>ONZH01013217.1:0-103761 GCA_900303285.1 Rhinella marina | reverse complement strand
TTTCCAAATTCCGTAAAACACTTAGGGGGTCAAAGTGGCCAGTACCCCCTTAATATATTCGTTGAAGGGTGTAGTTTCCAAAATGGGGTCACTTTTTGAGGGTTTCCACTGTAGGGGTACGTCAGGGTCTCTCAATTACAAAATGGTGCCTAAAAACTATTCTAGCAAAATCTGCCTCCAAAATCCATATGGCGCTCCTTTCCTTCTGACCACTGCCACAAACCCATAGAGACGTTTGAATAATGTTAATAATAATAACATAAATAATCTACCAAAAAAGTGAAATTTTGAAATTTCACCTCCATTTTCCTTTAATTCTTGTGGAACACCTCAAGGGTTAACAAAGTTTGTAACAGCAGTTTTTCATAATTTGAGGGGTGTAGTTTCTAAAATGGGGTCATTTATGGGTGGGTTTCATTATGTAAGCCCCTTAAAATCACTTTATATCTGAATTGGTTCTCAAAAAAATGGTTTTGGAAAATTTGGTGAAAATTTGAAAAATGGCTTCTAAACTTTTAAGCCCTCTAACGTCCTAAAAAAGTAAAATAACATTTATAAAATGATGCCAATGTAAAGTAGACATATGGGGAATGTAAAATAATAACTATTTTTGGGGGTATTACTATGTATTTTGAAAGTAGAGAAATTGAAATTTGGAACTTGGAAATTTTTCCACATTTTTGGTAAATTTGGTATTTTTTTTATAAATAAAAATGAAGTATTTTGCCAAAAATTTACTACTGTCGTGAAGCACAATATGTGACGAGAAAACAATCTCAGAATGGCCTGGATAAGTAAAAGCGTTCCAAAGTTATTACCACATAAAGTAACACATGTCAGATTTGCAAAAAATGGCCTGGGCAGTAAGGTGAAAACAGGCCCGGTTTGAAGGGGTTATGTATTTGAAAGCAGCCTGGCAATGGTAATTTTGTAAACAAAGTTTAGGATGAGGCATTTTCCCTTTTCATGTCTACAAATTGACATAGCATGAGTAAATACCCAATGGCTGATCCCTTTTACACACTCATCATGATTGATGCCTTCCCCAGATTGTTATTGAAACACACTTCTGATTTAACTTTTCGAAATTAAGTAAAGTGCAACTTTTTTGGGAAAACCTTTATAACAATTTTCTCAGAAAACTTACAAATGTTACAGCTTGTTTGGATAATGGCTGCTTGCTTTGCCTTATTTGCTCAAACTGAATTAGCTCACCATTGTTCACCATTGCCCCCTTTTTGAAAATGTTCCTCCAGCAAAGTTTAAGAATAAAAGGGACTGTAACCAAAGATCTGAAATAGTCCAAAGAGTGTAACCCTCCACATTTTACTACCGTTAGAACATAGTATTGACAGCTGAAATGTTCCATTTTATTAATTCAATGATTCCATTTTATCCCAGATGATGAACAGAGATATTAAAAGGACCCTCCTCAAAGTTTGGGCACCTTGACTTATGTGAGGGCAGAGAAATTTATATGTTTAAGTCACACAAATAAACAGTAAGTTGTTTCATCTACCAGATAACACAGTAACTATTTAGCCTTCCACATTCTGGACCCTCGGGACACCACAGGCAGGCTATTTTATGGATTGTATGTGCGGCTCGCCAGAGTGTGTTGAATTAGGATGTTTATGTTTGTACGTTGTTACTTGTTAGATTTTACAACTGACTGCTCTTTTTACTATGACTTTAGAAACGTTTGTCTGTCACTGGCCTCACATAAATCAATGTGCCAAATGTTTGTTTTTTACCTCAAACATCTCTTGAAAATTCCACTAAGTAATAGTGAGGAACTATCTATGTCCAACTGATCATCAAGATGCTGTCCAGCAATGTTATTGTGGCATACAGCAACTCTACACGTCAATATATAAAACAATAGTGTTTTATGTCAGTCACTTTACAAACATAATCTGCTTTCATAAATTAAAAAATCTTTGTACTTGGTTTTTTCCATACCCTCCACGCTGGACAGCATGAAGACAAGCAGTGGGATAGCTTGTTCAGCTCACTATACTGAAATTGACTGCTCCACATGTAATATGAAAGGTAAAATATGCTGCCTTTAAAGGGAACCTGTCATCTCCAAAACACCCCTTGAACTAGAGTAAGCGTTGTATAGTGTAAGTGATGCTGAATCTGAATATTTAAGTTTTATCCTCATACTCGCTTCCATTCTGATGTTGTGCTCCCACAAACCTGCAGTAAAATGCACTCAGTGGACTCCGCTGCTCTCTCACATAATGGAGAGGACTCAAAGAAGAGTCCTCTGATTGCAATTTACTGCTGGTTTGTGGGAGCACAGCGTCAGAATGGAAGTGAGTATGAAGATAAAACTTACATATTCAGATTCAGCATCACTTACACTATACAAAGCTTACTCTAGCTCAGGGGGTGTTTCGGAGATCACAGGTTCCCTTTAAGCCTTTTGCAGGGATCTAAGCCTTTAGACTATAGACAAGTGCCTGCTGTATGAGACTGTGATAGACCAGCATTATTTATAACATGGGTAACCATATTTGGAAACTTTACATGCTATCAAATGTAATTTGCTTGGTCTATAGAATTATTTGGAAAAATGACTAAAATCTGGCTCTGGAGTGGTGTGTGTGTGTGGACGATGTTCTGGATTGGCCAACAGATGATGTTGAATGTGAGCCGGCCGCTGTGGAGTGTGTGGATGAAGGTCAGGTTTCTTGAGTTGTACCTGGTCTCCAAGCCTGGCTAGATTGTACTGCTGTTTGTGGTGTGGGATGTTGCTGTATGGCCTCAAATTGCGTTTGGGGAACAAAAGGTTGAGTGCTGGTTTGTGGGAAACTGGTGGATGCTTGTGGCATTGGGTTGGGTAATGTTGCAGAGTACTGTGTATGGTATGTTGTATATTGGCTTAGATAAGGGTTATTTTGGAAGTTTGGCGGATAAGAAGATTGATGCATACTTTGGAAATCAGCAGGTGGTGGGTTATATTGGCTGTGTAGGTTTGGTGGTTGGTAGGTGTTTGGTGGTGCAGGGTTTTAATGAAGTGGAGCCGATGTTGGAAATGGTGTTGGTGGTAAGGTAGTTGTTTGTGTAGGAAGTAGGATTACTTTGGTTTACCGGTGTGGCTTCTGCCATTGAAATATATTTATTGAGAGTCTCCCATAACTCTTTGCGACATGCATCCATTTTTTCTTTGGGAAGCTTTTTAAGTACCGTGAATGCAAACATTGAGAAATGATAGTTGGGGTCATCCATTAGTCCCCTTCGCTCATCCAGAAGGGAGGTCAACTGGCCTGAGAGTGGTATGGTCGGCTCATTGGTGCGTCTCCTTCGTCCTCGAAGAGAAGTAGCAGAAGGGGCATCAGTGGATATTGTAGTTGGCGCTTCAGCTGTAGACTCTGTTGGTGCATCCGAGCTGTCATGGTCAGGTTTGGGACCACTAGATCGTTGCAGATTCCCACTGGTACTGCTATGAAAAATAAATGAATCAAAAAAGGCTTAGGCACACAGAAGGGTAGGTTAAGTGATTTCCAACAGTCATATGGAGGCCAACCCATGTGCTGCTCGAAATACACAACAGGGCCAGATCTATAAAAATTTGCTTAATAACATTATGTCTCTGGAGGCTGCACTAAAAGTTGAGGCACATGATAACTGACGGAAATCACTTTCCAAAAACAATTTGAGGGGACATTGGATCCAAAAACATAATCTAAAATCTTTAAAAAAATGTACCTTCTAGGTTCCAGTACTGGTCTTAAAAAATCTAGTTGATCAAAATAAACGTATTGTTTGCGCTTGGATGGTGAACTCCCACTCCTGCCTACATCTCTGACTTGCCGCAACTTCCGTGTGTAACAATCCTTGAGAGATCTCCACCGAGTTTGGACTGCCTTCCCTGAATTTACAAACATGTTAGATTAAGACCAGCCTCATTTTCCAGCCAAAAAGGGAACATGTGTTATTGAATATGGCTAAAGAAGGGAACGACTGACCCTAGAGTACACACGCTAATTGAAGATACTCAAGATGGGCAGAGGGTTGGTTAATGTTTTGCCACAGCCAACAGCCAGATAACTAAGAAGCTTTGGCTCCCACGTTTTTTGGACAAATATTTTGAACTCGGTGTAGCTAACATAGATGCAGTACCAAATAATTTAGAATCCAAAAAGGGGGCCAAGAAATCAATACATCTGGAGTAGGAGGACATAGTGTTGACAATAAGGCTGACCAACAGAGTGGAACAGCTTCACAGTCATTAATTATTGCTTCTGCTTAGATTATGTCCAGTTGCCAGGGGCGGACTGGAAAGTTATAGTGGCCCATGAAAGGCCCCAAAAATGTGCCCAGTTTTGGAATAGGGTCAAAGTTACTAGAAGGCAGGGCCATGAATACCATATTATGCAACATCATAAGACCCCAACAGTGCCAAACACCACAGGCCATCACAATATACTGCCTGTGTGAAAATCTGCAGACCACACACAATTTTCACAGTAAGGAATATGGGCAATCCAACCCTGGTAGGTATACTATGGTTTATGAGGGTAACTGCATAGCACTGAGGTATTTTGGTATGTAGGGGTGTTCATAGGACCCACATGATGTTGTTTAGGCAATAACTTGTGTGGTTAAGCTTAGAACATGATGACCGGGATTTTGAAGTTCTTCAACGGCCTCTTTAGAACGAAACAATACCCAGGTACCCCACCCAAAAAAATGAGAAAATGTGTAAAACATAAAATGTAACACTTCATCTTACTTTTAATAATTTGTTGGCTGGATGACAATGATGGCCATTCAGGAAACACAGCAGTCACAACTTCGTCCAAAGCTTAGTTTTTTTGCCCATGATCGGCATAAGCAATATCCCTGCTGTCCCATATGCATGACCTTTGTTGGAAGGCACAAATGAGTATTTCCTCGTCCACATCTAAGCGTGATGCCGCCATTCTGAAACTTAACAATAATACACTTTTCAGAGGGAGAGTACATAACACTCTGTGACAATCCAATTGATGATAAAAAATAAAAACAAAAACATAAAAAGAAAAAACACAAACACACAACACTGCTCAACTACACACACACACACAATGACAAAACTCAACAACTACATATACTTGAACAAAATGTGCCAAAATTGAATGTATACATTCGCAAAGATTGAGGCAAATATATACATTACTACAAAAACAAAGCCAGAAGCTGAAAAATACCACAAATATCGCACCACAAGCAACTAAAAGCAAAACACATCAGACTTAAAAAAAAAAAAAAAAAAAAAAAAAAAAATCATGAGTGGCCCACATACGGGACAAAGAGCTGCATGTAAGATCGTAGTTTTCAGTAGCTTGCTAACTACTTCATAACAAAAATCAAAAATTATGCACATTAACACCTTGACGACCTAGGACGAGAATGCTCGTCCTAATATGGCGTTACTTAACGCCCTAGGACGAGCATTCTCGTCCTAGGGTTAAGGTGCTGCTGCTGCTGCCCGCTGCCGCAATCTGCTGTATCCGCCAGCACCGGTGATTACACCGATGCCAGCGGATTAACCCCTTGTATGCCGCGGTCACGCTGACCGCGGCATACAAGGTAATTGCGGCAGCTTTTAAAGCCATCAGGTCCCCGTGAGCGTCTCACAGTGTGAGACGCTGACAGTTGAATGCAGCACACTGCAGATGTATTGTGCTGCATTCAATCAGGGATCAGACCCTGAAATGTTAAAGTCCCTTACTGGGACATAAGTGAAATGTTAAAAAAAAGGTAAATAAAAGTGTTTTAACAAAAAATAAAAAAAAAAATAATAAAGTTTCAATAAAAAAAAAAAAAGCCCCTTCCCCATAAAGAAACACATAAGAATAGAAAAAATAAAAAATATGCATATTAGGTATCGCCACGTCCGTAAAAACCTGCTTTATTAAAATATCACATGATCCAGCCTGCCCGGTCAACATCCGAAAAAATTAAAAACTGTCTAAAAAAAGTCATTTTTTTGTCACATATCATCACAAAAAATGTAATACCATGCGATCAAAAAAGCATATGCCCCCAAAAATAGTACCAATCTAACCGTCATCTCATCTCACAAAAAATGAGCCCCTACCCGAGACAATTGCCCAAAAAATAAAAAAAACTACAGCTCTCTGACTATGGAGACCCTAAAACATGATTTTTTTTTTGTTTCAAATATGATATTATTGTGTAAAACTTAAAAAAATAAAAATAAGTATGCATGTTAGGTATCGCCACGTCCGTAAAAAACTGCTCTACAAAAATATAGCATGATCTCTCCCCTCAGGTGAACACTGTAAACAATAAAAAATAAAAACTGTTTAAAAAAAGCCATTTTTTGTCACATTTCATCACAAAAAATGTAATACCAAGCGATCAAAAAACACAGAGAAACTGCCTTGCATGACCTGCACAATCAAAAATCGCATCTGAACTAAGTTTAGCACATGCTGGCTATTTATAACTTTTCAAGGGTCAAAAAAACGGACACCCAAACAAACATTTGACGCATGTATGTCGCAGTCGCACGCGACTTACATTAAAGCCTATGGGAGAAATGTCGCAAGCGACATGCACCATGCGACACAAAATCCATCAAAAATGGATTTTTGGCGACTGTCGTGTCGCAGTCGCAGCGCGACACCATAGACTTCCATTATAAAAATTGTCGTGCGACAACTGTCGTCGTGTAGCCCTAGCCTTAATCTGATATCATGCACCATCTGAGACAAACACTTCTGAAATAGGGGTGCAGAATCAATAGCAAACACAGAAATCCTCTTCTCCAATGCATTCGGAGACAATCCATGCATTCTCACAACCTTTGACTTTAGCGCCACCTCGGCAGTCAGGAGAAAACGGGTACTACAGGATGAAGACAAATGCACATTTTCTCCACCCACCCCTCCAAGAGTGAGATGGGAATTTAATGCCCCCTTTCCTTTTTTCTCTTTAAGAGACTGAATGCATGGACATACATTGATAAAGTGTCCTTTCTGTCCACAGAAAAAACACACTCCCTTTTTATTCCCAGAATGCTTAAAGGTAGAAGCAGGAGTAGCTCCCCCTAACTGCATGGGTTCGTCCCCAGACATCAACCCAGGAGTATCTTCACCCAAAGTGGCATAGAAAGACAATACACTATGTGATAGTACGTCGTGAGAGTGGGGGCCCCTAGATCTCTCTCTCAGGCGTCTATCCATGCGTACAGCAAGAGTCATAGCGGCTTCCAAAGACACCAAAGTTTCATGAAAGGCCAAAGCGTCCTTCAGCCTTTCAGATAATGCTTGACAAAACTGACTACGGAGGGCCGCATCGTTCCATTCTGTATCCGTAGCCCACCTCCGAAACTCAGAACAGGAGCCTCCAAAAGGCCAAATAACACAACAGGGAAAAGCAGGGTAAACACAAAAGGGAAAGTGGACACTTATCTTTAAGAAGAAATGGAAGCAACCGGATCTCAGGAGAGAACCACACCAAGTATTTAAATCCCTTGCAGAGTCATCACAGAAAACCTAAAGCAGACACTCTTTTTGTAGCTGATCGCAGCTCCAACTACTTGATGGAGAATCCTCTAATAGAATATTTGTAAATGGGCTTTTTAAGGCGTCCTGCACACAAATATTCCACATATTCTCAATTGGATTCAGGTCTGGACTTTGACTTGGCCATTCTAAGACCTGGATACGTTTATTTTTGAACCATTCCATTGCAGATTTTGCTTTATGTTTGGGATCATTCTCTTGTTGGAAGATAAATCTCCATCCTAGTCTCAGGTCTTTTGCAGACTCCAACAGGTTTTCATCCAGAATGGTCCTGTATTTGGCTCCATCCATCTTCCCATCAATTTTAACCATCTTCCCTGTCCCTGCTGATGAAAAGCAGGCCCAAACCATGATGCTGCCACCACCATGTTTGACAATGGGGATGGTGTGTTCAAGGTGATGAGCTGTGTTGCTTTTACGCCAAACATATCGTTTTGCATTGTTTCCAAAAAGTTCGATTTTGGTTTCATCTGAGCAGAGCACCTTCTTCTACATGTTTGGTGTGTCTCCCAGGTGGCTTGTGGCAAACTGTAAACGAGACTTTTTATGGATATCTTTGAGAAATGGCTTTCTTTTTGCCACTCTTCCATAAAGGCCAGATTTGTGAAGTGTTCGACTGATTGTTGTCCTATGGACAGACTCTCCCACCTCAGCTGTAGATCTCTGCAGTTCATCCAGAGTGATCATGGGCCTCTTGGCTGCATCTCTGATCTTGTTTGAGATGAAAGTTTAGAGGGACGGCCGGGTCTTGGTAGATTTGCAGTAGTCTGATACTCCTTCCATTTCAATATGATCGCTTGCACAGTGCTCTTTGGGATGTTTAAAGCTTGGGAAATCTTTTGGTATCCAAATCCGGCTGTAAACTTCTCCACAACAGTATCACGGACCTGCCTGGTGTGTTCCTTGGTCTTCATGATGCAGAACCCTGAGACTATCACAGAGCAGGTGCATTTATACGGAGACTTGATTACACACAGGTGGATTCTATTTATCTTCATCAGTCATTTAGGACAACATTGGATAATTCAGAGATCCTCAATGAACTTCTGGAGTGAGTTTTCTGAACTGAAAGTAAATGGGCCGAATAATTTTGCACGCCCAACTTTTCAGTTTTATTATTACAAAAAAAGTTTAAATGATCCAATAAATTTCGTTCCACTTCACAATTGTGACCCACTTGTTGTTGATTCTTCAACAAAAATTTAAAATGTTATATCTTTTTTGAAGCCTGAAATGTGGCAAAAGGTTGAAAAGCTCCAGGGGGCCGAATACTTTCGCAAGGCACTGTACATGGGGAATGCATGAAGCTATTAAAACAGGCCTGTCAGGAGCGGTGAAAGGTCAGAGGCTCAGCACAGGGCAGTGGTGGTGAACCATTTAGAGGCCGAGGGCACAAACTGTAGCCCAAACCCAATTATTTATCACAAAGTGCCAACACGGCAATGTAACCTGAATACTACAGTCCAATATAGTATATCTTCCATGTACTTTATCATTTAGCTATAATGGCCTGCCTACATTCAGTGCATTGCCTGAGCCATTCATAACGTGCCCTGCACTGATGAATGGCAGAAAAAGTGTAAGGCATATTGGTACACCTTAGACTTTTTTCAGGGTGCGGGTGCCCACAGAGAGAGCTCCGAGTGCCATAGCTCCGAGTGCCATTGGATCACTCAAAAAAAGTTTTAAGTGATCCAATACATTTTGTTCTACTTCACAATTGTGACCCACTTGTTGTTGATTCTTCACCAAAAATTTTAAATGTTATATCTTTTTGTATGAAGCCTGAAATGTGGCAAAAGGTTGAAAAGTTCCAGGGGGCCGAATACTTTCGCAAGGCACTGTATAAGTAAAACACAACCAAGTGTATTTAATCCATATGTGTATTCTGACCTGCACCACATGGAGAGGGGGAAATGGCCAATCGGTGCCAAAGTAAAGCAACTAGACTCCAAGTGTGGCGTCTCAAGACACACTGCGCATGTCAATAAACATAATGGAGGATTTCCTACCCAGGGATCACAGAGAAACGTGTGATCCGGCAGTGTGCATCTCACACATGCGCACTGTATGCCTTCCTGCACATGGCCCCCATGTTGGAAAAGGGCACTCAGTATATCAGTAGTAGCGCCTATGTACTACACAGCACTCTATAGTAAGGCGCTAGTCATAAAGGGAGCAATGTAAAGAATATATATCAATAGTTATATCGTCCTTATTATAGATTCTTATAATGGACAACAGGGTTCTCCTGTGATTATAACCACAAGTCTAATATCATCCCATAGTTTGTGGGAGCTAAAGAAAAACCCCATCACATATAAGACGGAGTAATCCATGGTCTATGGTGGGACATGTGACCAAACCCACTAACCAGTAGCACAGCTCGTGGGCAGTAGCACAGCTCGTTCCACCAAAGACCACCATAAAGGGATTACAGAAGGACATAAAGTGGATGTAATAAACCATAAATGAGAAAAAAAGAGAATAAATAATAAATACTGAGCAGATCACAAACACAATGGCATATGTATCTCCATTATACAGTTAAAATCCATGTGCAGCGATCAAAAATATTCATCCATGCATATTTTAATAAATGTAGCATTGACAGCAATGTGGCTTCTCCCCACTCCACATTAATGCCCGGTCACTATATAAGAAAAAAAGAAAAAATTAATCTAATATATAAAGCTGAGTGAGTGTATGTATGTATGTATGTGTGTATGTCCGCTAAAGGAGTCCGCACCGTCGCAGCTACAATCACGAAATTTTACATCAGGTGTCCGGGAAGGTTTTAGAACATGTCGCAGCTCTCCAGGACATACCGTTCCTGAAATATTCCCAAAAAATGCATTAGCCAATAGAAGCCTGGTCACATGACCCTTATCAGCCAATAGAAGCTCACAAGCAGTTTGTCTCACAGACTGATTCACACCAGGTTTCCATAACAACCCATCAATTTTACTTCACGGTTGTAGGTCTGCTTTAAAGGGGCAGAGCGCTGTGGATGACACTGTTAAAGGGGTGTTCCGGTTACCATAAATATACCTTATGTTTTAGACTAACTCATCATCAGTCATTACCTAATATAATTTAAATTTCACATATTTACTGTTCAGTAGTAACAAAAGATGTTTTCTTCCACTGACCAAGGTAAATAACTTGGTCTGAATTAGGCCTCTTTCACACAACAGTATTTT
Source organism: Rhinella marina (assembly GCA_900303285.1). NCBI lineage: Eukaryota > Metazoa > Chordata > Amphibia > Anura > Bufonidae > Rhinella > Rhinella marina. Next base: position 93,011 of record ONZH01013217.1, on the reverse strand, counting down.
TTGCGGGCCCCGATCCGCATTTTTTGCTGATAAAATGCGGACCCATTCATTTCTATGGGTCCGCAAAAAATACTGTGTGCTGTCCGCATCCGTATGTCCATTCCGTAGCCTGCAAAAAAAAAATAGAACATGTCCTATTCTTGTCCGTTTTGCAGACAAGGATAGGTATTGTTACAATGGATCCGCAAAAAAAACGGATGCTATACGGACGTCATGTGTTTTTTTTGCAGATCCGCAATTTGCGGACCGCAAAACACAACATTCGTGTGAAAGTAGCCATATAAGGTTACGTCCACGCGACTGAAATGCTGCAGATTTTCTGTTTTCGTGCAGCAAATCTGCAGCACAAGTGTCAGCAAAGTGAATGCGTTTTTAGCAATTCTCATTCACGTGCTTTGGAAAAAAAATGGAGATTGACCTGTGATGCAGATTTAAAATCTGCACTGTTAATTTATGCTGTGGATTTCCATTGCGGATTTCACCATAGTGACAGGAAAAATGAATATAGTTATTGAAGGGAAGATCGGCATATTCCATTTCACACGTAATGCACAATGTACTGGAATATAGCTTTTTGACTTGCACTGGTTTTTCCAGATCAAAATGACTTTCCGTTAATCAGTTGACATAAATTAATTGCTGCATATTTACTTTAAATGCTAGTAATTCCTAAAATTGAAGAATGACCAGAGAGGCAGCTTCACTGAATTGCAATTACAATGTGAATATCACAGCATATATTTTTTAAAGTTTTTTTCCAAAGCTACAGCAAGAAGAGTCAGATCACCCGACAGACAAAGCAACAAAATTCTCATATTATCCCAGTGCATGTGGTTCTAGAAACACCGGAAAGAACTGATATAAAATTAGCCATGTTTAGGTCCATTGCAGTGCAAAGTATAGTTTACATTTGTTCACATCTATCACCTGCTTTGGAGCCAGAAATCCAACAGTATGCCATCCATCCACGCAGAAGAAAGTAACTTAAATTCAAACTTACTGGGAGAAGAGCCAGGACTCTTCTTCAGAAGCACCTGCTCCGATGATGCCAAGGATGATACATTTCACTTTACTGCGCTTCTACTTGATGTGCAGTGAAGCTAGGCGTAACATCTTCGGCTTCAACGTTGTAATGCGCAAACCCCTGATGCTACAGGTAAGGAGTCCCGGACTCTCTTCCTGGCAAATTTGAATTTCATTTACTTTTGTGGTGACAAATGGTTTGGCTATGTGCAGGTTGATACACAGAAACACTTTTTGTAGGTGGTTGTGTACACACAGAAACAGACGCACAATGGCATGCTGGTGGTATAGTGGCTATAAAAACTAGGTGACAGGTTCACTTTAAAGGAAATCTGCTAGTATGGAGGGCTGGTGAGAGGGTACCCCTAGTGTGCTTCAAATTCTACTATTGTCCAAATCACACCGTAACCTCACATAAATGATGCACTGCTGAAATCTGTGCATCTGTCACAACTTACTGACCTCAGTGAGCATATACGTATTGACAGGTTCCCTTTAATACAAGTCTGTAAGGTCTTTCCAGATCTTGGTAGACCTTCTTACTGTAGATAATGCTGAGTGTCACTGACTGTCTTCATCACTTTCTTGCAGTGTGGATGTGTCTGGGTGCTCCTGATTCTCTGTGGGTTCCTCTTTACCTTGATATGGCTGTATGTCACCTTGATCCTGAAAAATGATATACACAATTTCAATGAGTAAGTACCTTTCTATTCTCTGTACTTCATAGAAGGGAATCTGGCAGCACTATAGAGGTGAGGGGGAGAGCAGAGAAGACAAACCAAGTGATGGTCATACAGGTTGCATCGATTTGAGAAATCAAAATGTTAATCCTCCCAGAGCCATTGCTGCAAGTGACAGGATGGTCGTGCTGTCCCAATGATACCTCACCCACAAGTGCTAAGATGGTACAGGTTTCATGTCCAGAGCCCTGGCTCTATGCGCTGAAAGCTTCCCATCCCCCCTTTCTCTGATACAAGTGACAGCTCTAGAAGTCTCCTGATTAGATGCGTGAGCTGTCACTCAGAGGAGAAGGGCCGGAAAGCAGTGCAGAGTGCCCAGGACACTAAACATGAAAGCTCCGCCATTCTAGAGCTTGAGGTCCAGGTACCATGGAAGCTCAAACTTTGATCTTTCTGTCATGTAAACTGCATAACCATCGTTCTAGGCATGTCTGCATTGTCCTCTCCATCACCAGCATAGTGCTGTCAGCAGACTCCCTTTAGCTATGCATGCCAAAAATGTGGGTTAAGATGTCTTCATAATATTTCTGATTTATTTTTTTAAATAGGGAAATCTTCCGACTCATAGGTTTATGGCAAGACTGGTCTGTCGTCTTCATTACGGTGGCTGCAGTGTTGGCCTCTTACTGCTTTGTCCTCCTCGTACGTGTGGTTTGTTAATTTTAAACTTGGGCATGTAATGTGTAATATATGTCGGATTGACAGGAGTCCATCCGATGGAACTCCCAGAGAATGGGACTCACTGAATGGAACGGTAGTCCGTATATCTGTCCATCGCTTACATTTTTTTTTGATGAGACTGATGGAATGCAGTTTACATCTACCGCATAAAGAAGAGTGAAGAGATGGCCCGACCTGTGCACTACAGCTCCATTCAGAGAGGAGACTTGGGAACCCCTTGTACTTGGGATTACAGGTGGTCCTAGGAATTGTATTCTCCAAGATCCAATATTTAGCAACTATCCCATGGGCAAAAATTATGCATTTTGACGAAAATAATGTTCTCACAGAATTTTTGCTTATGTTTTGCATACATACACTATATAGACAAAAGTATTAAGACACTTTATAGTTGAATTCAGTCCAATTGTCACAGGTGTATAAAAGTTGCCAGTGCTTTGCTGATTCAAGTAACTGCAGAGCTTGAAACCTAATCGGGCATTAATGGGCATCTGTCAGCAGATTTGTACCTATGATACTGGCTGACCTGTTACATGTGCGCTTGGCAGCTGAAGGCATCTGTGTTGATCCCATGTTTATATGTGCCCACATTACTGAGAAAAATGATGTTTTAATATATGACAAGTCCTGTTCCTCGTCATAAATAAGGCACATCTTCCAGTGATGCAACCGTAGTGTGCCGATGTTGCTATGGCAGTCGGTCTTCAGCTACAGAAGCCTATGAGGCTCAGTCCCAGGTTGGGTCTCATAGGCAACTGTCATGTATTGTACTTCATGAAAACAGCAATCAGACCCTCAAAAGTAAAAGTTAAATAAAAAGTAAAAAAAAAAGTGTTTTATAAAAATAAAGTTTCACGTTTAAAAAAAAAGCCCCCTTTTACTAGTGTAAAAATATAGAAAAAAATAGGCATTGTGGGGAAGTTAGCTCGGTAGGGTGCGGGTTTGCGGTGTGAACAGCAGTCAGAGTCCCAGACACAGATAAAGTCCAAATGCAGGCTTGGCCTGCGTTTATTCTCAAGCTCAAAATAAATGATAATACAGCCTTTGCTTCAGGCACAAACAAAACAAACCCTGCTTGTCCAGCACTACCTAAACATAAGACAGTTTCCCTCACTATACGTGCGTCTAGCTACAGCCACACGAATACAACACGTTATGCAATTCAGTCCACAAGGTTTTTACCTTTGATAGCGTCCAACGTATCTCCTGAGGCCAGCAGCCTTCAGCATTCCTAGCTGCACCCAGCCTCCTTCTGTCTGCACAACTTGCAGTCTTTATGGACCTGCTAATGGTCCAGCCTCAGCACCTGTGGTGCCTGACTCCAAACCCTAAGACCTGGAGTGGAGGAAGTGGGATGGATGACCCCACTGCCAAACCTGTCATCCATCCCAAAAACCAGGCCCAAACACACTTTATCAAAATGTCTCCAGCAACTACTTTTGCTGGAGACCATATCGCACTTTCCTGGTTTCCCATGTCTCCTGTTGGGAGACATGAACTTCCCTCAGTCTCTAGTAGGCATAGTAGCTGAACCCAGGAGAAATATACCGGCCATCCAGGATTAACCCCTTCAGTGTCTCACATACCCTCCCCCTTTGTTCGAACCTGTGGGGGCGAACACTTTTAGCCATTAAACAGTGTGTCCTTGATAGCGCATCTGCGTTCCCTTGCAATTTACCAGCCCTGTGTTCTACAGTGAATTTAAAGTTTTGCAACGTAAGGAACCACCTCGTGACCCTTGCATTTCTCTCTTTAGCCTGGCTCATCCAGGTGAGAGGGGAGTGGTCGGTCACTAGCCTGAAGTGCCGACCTAGCAGGTAATACTTCAGCGCTTCTAGAGCCCATTTTATCGCCAAACATTCACGTTCCACAATGCTGTAGTTCCTTTCTGGGGGTGTAAGCTTCCTGCTAAGATAGGTGACTGGGTGTTCCTCACCCCCCACCTCTTGGGAAAGTACTGCCCCTAGCCCTACGTCAGAAGCATCGGTTTGTACCACAAATGTCTTAGTGAAATCAGGAGTGACGAGTACTGGCTCTCTACAGAGGACTAATTTCAGTCTTTGGAATGCCCCCTCAGCCTCTTCACTCCATTTGACCATGACAGACCTACTTCCCTTGGTCAGATCTGTCAAGGGCGCTGCTATAGTGGCGAAGTTAGGGATAAATCTGCGGTAATAGCCCACAATACCCAGAAAAGCTCTCACCTGCTTTTTGGTCACTGGCCGTGGCCAATTTTGGATGGCTTCTACTTTGTTGATCTGGGGCTTGATGACACCTCTCCCTATTATGTACCCTAGGTAACGCGCCTCCTCCAGACCCAACGCACATTTTTTTGGGTTTGCCGTCAAACCTGCAGCCCTGAGGGAGTCTATTACTGCTTGCACCTTTGGTAGGTGACTTTCCCAGTCTTCACTAAAAATGATGACGTCATCTAAATAAGCAGAAGCATACCTGCGATGGGGCTTAAGGATGACATCCATTAATCTCTGAAACGTGGCAGGGGCCCCATGTAGTCCAAAGGGAAGGCAGACATATTGGAACAAACCCTCAGGGGTGACAAATGCAGTCTTCTCTTTAGCACGGTCAGTGAGCGGTACCTGCCAATACCCTTTCGTCAGATCTAGTGTAGAGAAAAATCTCGCATGTCCCAATCTCTCTATCAACTCATCCACCCTTGGCATTGGATAGGCGTCAAACTTTGACACCTCATTTAATTTCCGGAAGTCGTTACAGAACCGTAGTGTTCCATCTGGTTTGGGTATCAGGACTATGGGACTTGACCATTCACTATTTGACTCCTCAATAACCCCCAGCTCCAACATTTTTTTTACTTCTTCTGAAATGGCCTGTCTACGAGCTTCTGGTACCCTGTATGGCTTTAAATGTACCCGTACCCTTGGCTCAGTGACAATGTCGTGCTTGACTAGGGAAGTACGCCCAGGTAATTCAGAGAACACATCAGTGTTCCTCAGGACAAACTCCTTTGTCTGCTGCCCTTGTGCCCTAGACAAGGTTTCCGAGATACGCACCCCTGGTATACTCTGGGGAGGGACCTTTACCTCAGGGGGGAACTTCCCCGGGCTACCCCTACTGGGTAAACTCACTGCAGACAAGGACTCTCGCTCTTTCCATGGCTTCAGCAAATTAACATGGTAAATTTGCTCAGGCTTCCTTCTACCGGGCTGGTGCACCTTATAGGTGACTTCCCCCACCTTTTCAATAACCTCATATGGCCCGTGCCACTTGGCCAAAAATTTGCTTTCTACAGTCGGCACCAAGACGAGCACTCGGTCCCCTGGCGCAAAGGTTCTGACCTTAGCCGACCTGTTATACACGCGACTCTGGGCCTCCTGTGCTTGCTCTAAGTGGGCCTTCACTATGGGCATAACGGCCGCTATCCGATCCTGCATGAGGGCAATGTGTTCGATAACACTTCTGTAGGGGGTGTGTTCTTGCTCCCAGGCCTCCTTGGCGATATCCAGAAGCCCACGAGGGTGTCGGCCATATACTAGCTCAAATGGAGAGAACCCGGTGGAGGACTGGGGTACCTCACGTATTGCAAACATCAAACAGGGCAATAAACAATCCCAGTCTTTACCATCCTGGCTAACCACCCTCTTTAACATGCCCTTCAAGGTCTTGTTGAATCTTTCAACAAGTCCGTCAGTTTGGGGATGATATACTGACGTACGCAGGTGTTTAATTTTTAAGAGCTTGCACATCTCCTTCATGACCCGTGACATAAACGGGGTCCCCTGGTCGGTGAGGATCTCTTTAGGAATGCCAGTTCGGGAGAACATGTTAAACAGCTCTCTGGCAATGACCTTTGCAGAGGTGTTTCTCAGAGGTACCGCCTCAGGATATCGGGTGGCGTAGTCTAATACAACCAGTATGTACTGATGCCCTCTAGCGGATTTCACCACCGGGCCAACTAGATCCATTGCAATTCTGTCAAAAGGTACCTCTATGATGGGCAGTGGTACTAAGGGACTCCTGAAGTGAGACATAGGGGCCGTTAACTGACACACAGGGCAGGACTCACAGTACTCTTTTACGCTGGTATATACACTTGGCCAGTGAAACCTCCGTAAGACCCGTTCTAGGGTTTTCTCACAGCCCAAATGACCTCCCAATGCATGCTTATGGGCTAAGTCTAATATTGTTCGGCGATAGGGCTGAGGCACAACCAGCTGTTCAAGCTCCTCCCCCCGTACCTTATCTATACGGTAGAGTAGTTCCCGATTCACTGCAAAGTAAGGGTACCTTGTATCAGCCCCGGGAACTTGGGGGACCCCATTGATTACAGTAACATTTTCACGGGCTCCTACCAGCAAGGGATCTCTAAGCTGGGCTGTCCCAAAATTGTCCCGTGACACCTCCAAGTCCGGCAGATCCGGACCCTCCTCTGGTTCTTCCATGTCACCTACCAACACTGCTAGGGGAAACTTCCCACTTTCACTTGGGGTCACCCCTACTGCTGGTACCTCGGTGTCTGGGTCATAAGGCTCGGGGGTTATATCCTGAACCCTGTTATCCCCAACATCATCATTATCATCATCATCATCATCATCATCAATAATAACACGTTTTGCACAATGCGTGGTTTTTCCCTCCCACAAGTCCCAAAACAATGGAAAGTCTCTTCCTATGATGACTTCATGAACTAGAGTCTTAACCACGCCCACCTCATGGGTAATAGCACCGCAAGAGGTGCCTATGGTGACATCAGCGGTGGGGTATTCCCGTGTGTCCCCGTGGATACACAACACCCCAATAGTCCGTCCACTGTATATCCCCGAACCCATCAAAGACCCATGCACGAGGGTAACCAGGCTTCCTGAGTCCAGCAGGGCAGACACTGAGTAACCCCCAATGATGACAGTGCACATTTGTGGTTCAGTCCCGGGCACACTCTCTGCCGCCAGAACGGACCGGGCAAATAGAGAAACACGCCTGGAGGTATTGCAGTCCATGGGCTCGACGGTAAGGGGGCAGTTAGCCGCAATGTGTCCCCACTCACGGCACCGCCAACACTGTATGCGCCCTTGGTCTCTGTCGCCAGACCCCCGTCGTAGCCTAACTGCTGGCCCCCTTTCAGGGTCACCTCTCTGTGTCGCCTGCCTCAGATCTCGAGTAACTGGAGCAGTCTTACCCGCACTTTTAGTCGTCTTGGTCTCCCTGGCATTGCCCCTGCCGGAGGAGGTCTGTAGCAGCTCCTCAGTGGCACGATACCGCTCCACCAGGTTTACCAGCTGGTCCGCATCTGTAGGTCCTGCTTGCCCAACCCAGCGCTGTATACGAGGCGACAAAGTACGAGTGAACTTGTCTAGGACGACCCTCTCCACGATCTGTGCTGGAGTGCACTTCTCCGGCTGTAGCCACTTTGACACCAGGTGGATCAGGTCATGCATCTGGGACCGTGGTGGGAGGTTTTCCAAGAAAGTCCAAGCATGCACCCGCCCTGCACGCACCTGCATGGTTACCCCCAACCGAGCCAGGATCTCGGCCTTTAGCTTGGCGTAGTCTCGGGAGTCCAACCCACTCAGGTCAAAGTAGGCCTTTTGGGGTTCACCGGTTAGGTAAGGCGCCACGACATCTGCCCACTGGTCCACAGGCAGCAATTCACGCTCTGCAATTCTTTCAAAGACAGCAAGATACGCCTCTACATCGTCGGTAGGTGTCATTTTTTGCAGCGTGGCTTGCACTGTGGCCCTCACAGATGGTTGCACACTTTGGGTTCTCTCCGTAGTTAAAGCTGGGGGTACGGTCATGGCTCCTGCCAATTTTTCTATCAACAGTCTATTCATCTCAACTTGCTGTTGTAGCATCGTCTGCTGCTGTTGTAGCATGGCTTGGGAGGCCTCGTACTGTTGCCGACTGATCTCCTGCTGTTGTCGAGTGGCTTCTTGTTGTTGGCGATTAGCGTCTTGTTGCTGCAGACTGGCTTGGATCATCTGTTTGACCAGGTCCTCCATTGCCACCGCCTTTTTAGAGAATTCACCTGCCGCCTTCACCCAAGACATAGAGCGGCAAACAACAAATCAGTCCTTTTAGTGTGTGTGTCTCTTTAAGACTGCGTTTTTGTTCACTTTGCCCGCATCCTCCACCATATGTGGGGAAGTTAGCTCGGTAGGGTGCGGGTTTGCGGTGTGAACAGCAGTCAGAGTCCCAGACACAGATAAAGTCCAAATGCAGGCTTGGCCTGCGTTTATTCTCAAGCTCAAAATAAATGATAATACAGCCTTTGCTTCAGGCACAAACAAAACAAACCCTGCTTGTCCAGCACTACCTAAACATAAGACAGTTTCCCTCACTATACGTGCGTCTAGCTACAGCCACACGAATACAACACGTTATGCAATTCAGTCCACAAGGTTTTTACCTTTGATAGCGTCCAACGTATCTCCTGAGGCCAGCAGCCTTCAGCATTCCTAGCTGCACCCAGCCTCCTTCTGTCTGCACAACTTGCAGTCTTTATGGACCTGCTAATGGTCCAGCCTCAGCACCTGTGGTGCCTGACTCCAAACCCTAAGACCTGGAGTGGAGGAAGTGGGATGGATGACCCCACTGCCAAACCTGTCATCCATCCCAAAAACCAGGCCCAAACACACTTTATCAAAATGTCTCCAGCAACTACTTTTGCTGGAGACCATATCGCACTTTCCTGGTTTCCCATGTCTCCTGTTGGGAGACATGAACTTCCCTCAGTCTCTAGTAGGCATAGTAGCTGAACCCAGGAGAAATATACCGGCCATCCAGGATTAACCCCTTCAGTGTCTCACAGCATATTAGGTATCACTGTGCCGATAATGACTGACTGTATAAAAAATATTACATGATCTACCCCATGAGTTGAACGCCAAAAAAAGCCTTTTTCTTTTTTTTTGTTCATCTTGCCTCCAAAAAAAATCATATCAAGTGATTAAAAGTCATATCTACCACCCAAATGTACCAGTGAAATAGTCAACTTTCACATCTGCGATTTCCCTCTCCGCTATTGAGATCCTCCTGACGGAGTAAAAGCGCTTCAGTTTTATCCCCATTCATTGTCAATGGGGACAAGACTGAACTGAAGATAACAGAGTGCATCAGAATGCATTCCATTTCATTGTGTTCCCGTGACGCACACAAGCAACTTTTTTGAGTGCATCCTGCGTGCAGAGCAAGAGGGATCCTTCAGGACTCACAATGTAAGTCAATGATGATGGATCTGATTTCTCTGAAATACACGCCGTAAAAACAAATCCCAAAAAGCAATGACAGAATAGCAGCTTTTTCTTCATCCTGCTTACAAAAAAGCTAAATAAAAAGTGATAGTCATATCTCAAAATAGCCAATGATAATGGCAACAAATCCTGAAAAAATAAGCCCCCACACAGCTCTGTCGAGAGAAAAATAAAAAATGTATGATTGTCGGAAAATGTCTGTACTGTTATCTTAGAGACTGTTAAAAAGTAACATAGCGTCTATAAACCAACCCATCAAGCCATTCACTATACCCCTAGGTGAATTCTTTGAAGGATTTAGTTTCCAAAATCGGGGTCTCTTTTATGGAGGTACCTCAAGGTTTCTTCAAAAGTGACATGGCACCAAAAACCATTTTGGCAAAATCTGCCCTCCAAAAAACATTTGGCGCTCCTTCCCTTCTGAGCTCTGCCATGCACCCATGCAGCAGTTTATGACTACATATGGGGTGTTTCTATAAACTGCAGAATCGGGGTATAAATATTTAGTCCTCAGGATAGGTCATCAGTATTTCATTGGTGGGAATCCAACTCCTGGCAACCCCGTCAATAAGCTGTTTGAAGAGGACATGGTATTTGTGTAAGCACTACTTCCCCTTCAATATTACACTGCTCGTCATCTTGGCGGGGCGGTGTAATTACAAGTGCTTGTTCCAATCACTTGAACGGGATGAGCAATTGCCCGATTGCTACAAACGAGACGTCTCGCAGTGTAATCTTGTAGAGGAAGGAGTACTTGTATGAGTTCTGCCCCCTCTTCAAACAGCTGATCGAGGATAGTTCATCAATATGTTCTGGCTGCACAAACCTTTTAACCCTTGCTGTGTTACAGGGAAAAAAAATAGATTAAAATGGAAAATCTGCACAAAAAATGTAATTTTTAAATGTCCCCTCCATTTTGATTTAATTTCTGTGGAACACCTAAAGAGTCAACAAAGTTTCTAAAATCAGTTTTGAATGATTTGAGGGATGTAGTTCCTAAAAATGAGGTAATAAGTAAAACCATTTCAAATTTATTACCACATAGTGATATTGTCAGATTTGCAAAATGAGGTTCTGCCATGAAGGTGAAAACTGTCTAGAAAGGGTTAATCATAGGGTTTTCTTTCTCACAAACATCCACATAGAAAACCTGTCTGCATGCATTGCATGCAAGTCTAAACCAACACCTACACTTCAGCACAAAACTGCCTCCGGGACTTCCTTTGACGAAAGATTCAGCAACGTTTAATGCTGTAACAAGTAGCTGCAGTATTTAACCACCAGAGAATCTCCATGCTCCTCCAGTAATTATTTTCTATCATGCCTTACTAAATGTGCTCAAAGTGAACAAATTACTACCTGAGAAGAAAAAAAACAAACTTATTTTGATTGCTTGAAGGCAGGTTCACCAGTTTTACTTTCTGCTTCCACTAGACTACAACCTGCACTACCTTTTCTTGATACTGTTTTATGCTGGAAGTTATTGCTTGAAATCAGAGTTAAAATTGTTCCCTATAGTTAAAGGTTCCACAAAAAATTGGGGCCACCTGTGGTTGTGTGTGCACTGGGGTGACTTGTGTACAGTACCACACCTGTTTTATTGGTCCTAGTATGGCTGTGGTTCTGTTTGATGCTTTAGGCGCAAAAATAATAAATGGATAAGGATAAAACCCAAAAGCGAATGCCTAGCTTAAAGGGAACCTGTCATCAATTTTATGCTGCCCTCACTCAGAGCAGCATAAAGTAGTGACAGACGAGCTGATTTCAGCAGTGTGTCACTCATGAGTTAAAAGTAAGTGGTTGCTGAGAACCAGCATCATAATCATTGCATCATAGGCCTTGAAAAGAGTCAAAGCTACCCGAGAAAAGTCATTTATTCATAAGCTCCTGCTCTCCCCGCCCATCTGCTAATTGACAGTCTTCTCCTTAGTTTTCTCCCTAGAAGAGAACTGTCAATCAGCAGATGTAATGTAGGGATAATCCAGCAACACTTCCCATTTTCAATGCTTCTTTATTTCATTCCATCAGTTTCATTTTATATCAGCGAATGAACGCGTTTCGGCTACTACAAGCCTTTGTCAACATATAACATACCATAATACCTCTCAAGGTTAAATATCAAATGCTACCAATCAAAACCTTAGTTTCACATTGCATGGATTACATACAAAATCAGAACTGGATCAAACTACCAGATTCCTCAGGTCATGGTTCATGTATATGTCAATACGTCATCGCTGCCTAAAATACATAATAAATAAAATAAAAAACAGTGAGTGTGGCTTATGTATTATATTTACATACTTAAATGGCCTATTTGATATTCTCTATTTAAACCACATGGATGTAACGTGTCCAACATGTGAATCCAAAAAGCTTCTTTCTTCAGAAGCAGAGTTTTTATATCCCCTCCCCTCCTAGGGGGTTTGATCTGCTCGATCCATGTGGTTTAAAAAGTAGCCGAAACGCGTTCATTCGCTGATGTAAAATGAAACTGATGGAATGAAATAAAGAAGCATTGAAAATTGGAAGTGTTGCTGGATTATCCCTACATTACGATTGCTGTTTTTCCGGGCAACATGCTGTAAGGAGGAAGTGCTGTGCCATTTTGGGAGTGAATCATCAGCAGATGGATGGGAAAGCAGGAGCTTATGAATAACCATTACTCTTCTCAGGGAGATTTGACTCGTTTCAAGGCCTGGACTGCAATGATTATGACGCTGGTTCTCAGTAACGGCTTACTTTTAACTCATGTGTGAAACACCGCTGAAATCAGCACATCTGTCACTACTTTATGCTGCCCTCAGTGAGATCGACATAAAATTGATGACAGGTTCCCTTTAACCATAATCACTAGTTTGTTGAGCGAATCAAAGTTCACAAAGTGGACTTCCATCCAAATTTCAGGAAAAAATTCATTGATTCGTGGCAACGAGTTGATTTTCCCTGTATTGATACTTACCGCATCTATTTGAGCATGATGAGGAGACGCAGCCATCTTGCTTGAAGATCCTGCGCAAAATCTAGTGTGCAGTGATCACCACCCTTGCCGATGTGACGTCATCACCTGCCGTATGAGATTTCGTGCTGTATCTTCAAGCAAGATGGCCGCGACGACCTCCTCACCATCAAATGAATGAGGTAATTACAATTAAATTTTTTTTTAAATTTACAAACAGTTAAATGCTTTAATATGGATCTCGGATGCCGTGATCAGCGATGAACACGGCATCTGAGGGGTTCAATGACGGGGGTGGCGCAATTGCCGTTCCTGGTTATTGCACCCACTATTTACAAATAAATGCACTTGGTGACAAAGTCGGCTAAGCAGCCGACTCAAATTTTATAGAACTTCACTCATCTTGTGGTTATTTTTTACTAAAATAATTTTTTTCCAATTAGTCTTTACTTAAAAAAATGTCATCTGTTTGTCTAATGCAGACACTGTAGACTGTTCTTTCTACTTCTTCTTAGTGAAATCTGTCATGGAGCATCTGAGGGCCCGATCTGTAGCCCTTAGCTCTTTATTCCTGACAACTTATAACACGGCAGGTGCTAGCTGTGTTGTATAGCTGTCAGGCCAGAGTCAGAGATAAGCACCATAATGGTCGTTTACCCCTCAATAGCAACTGTGGCATTAGAGCAGTTAGAGGGGGCTTCCTCTGTTATCAACAAAATCACAGTTTGCAGAATCCCCTTAGACAGACAATAATAATAATAAAATATTGCAGTCCATGGTATAGATTGCTCAAGGAGGACTAAATATATGGTATGAACTGTTTAGGCGGACTAAATGAGATTAAATTTTTTTTTAAATACATGCAAATTCTCAAAAAGTAATAAAAATTTGTCTTTCTCAATCTTACATATAAAAATAAAGAAATAAAAATAAACTTAATTGGTATCGCTTTGTTTGAAAATGTCCAAACTGTTAAAAGTACCGGTATTTGTTCTGCACAATGTGCGAAAACATTTGAATGGCAGAACACGTTGCCCCTGAAAAAAAAATTTTATAAAAAGTGATTCAAAATATGTACTACAAAAGGTAGCAATAAAAACTTCAGCTCTCCCCACTAAAAAAAATTTCTTTGCATAGCTCTGTAGAAAATTTTTTTTTTTTTACAGTACTAAAACATAACAATTGTACTGACCTACAGAATCAGCTTGTCACGTAATTTTTAGTGTACTGTTTGTGAATCCTACTTTCACTTTGTGCCTAAACCTTATCTCTAAATTACTATAAGGTTCTAAACCCTTATTTAAGGCTACTTTCACACTAGCCTTAGTACCCGCCGGATCCGTACGGAATAATACAACCTTGTGGATCCGTAATTCCGGATCCGGTTTATTATCTTTAGCATCTTTTAAACGGATCCGGAATAACCTCTATTGAAAGTCAATGGAGGATGGATCCGTTTACAAGTGTGTCCACACCAAACGGATCCATCCCCATTGACTTGCATTGGGGGTCATTCTGGATCCGTTTAGGTGCGGATAACTAGTACGGAGAGCAAATCTCAGCATGTTGAGGTTTGCTCTCCGGTCTGAAGACGGAACGGAATGCTTTCAGGAGCATTCAGTTGTCTTCAGTTCAGTTCTGTCCCTGTTGACAATGAATGGGGACAAAACTGAAGCGTTTTATTCCGGTATTGAGCCCCTATGACGGAGCTCTATACCGGAATTCCATAACGCTAGTGTGAAAGTAGCCTAAGCCTTATTGTTATAAGTAAGATAAAAATTGAGCTATAATTAGTGTCGATGAGCTCAGAGATAGAGGCCAAGCTGATCTGAGTGACAGAACAGAGTGAAAGTTCAGAGCCTGCTACTAGAGAAACTCAAGCCTGCACAGATACATGGGTTCAACGTTTTTTAAAAGACCAATTGAAAAAATGATTTTCGACTGAGTGCAAAAAAAAATTGCCCCCAAAGGTTTACATAGCATTTAAAGGGTTTCTGTCACCAGTTTTTTCGGTATGAATCAGGCTGACATTAGAGATGTGCTAATGTCACCTGATTCCAAATATATATCTGTTTTATTTACTGGTGCCCCCATTTTTATATAAAATGAACTTTTATTTTATGCTAATAAGGCCTCTAGGTGCAAGGGGCGTTACCCTGCTCCTAGAGGCTCTGTTGATTGACAGGACCAGGCAGAGAAGAAACACTCCATTCACCATAGCTTGCAAGGACCTTCAATGATGTCATGACCATGTGATCAGTCACATGGTTTAGGAGGAGACAGGCTGTTTGTGTGATCCTAACCATGTGACTGACCACATGGTCATGACATCATTGAAGGTCCTTGCAAGCTATGGTGAATGGAGTGTTTCTTCTCTGCCTGGGACTGTCAATCAACAGAGCCTGTAGGAGCAGGGGTAATGCCCCTTGCACCTAGAGACCTTATTAGCATCAAATAAAAGTTCATTTTATATAAAAATGGGGGCACCAGTAAATAAAGATATATATATTTGGAATCAGGTGACATTAGCACATCTTTAATGTCAGCCTGATTCACACCGAAAAAACTGGTGACAGAAACCCTATAAAGCTCACACACTTTAGTTTTAAATACCCATCAGTGCCCAGACATTGGCTGGTGAAGATTAGGGTGCGTGCCCTTTAAGCCATAGAAGCAGATTTATGGCATTTGGCAGAGAAACAAAAGCTGTGGCCTGCAGCAGGAGCGCACATGGAACATCAGGTGCTCCGCTGCCAACAACATAATGAAGGCATACATTTTATGGCGGTCACATTATAGCTCTGAAGTCAATTGAGTTTCCAGTAGTGGCAACAATAAATGTTCCCTTTCTGGTTGTTGCTGAGCTTTCTGTAATTTCTCAAAGCCATTTCTGTCAAGTTATATAGTGGTGAATTTTTTGCACCTGTACAAAATGTATGGTAATCAGTGGCATACCTTCAATGGAAGCAGACCACACAAATGCCACGGGCCTAGAGGGAGCCCAGTGCTGAACTTCCTCTCCTCTCAATGTAAAAATACTTCATCTTCAAGTATGGCCGAACATGAGGGCAAAGCCTGGGGGGAGGCCACCATGATGAGGGGAGGCGACAGCGTAGTGGTAGGGAGCTAGGATAGGGTTATTCAAATAGGGGGTGGGGATAGGTAAATGTGGGGGCCCTTTAAATAAGGTGTGGAGGCGGGAAAAGCCACCATTTTATGGGATCAGCCATCAGGGGAGCAGTACAGGATTAGTTTTAGTACCTTCGTTCAAGATGGCTGGTATGGAAGAGTTGCTGCAGCAGCTGAGGGCCAGGGCGGCGGAGCAGGGTCCGGAGTGGCTGCAGGAGCGGATGCAGGGCCTGCTTGGTGGGTCAGCTGCGGAGGACGGGTCCAGTGAGCAGGGGCTGCGCCGGCCGCGGCGGACTAGGCCGCCTGCGCGCCTTAGTCCGGATCACGTCCCAAGGGTCCGGCGCCGGGTCAGGAGCCCCTCCAGGGACCCTCCACGCGGGGCTGAGCAGCGGCCCCCGGCTCGCTCGTCCCGCTGTGGGAGGAATCCGAAAGCACGGCGGGACTCTGCAGGAGCTGCTGTCGGCGTTGGAGTGCCCTCTGGTGGTCGGCGTGAGAGCGTGAGCGCGTGGTGGAGGCCGATCGGGCTGGCTCCCCGGGTTGCAGCAGGGAGTCCAGACTTCGGTGCAGGAGCGGGCAGCAGGCGGCTGGCCCACACCTCATCAGCGCGGATCCATGGTCGAGAGCGGAGGGGGATAACGGGCAGCAGGCCGCTGGCCCATCTTCCGCGTCCAGCGTCAGCAACACTCCTTCCTATGGACGTCAAGACCCGGGATCGGCGGCAGGACCGGATTCGGGATCGGCGGCTGGTGGGTTCACAGCGCCCAGGCAGCCCAGTGAGTTACACTGGGGATCCTTGTTACCTATATTGAGGCCCTTAGGGGGAGGTGGGGGTGTAGGAACCCCGGGGGAGTTAGGTCAAGGGCTTAGCAATCTGTTGGGGGGCTTGGCGGCGTTGGCGACAGGCTTGGGGGCCTTTGGGGGGTCACCGCTCCCAGCGTGGGGGGCGCGGGGGGTTAATTCGCCGGTGTTGTCTGCAGCTGGGTCGGGTGCGCCGCTGGGGCGTGACGTGGCGGTTACTTGTTCGGAAGCTGGGGCGGGGGAACTAGCTCTCAGCAGGTGGGGGCGCAGGAGACAGGGGCGGGCACTGCGGCGAGAGGGACCGGGTCAGCGTCAGTTCAGACGCAGGCCGGTGGTTCATTGGAGGACGAGCCGGTGCGGATGGACGATGCGGGGCGAGGTGTATGTCTGTTTCGAAGGGCCGCTTGGGGCGCATTTGAAACAGGAGGTGCGTGATCGTATCTGGAAGGGGGAATACGTAGATATTTTCTCGCTTTTGCCCCTTGAACGCTTTAATCTAGACAGGGCAAAAAAGGATGATGGGAAAAAAGAGGAGGAAGAAAAACGCCGGTATCGGCTGATACCGCGCACTTTTCAGAATTGGCTCCAAGCATTTGCCATTTTGGCGAGTGTTATTGGTGAAAAAGCGCCGGATAATTGTTCGGCGCTTTTCTGCTACCTCGACTCAATCGGTGAGGCGTACCGGGTTTTTGGTGGACAAGCTTGGCTTCGGTATGGCGAGCAGTTTCGTCAGCGGAAGGCAGTGCGTCCCAGCATTCGTTGGGATCACAAGGATATTGCCTTGTGGTTAAAGGTGACGGCTCCTGTTAGGTCGAGTCAGTCTTTTCGTGGTGAGGGGGCAGGATCGAGCCAGTCCACTTTTGCGACAGCGTCTGCTAAGGGACTGTGCTTTTTGTTTAACGAGGGCGGATGTAAATTTGAGGCGAAGTGCAAATTCAAGCACGAATGCACTTCTTGCGGGGGAGGGCATGGAGCAAATCGTTGCTTCAAGGGTAACAAACAAAGAGGGGGGGATGCGGCTGCAAAAGGGGGTGATGCCAGTTCGGCTGGAAAGGATGGAACCCTTCTTAAATAGGTATCCTAATCAGTCGGCAGCGCTAGTTTTAAGGGACGGTTTTAGATTGGGTTTTCGTATTCCCTTTGTTCCTAGGGAAGCATGTTTAGTTAAGAAGAATTTGCGTTCGGCGTATGATCACAAGGAGGTAGTTACCGAGAAGCTGAGGCGGGAAGTTGCGCTGGGTCGGATGGCGGGCCCTTTTTTGGAGCCCCCGGTGGCGGATTTGCGTTTATCGCCCCTGGGTGTGGTGCCTAAAAAAGAGCCGAATAAATTTCGGCTCATACATAATCTGTCTTTTCCAAAGGGTTCGTCGGTCAATGATGGCATAGATCCCGAACTGTGTTCGGTGGTTTATACATCATTTGATGCGGCAGTTCAGTGGGTAAAGAAATTCGGAAAAGGGGCACTGTTGGCAAAAACAGATATAGAAGCAGCTTTTCGGTTATTACCGGTTCACCCTGACAGCCTTCACTTGTTAGGCTGTTTTTGGGAGGAGCACTATTTTGTTGATCGTTGTCTCCCCATGGGGTGTTCCCTGTCCTGTGTGTTTTTCGAACTTTTTAGTTCCTTTTTGGAGTGGGCGGTTGTGGACGTGACGTGCTGGTCATCCATTATTCATTATTTGGACGATTTTCTCTGCATTGGTCCCCCGGACTCAGCGGTTTGCTCTGTATTGTTGCATTCGCTGGAGTCTTTGTTTGCAAGTTTTGGGGTCCCGTTGGCACCAGAAAAGACCTGTGGTCCGGCTACTGAACTCAGTTTTTTGGGTATCGTTATCGATATGCAAGCAATGGAGTGTAGGTTGCCTGCGGACAAATTAGAGGATTTAAAGAGGACGGTGCAACGGGCTCAACGGTTGGAAAAGATTCAACTCCGGGACCTCCAATCGCTGTTGGGAAAGTTAAATTTTGCCTGTCGGATTATGCCGATGAGTAGGGTTTTTTCCAGGCGCTTGGCAATGGTGACGTTGAAGGCGTCAGCACCGCATCATTACATTAGGTTGGGTCGGGAGTTACGGGAAGATCTTCGTGTTTGGGGCACTTTTTTGGCCTCGTACAATGGGCGTTCGTTGTTTTTGGGGGAAACTGTAGATTCTTTTGATTTTGAATTGTTCTCGGATGCGGCGGGGGGAACGGGGTTTGGAGTTTATTGCAATGGGCAGTGGTGCGCGGAGCCGTGGCCGGAAGAATGGGTGGTGCGGGGTTGGGTTCGTAACTTAGCGTTGCTCGAACTCTTCCCTATAGTCGTGGCGGTGCGTCTTTGGGGGGGGAGTTTCCTTAACCGGAAAGTGCGTTTCCACTGTGATAACATGGGGGTGGTGCAGGCAATTCTTTGTCTGCGTCATCCCCTGAGGTGGTGCGTCTGCTGCAATGTTTGGTGTTAAAATGCTTATCACTGAATGCTTGGGTAGTGGCTGTACATGTGCCAGGGGTTCAGAATTGCATAGCTGACGCGCTTTGTCGTTTTCAGTGGGAATGGTTTCGACAGCTGGCTCGGGAAGCGGAAGAGGTCCCCTTGCCATGTCCGCGTTTTCTGTGGGATCTGCTGGACGAACGGTAGCAGGGCTGATCCAGTCGTCGTTGGCCCAGAATACATGGGATGCGTACTCAAGGGCGTGGAGCTGCTGGTTAAGCTGGTGTAGATCTTTGGGGATTTGTGGCGAGGCAGTTGATGTGGATTTTGAGGTTCTGTTATTGTTGTTTTTAGGGCATGGCAGAGAGGCAGGTTGGTCGGTCGCTAAGTTAAACAGGATAGTAGCGGGGTTGGTTTTTGGTTTCCGTTTACGGGGTATCGCGGATGTTACGAAATCCTTTTTGGTGACTCAAGCCTTGAAGGGATGGAGGCGAGAGGGGAGAAGGGAAGATAACAGGCGACCGGTGTCTTTTGCGTTGCTGGTGGACTTAGGGGTTCAATTGGAGTCTGTGTGTCAGTCAAGATATGAAGTCGCTTTGTTTCGATTAGCATTTTCTCTGGCGTTCTTTGGGGCATTGCGATTGGGCGAGCTGGTTAGTAGCAGTGTTCAGCGCCCGGGAGGCTTAAGGCAGGAAGACGTTGATCTGTTTCCTGATAGGTTGGAATTTCGGATCCGTTTTTCAAAAACTGACAGGAATGGAAAAGGGTGTAGGGTGGTATTATATGCCGTCCCGGGCTGTGTGTCCAGTGCGTTGTTTAGAGGAGTACTGGGGGGTTAGGAGTGGGGTGGGGGTTTCATTGCTGATTCATGACAATGGGTCGTGTTTGTCCAGATTTCAGTTTTTGGCAGTTTTTCGGCGCTGTTTAGTTCGGTTTGGTTTGGAGGTTGCTGGGTATACGGGACATTCGTTCCGCATTGGGGCTGCAACTGAGGCGGCCAGGCATGGAGCGGGGGATGAGATGGTAAAACGGATCGGCGTTGGGAATCGCTTCGGTTCCGTTCATATGTACGCCCGGATCGCATGTAGACGTTGAATAATCGTTTTTTTTTTTTTTTTTTTCTTTTTTAGGTTGTTTGGGGGCTTATTCGTTTGGGTCTTAGTGTGTGCTCTTGTTGTTTTCTGTTTTCGCAGGTAGTCGGCCAGCTCTAGTCTGGATTCTGGGCCATTCATTCGTTTTCTGGGGAGCGTTGCGGGCAGCGGTGAGGCCGGATGGCAGGCAGCTTGGTTTTTCGAGGGATGAGGCAGTTATCCGGTGGCTAGGGAAGAGAGGGATGGTGTGGAGCGGTGTGCTTCCGGAGGTACATAGGTTTGTGCGTCTGGACAGATCCCCTGATGTGTTGGTGTTACATGTAGGGGGAATGATCTTTGTGCCCGCCCGTTCCGGGAACTGATACGAGACATAAAATTTGATTTGTTACGGTTGTGGGCATTGTTTCCTGGGATGGTGACCGTGTGGTCCAATATAGTATATCGCCGGGTTTGGCGGGGTGCAAGGTCGGTAGACCGGGTTAACAAGGCTCGGGTGAAAGTGAACCGGTCAATTGCACGGTTCATGGCTCGTAATGGGGCCTTAGCGGTAAGGCACAATGATCTGGAGCAGGGCGAAGGGGCTTTTTGGCGTAGTGATGGGGTGCATCTGAATGCAGTTGGTACGGATATCTGGTCTTTAGGTATACAAGGGGGGATTGAAACTGCGTTAAGGGTGTGGAGGGACGCACAGTCTTAAGAGTTCAAGACCGTGCGTTTGTGGCGGGGGGAGGTCCTCGGAGTTGGTGGAACAAATTAGGTATGGTGGATGGGAGGGCTCCATGGTTGGGGCTGGACTCCCAGGGTCGGCATTGGTTCGGTTAAAGTTTGAGATCCATCAGTGGTGCCCCCGAGCTGGCGCTCATCGGCTGGGGGCAAGATGGAGTATTCCGCGGAGGCGGGTTTAAGAAAATTGGTGGGCTTCGAGGACCTCCACTTGTCGTATCATATGTTATACATATGTTCTTATTGGTGTGGTTATGTTATATGCTGTTGCATATGTTTAAGGGTTAAGGAAATGTTATGGAAGTTATAAGTATTTATAATAAACGGCTGCTGTGGCCACTTTAATCCAACGTGGAGTCGGTGTCATTATTCCGGGGTGTGGACTTATGGGTGGGGAGGGGATGTGGGGGGCAAGTTGAATGGTTAAGGGGTTAGGGTGGTTGAGGAAAATGGAGCGTGATAGCCTGTACCGGCGTCATGCAGCTGCCACTAGATGGAGCTCAGTGCAAACAGATTATTACAGCTAGTCGACCTTAAATGGGTTGTCTTACTTCAGCAAGTTTCATTTATCATGTAGACAAAGTGAATACAAGGCACCTACTAATGTATTACAATTTTCCATATTGTCTCCTTTGTTGGCTGGATTCATTTTTCCATCACATTATACACTGCTCTTTTCCATGGTTATGACCACCCTACAATCCAGCAGTGGTGATCGTGCTTAAACGCTATAGGAAAAAGCACTGGCCTCTCTGGTGGAGACTGTGGGAGTGCGCATAGGCCCGAGCTTTTTTCTATAGTGTGCAAGCATGGCCACAGCTGCTGGATTGCAGGGTGGTCATAACCCCTGGAAACGAGCAGTGTATAATGTGATGGAAAAATGAATCGAGCCAGCAAAGGAGGCAATATGGACAATCACAATACATTAGTAAGTGCCTTGTAGTAACTTTATCGACATGACAAATGTTACTTGCTGAAGCAAGACAACCCCTATAGCTGCATTAATTCATCTGTTCAGAGCTCCCCCTAGTGGTGTTGCAGGCAGCCAGTTTTGTAATAGAAAGGGAAGTAGCAGATTTATCAATGTATTTGTGCCAGTTTTCTGGGGTAAAATACGTTGAGAAATATGGTGGACAGAATGAGTGCCATATATATAAAGCTCGTGTTTCTCTTTTTCTGACATGGATGTCCGATAAATTTTGTTCAAATTTTTTTTAATTAAAATTTCTTCCTCTTGGGGTTAGTAATTTCTCTTGTTCTGCTCCATTATAGTAGCAGAACAGCAAAAATAACACAAAATCCGGATTTAGCACTGATGAACTAAGCCAAACATCCTGTTGACTATATTAGGATCCGTTCGGTTTCTATTGGTTTCTGACACTTTTTTTTTTAGCAGACAAAAAAGTCCTGCATGTAGGACTTTTCGTCCTTCTGTTTTTGACAAAATCTGTGATTGAGGCCCTGAACAGAGCCTTTAACGCAGATGTCAATATTAGTAATAAGTTCATCAGAAATCTGTGGCATTGCCTGGGACTGATTGACACACATACTGGGTGGGACTGGTGCCATAATACATTGTGCTATGGGGTCCTATGAGATCTGTGTCACCCCAGATGTGTATTGTTTAAAAACCTAATAAAGATTATTTTGATAGCTCAAAATGAGAAACCATGTGCTGATATAAGAAGTGTTCAAACCACTTCTGTTTTATATATGCTTTTCTGTGCAGCTAGCACTTTACATAGGATACAAAGTACTTTCTGATGAGCAGCTTTGGGTAACCAAGGGAAAATTTTGGGAAACCCTGATGTTGTCCTGCTGCCATCTGCTGGTCATGTAGGAGACTGAACGTCTGTAATGAATACTTTGTATCATTCACATTACTATTGTACTCTGTGTTCCTGCAGTTAATCTCTATGTGCCTGGTAATGAGCTCTCAACCTCTCAATCTGCACTGGCTTCATAAGGTAAGATCTTGTTGTCCTCTCATGTTCTTTTCTTCAATTCTCCTTCGTTTTATCACCTTTCTCACATGGGTAATGTTTTTTTTTCTTCATACGTTTTAGATCATCCTCTGCTTCTGTGTAGTTTTGGTTTCCCTTGGAATTATTGGACTTAATTTGAAGTGGAAAATAGAGTGGAAAGTAGTTGCCATCTCTTTGCAGGTAAGTCTGTAGCCTCACAGTCGATAGACACTGCATGTTCTCCCCAGCCTAATATACAGAGGCTGTTAATAGATAAGCATCCTAAATCTAATACTTGTGAACCTCTCTCAGTACAGTGGAGCTTTGTTTTGTCATATAGGCGCTTGTACAACTGCAATAATGTTGCACACACACAGCTACACATAAAAACATAAGCTGCTCTCCAGGTTATTTCCACAAGCCCTGGAATGCATTTTGGTCTTAATATACTTACTGTGTTATATGTGATCTTTTAACTTTTTTGCTTTTTAAATCTGGTAACTGAATGCAGACTTGTCTACATGGTTGGTGCTTCTGTTTCACCCTCTGGTCCTTTCTAGCCTTGTACGAACTTATGGGTCTGCTGAAAGTCATGCACCTTATATCCTAATTCATTTTACATGTTGTTTTGTTATAAAAGGAATGGAAAACCTTGAAAAAAATCTTAGTCCATATTTATTACTCCGTTTACGCCAGTAAACTGGTGTAATAAAAAATGGCTGTGCTTGCCATTTGTGTGTTAAATGGAGTCTCTCACCTGTTTTTCACCTATATAACTAAGAACACTGCCCCACAGAAGATTGCATACACATCCCAGACATACCTGTGTGCACTGTGTGTCTGTATTACATGTCCAGGAAAAGCACTTTTATTCTGCTAGAAAACAGCTCCAAGTGCCCAGCTCTGCTGCTGCAAGTTCTCAAAGTAAACCAGACTGAAGAGGGGAGGGCTTGGTAGCAGATAGAAAAAATGGTTCAGACCAAATGATACCAAAATCACAGCATAATATCCAGTATATCAGAAGATATAGCTGTTAGAAATTGAGTTGGGAGAGAAAGCTGTTTTATAGTTTCACTTTCAGCCGGGTACTTGGGAGCTGTTTTCCTGCAGAACAAAAATGTTTTTTTTTCTGAACGTGTAATACAGACACAAAGTGCACACAGGTATGTCTGAAATGTGTCTGCAATCTTCTGTGGGGCAGTGCTGTTAGTTATATAGGTGAAAAACAGGTGAAAGACTCCCTTCTTAGATTTGCATCTTTTTTTTTTAGCGTTCATCAATTTTAAAAAGTAAATAGTTTATAAAGCTGAAAAAGACATCTGTCCATCCAGTTCAGACTGTTTTCCTACAAGTTGATCCAGAGGAAGGCAAAAAACCCCTGTGAGGTAGAAGCCAATTTTCCTCACTTTAGGGAAAAAATTTCCTTCCTGACTCCAATCAGGCAATCAGAATCAACCTGGATCAATGACCCATCTCTAGTAACTATAACCTGTAATATTATTACACTCCAGAAATATATCCAGGCCCCTCTTGAACTCTTTTAGTGAGTTCACCATCACCACCTCCTCAGGCAAAGAGTTCCATAGTCTCACTGCTCTTACCGGGTTCACCTGGGAGTGGTGTAATCTGCAATTTTTTGCCAGATTAATAAAAAAAAATAAGCCAGAAAACTTTGGCACCAGTCCATGCCTGATCATAGCAGTTGTAGAATTAATTTTTCAAATTTTCGTACAGTTTAAAATGCACAAAATGAAGAGGCAAGTGTCATTGAAAAGATTTGGCACAGTTTATTAGACCAGTATGAAACTCTGGTTTTAAAAGGATTTATCCCATAAAAAAATATTTATCACCTCTCCACAGGAACATCATGGCTGAGGAAAGTACTGTGCTATTTGTTGTGAATTTTCTAAGTTTAGTGTTTGTTTAGTATGAGACATAAGTTTGGGATCAGATTTAAAGACTATGTACACCTTTGGGGGCATTTTTTCATTATTGCATTGTACGCATTATGAGATAAAAATATTTTTTTTTAATTTTTATTAATTAAAAATATGGAGTCTTTTTCTCTGTACAGAGCTGAGATGCTCTATTAGCAGGATCTGCATTTTCTCTCTGCAACATCAGCCATCTAATCTGACAGGCTCCTTATCTCTGCTGTCTGACAATATAAACAGTGATAAAAGCTCAATCCTTATCTTGCTGATAAGAATGTGGCTTAAATAAGTGTGTATGACCTCTCAGTAATTTTGAGATAAGGTTTATTAGATGACCGGCAGATGAAAGTAAAAAGTACAGATTCACACAGCTAGACAAATGGTGTGACGGAACTCATTGTGACAGAATATTTTTAATAAAGACAAATTGAAAAAGTGATTTTTAGCCCTAAATGAGTAAAATGCTATCTTAAAAAAAAATTCCCCAGAAAGCATACATAGCTTCTAAGTTTTTCCTGATACCGATCTCCAAATATGGGATAGGCACTGAGTTTAATTATGGAACTTTAGCTGCTTGTGGCTGACACTAGGGTAGAGGCGGCGTAAGGTAATATTTGTCATTGGCAGATTTGTTGCAATTTCTGTAAAGGAAAATCTGTTCAATGCATCTTAATGGATTGATTTTCTTAGCATGTGCATGGATTTCTTCAAGATGACAGGAACAGTCCCAACAAATCTGCAGCATGTGAACATACCTTTTAGAGTTTATTGCATATGGCTTAACTCACTAAAAAAGTATGCCTTCCTATAGGTGAATTTATATGTGATAGATTGTCTGAATGACTAAAATTTCTGCAACAAATCTGCGGCATGTCAGAATATACCGTAACGGTACCTGTACACAGTGCAGATGGTATTGTTGTGCAGATGGGATTGTATGCAGAAAGTCTGCCTTTAATAAGGTTTTTGGTGCTGAGTTTCTGTGTATTTTAACAACCCCATTGAAGTCTATGAAGAAACCACATACAGCAGCCGTGGATCTGCAGAAACCATTTGACATGCTGCTGGTTTTAAAAGCTGCACCAATAGGTCAATTTTCACGTGTACATAATACACACTGTGTACATGAGATTTAGCAAATCTCATTCACTTTGCATGAAAATCCACAAAGAAAAAACTTAATCCACGTAATCCACATCATGTGCAGTTACCCTAATTTGTCACCTACCTCACCTGTCTAAATGGCGAATTTAGAGCTCATCAGAAAAACAGCTACAACCCCTATAATTAATCAGCAGAGAATGACTATAAAATTGCTTTGTTAAACAGCATTCCCTGTAAGGGTAGGTTCACATGGTTTTGGAGGAGGATTTGAGGTAGACTTTCCTTCTAGCTTTTAAGCCAAAGCCAGAAGTGGGTTAAAAAGGAATTGGAAAATATAAAGGAAGGACTAAAGACTGGCAGTACATTCAGAAAGTCTTATTGATTTTACTCACTTACACAGTGCTGACATATTCGGCAGCGCTTTACAGGCATTATCATCACCCTGTCCCCAGTGGGGCTCACAATCGAAATTCCCTATCAGTAAGTCTTTGGAGTGTGGGAGAAAATCAGAATACTCTGAGGAAACCCATGCAAACATAGGGAGAACAGACAAACTCCATGTAAACCCTCAACCTAGGACTCCAGCGCTGCAAGACACCAGTGCCAACCAAAGAGCCACCGTGCTGCCTAAGTCTTCAGACCCTTTCACTTTTTTCACATTTTGTTATGATGGGGCCTTGTGCTAATTTTTTTTTTAAATCAAGATTCCCCCCCCCATCAATCTGCACTCAATACCCCATGATGAGAAAGTGAAAACAGACACTTTTTTTCTTTCTACACCTTGATTTCTTCTCTTTCTACACATTGACTGGAGTCCACCTGTGGTAAATTAAGTTGATTGGACATGTTTTGGAAAGACATACTCTTGTGTATATAAGGACTCACAGCTGACAATGCATTCCAGAGCAAAAACCAAGCCATGAGGAGGAAAGAACTGCTTGTACAGCTGAGAGGCATGGTTTTGTGGAGGCACAGATATGGAGAAGGATGCAAAACATTTTTGCTGCACCGAAAGTTCTCAAAAGCACAGTGGGCTTCATCCTTTGTGCAGATGGGAGAGGCTTCCAGAAGGTCAACCATCATAGTGGCATTCTACCAATCTGAGCTTTGACAGAGTTGCCAGAAAGAAAACTCTACTTGGTTAAAGACATACAAAAGCCCTCTTGGAAAGAAGCCGCTAGCGGACTCTTGGACTGTGAGAAACAAAATACTCTGGTCTGATGTAACCAAGATTTAACTTTTTTGCCTCCATTCTAAGCATCATGTCTATAGGAAACCAGGCACTCATCACCTGCCCAGTACCATCCCTACAGCGAAGCATGGTGGTGACAGTGTCATGCTGTGGGGGTGTTTTCGAGTGGTTGGGACAGGGAGAATGGTCAGGGTTGAGAGCAAACTGAATGGAGCAAAGTACAAAGATATTGTTAATAGAAACCTGATCTGAACCTCAGTTGGGGCCGAAGGTTTATCTTCCAACAAGACAGTAACCCTAAGCACACAGCCAAGACTTAGAGACAATGTGAATATCCTTGAGTGGTCCAGTCAGAGCCCTGACTTTGAACCCAATTGAACATCTTTGGAGAGACCTAAAAATGGCTGTCCACCAACGATCCCCATCCAACCTGACAGAGCTTGAGAGGATCTGCAGAGTAGAATTCCAAAAAATCCCCAATTCCAGGTATGCAAACCTTGTGGCATCATACTCAAGAAGACTGGAGGCTGTAATTGCCGCCAAAGGTGCTAAAGAGTCGGAATACTTATGTCAATGCAAGATTTTAGCATACAATCCTTGAAATTTTGTCTGCACCATGTTATATCACTGAAGTTTAGTGCTAGAAGGCACTTTGCGCATTTGTAACTGTGAAAGTCGTAAACAACACAACCACAGTCAATGGGGAAAACCACAGATGTGCATGTACAGCATTTCTTCTCGTTTTGTGGCATATACCACTGATGTTACACATGATTTTAGACCTTCTTCACAATTGCATATCTAGGATTGTTGATCTTTCCATATAGCATAGCCAGTGAATACACAGCCAGGGTTATTCTTTGGAAGTATTCAGTATTTTTCTTGTCTTTCTATATGCAAGTGTGAATGAGAAAAATATACTCAGTAGAATTGTGTCTTCTCTTGGGACAGGTGCTTTGTGTGTGGTCTTCCTCACTCTTGTGCACTCAAAGAGTCATGCAATTACTTTATGTAAAGGAATGCGGTTCAATTAACTAATATGCATCTTGTATGGATAATCCATGTACATTATGAAAATATGTAACAGAATTGTGTCTTGGTACTTTTTAAACAAAAGTCTATGCATCTGAAAAAAATAAACCATATTGCCTACTTAATAGATATAATTAATGATCTGTATTGGTAAAGCCCAGAGACCAGGATTTAGGGAGTGGACCAAGAATTAGAGGGGTGCCATTCTGTGGACCAGTTATAGCAGGGGTTCCCAAACTACGGCCAGCGGGCTGCATGCGGCCCCCTGAGGCCATTTATCCAGACCCCGCCACACTTCCGGAAGGGGCACATCTTTCATTGGTGGTCAGTGAGAGGAGCACAGGATGCATCCGCATCCTGTGCTCCTGAGTAACTTATGTGGCCGCGCCGCAAAGCACGTCGTTCACGTACAGTACTACTTCCGGTGACGCGGGACGCACACGTCATGGCTCCAGAAGCGCGTCATATGACGCACATCTGGACTGCGGCTGCGGCACATCACCGGAAGCAGTGTGAAATAACAGCAGAAGTAGGAAGAAAGGCAAAGCACGATATGTGCAGTGTGCTTCGGGATTTGTTCATAGTTTTTTTTTATAGTCCGGGCCTCCAATGGTCTGAGGGACAGTGAACTGGCCCCCTGAGTAAAAAGTTTGGGGACCCCTGAGTTATTGTGTCAAAATGGGAAATGCCATATAAACTGAGCCACCGTTGGTTATGTGTGTGCACTGGGGTGACTTGTGCACAATACCACACCTGTTTTATTAGCCCTAATATGGGTGTGGTTCTGTGATATTCTGATGTGATGCCAAGCATATACATTATATTGCGGTAATGCATAATTATGTATTTTCCACTGGGTGGTACAGGCTGTACCCTACTCGCCTTTGCTCATTTTGGTACCAGGTAGTTTATTTTCCACTGTGCATATAGTACCCCCTCAATGTATCTAGGGTCAATGTAGTTATGATTCTGTCAGACCAATCACTAGCAAGCAATACATTCATGGTACTGACTTGGCTCGCCTGGAACCTCCTCAGATCAGGTGCCAAAAAATGTACCAGTCAACCATCATTTTGTATACTTTCTTCTTTAAGGGACCATTTCCATAAAATACAATTTCTCTGTAAATTTCGGTATGCTTATGCTTTTTTCTGCTGATAAATGTATATTGGGTGAATAATATTGTTCATGTGTATGCATATTATTTATTTTAGGCAACTAGTCCCTTTCTGCATATTGGAGCTGTGATTGGCGTGTCTGCACTGGCCTGGGTGCTTGCTGGTTATTTTTGGGAAACAAAGAGTAAAGGTAATCAGCTGGCCTTTCATCACCACTTGGGGACTGGAGGGGGGATTAAAGAGAGATGTTTGTATTAGATGTTTGTATTATATTGTTTATGTATGCATATAGGTATGGTATTATCATCCTCTTTTTGTCCTTGCAGTGTTAAAATGTCTACTTCCATTGGTATACATCATCCTTGTCTGTGCTCTGTTTGTGAGTCCTCTCTTCATTTCCTCACCGTGTATCATGAAGACATCAGAACTTCCTCCCAAACCAAGGATCATAGGTCATCGTGGGGCACCAATGGTACACTATCTGGCCAGTTTAGACCAAGATGGTTCTATGATTGGACTGGTTGTTGATATCAGTCACTGGCTTTTCTCTTTCAGCTTGCTCCAGAAAATACAATGATGTCATTTGACAGGATGGTGAATTCTGGAGGACAGGTGTTTGAAACTGATGTCATGGTGAGGTAGGAGAACATATTTTTTTTCCTCCCTAACAACCACCAGTGCTGCAGATATCAATAGTCTTCCCTTACTCCAACCATTCAGTTGGGATGGAATCCCCTTCCTAATGCATGATGAAACTCTGCTGAGGACAACCAATGTGAGACAAGTTTTTCCATTCCGTTCAAGTCAAAACTGCTCGAATTTTACCTTTTCTGAACTCCAGAGGCTGAATGCTGGTGAATGGTTTCTGCAGGTAATAAATATCATGGTATTTTCCAAGCTCCTTGTGGTTATCTTTTAGTCTTAAACACATTTTTTTTGTATTTAATCATCTCTGCTTCTTTTTAGAGAAACCCTTTTGGAACAAAAGGTTCACTGACAGAATCTCAACATGAAGAGGTTAAGCAGCAGAAAATTCCTTCTCTTGAGGATGTTTTGATTGCATGCAAAGACCACAACATCTCTATAATATTTGACTTGCGTCAGCCACCTTCAGGACATCCATATAACGAGAGCTTTGTGAATGTCACTCTTAATACAATTCTGAACGTTTCTATACCCCAGGATCTGGTGAGTTTTGGACCAGTAAAGAGGTTTCTCTGTATTAAATTAAAGGGGTTATCCCACGAATAATGTAAAAAATGAATAATACAGGACAATACCTTTCTAACAAAGCTAGAACCAGCCCTGTACCTCACATGGATCCAAAGATCTCCCCATTCATTGATCTCTAGATTTATATCAAGCTGAAAGCTCAAGGGGAGTGTCTTTTCTGCTGCTGCTAAGGAGGTGTGTCCATGCTCTCCCTATCACAACTCAGGAGGCAGGTGAAGGATGAAACTGAGCATGTGCGGCCTTCTCAGTGAGCAGGTCAAAGAAATAAGAAATTAAGTGGCACTATACAGAGACATTTTATTGAATAACACAGTAGCTATACAAAATTTTTAATGACATGCAATTACAAAAGTATTCAGATCCAGGTGCTGGTTTGTAAACTGTAAAATATTTTTCGTGGGACAACCCCTTTAAATACAGACTTACGGTCCCTGATCTTGCCAACATTAAATAAAAGATACAGATTCTAATATTATAAAATAATTGACTTGTCACCTGCTTCCTTTAGATACTCTGGCTCCCAGATGATGAGCGGGAGCAAGTTATAAAGACAGCTCCAGGTTTCAAACAGATTTATGGTAGAAAGAGGGAAAAAAATGACACCGACATCTTTGATGCTGTGAATCTATCATATACAAATATAAGTGTGAGCGAAATCAGGTAAGAAGTCATGTACAGTGTGTTTTTCACAAATGCGTTTTATGTCGTATTATAGTTGCTTTTTTACGGTGCACAATAATGACATTCAAGGACTTAGATGCATTTTTAGGTGAACTACATGGACAAAAGCACCTACACGTTACATGCATTGGAGCTTTTGTGACATACCATTCTAAACACACGGACGATAATTTGGAGTTGGTCCTTCCATTTCCAGCTAAAACAACTTCTAATCTTCTCAGAAGGCATTCTGCAAGATTTTGCCGCAAATGTTTGGGATTCTTTGCCCATTCATCTAGAAACGCATCTGTGAGGTCAGGTCAGACACTGATATTGGATGAGAGGGCCTGACTCTCAATCTTCATGCTAGTTTATTCCAGAGTTCGATGAGGTTGAGGTCAAGACCAGTCATATTCTTATTTCACTGTCTGAATGGTTAAAGGGAGTCTTTCACCTGTTTTTCACCAATATAACTAAGAGCACTACCCCACAGAAGATTGCAGAAACATCCCAGACATACCTGTGTGCACTTTGTGCCTTTTTTTATATGTCTAGGAAAAGCACTTTTATTCTGCTGGAAAACAGCTCTGCTGCTGCAAATACCCAAAGCAAACCAGACTGCTCATATCTTGGGATTGGTAGCAGATAGAAAATGGTTCTGACCTTCTTTGAAAGCTCGGAATGCCAGCTTTCAATGATACCAAACATCACAGCATTACAGTATATCCAGTATATCAGAAGAAATCGAGTCGGGAGAAAAAGCTATTTTTAGTTTCATTTTCAGCTGGGCACTTGGGAGCTGTTTTCCTACAGAATAAAAGTGCTTTTCCTGGACATGTAATACAAACACAAAGTGCACACAGGTATGTCTGGGATGTGTCTGCAATCTTCTGTGGGGCACTGCTGTTAGTTATATAGATGAAAAACAGGTGAAAGACTCCCTTTAAAATGAAAATCACTGCTGAAATCTAATATATACAAGTGCATCTCAATAAATTAGAATATCATCAAAATGTTTTTTTTTCAGTAATTCAGTTCAAAAAATGAAACGCTTATATTATATAGAGTCATTAGAAACAGAGTGAACTTTTTCAAGTGTTTATTTCTGTTAATGTTGATTATTATGACTTACAGCCAAGGAAAACCCAAAATTCATTATCTCAGAAAATTAGAATAATTAACCCAAAACACCTGCAAAGGCTTCTCAAGCCTTTAAAAAGGTCTCTTAGTCTGGTTCAGTAGGCGACACAATCATGGGGAAGACTGCTGACTTGACAGATGTCCAGAAGGCTGTCATTGACACACTCCACAAGGAGGGTAAGCCACAAAAGGTCATTGCTAAAGAAGCTGGCTGTTCAGAGTGCTGTATCAAAGCATATTAATGGAAAGTTGAGTGGAAGGAAAAAGGGTGGTAGAAAAAGGTGCACAAGCAACAGGGAGAACCACAGCCTTGATGGGATTGTTAAGAAAAGGCCTTTCCTAAATTTGGGGGAGATTCACAAGGAGTGGACTGCTGCTGGAGTCAGTGCTTTAAGAACCACCACACACAGACGTATCCAGGACATGGGCTAGCTACAAGTGTTGCATTCCGAGTGTCAAGCCACTCATGACCAATAGACAACGCCAGAAGCGTCTTACCTGAGCCAAGGAGAAAAAGAACTGGACTGTTGCTCAGTGGTCAAAAGTGTTGTTCTCAGATGAAAGTAAATTTTGCATTTCTTTTGGAAATCAAGGTCAGAGTCTGGAGGAAGGCACTCAATCCAAGTTGCTTGAGGACTAGAGGGAAGTTTCCACAATCAGTGATGGTTTGGGGAGCCATGTCATCTGCTGGTGTAGGTCCACTGTGTTTTATCAAGACCAAGTCAGTGCAGCCATCTACCAGGAAATTTTCGAGCACTTCATGCTTCTCTCTGCCAACAAGCTTTTTGGAGATGGAATTTTTATTTTCCAGTAGGACTTGGCACCTGTCCACACTGCCAAAAGTACCAATACCTGGTTTAATAACCACAGTATCACTGGGCTTGATTGGCCTGACCTTAACCCCATAGAGAATCTATGGAGTATTGTCAAGAGGAAGAAGAGACACCAGACCCAACAATGCAGACGAGCTGAAGGCTGCTATCAAAGCAGCCTGGGCTTCCATAACACCTCTGCAGCGCCACAGGCTGATCGCTTCCATGCCACGCCGCATTTATGCGGTCATTCATGCAAAAGGAGCCCCAATCAAGTATTAAGTGCATTTACTGTACATACTTTTCATTTGGCCAACATTTCTGTGTTCAAATTTTTTTTTTTACAGTTGGTCTAATATAATATTCTAATTTTCTGAGATAATGACTTTTGGGTTTTCCTTGGCTGTAAGCCATAATCATCAACATTAACATAAATAAACACTTGAAAAAGTTCACTCTGTTTGTAATGACTCTATATAATATATGTGTTTCACTTTTTTAATTGAATTACTGAAAAAAAAACTTTTTAATGATATTCCAAATTTATTGAGATGCACTTGTATATGAAGGGCCTTGTGCCCTGATAATATCAGACTCAGGCATAGAGTGAAAAGTGTAGAGGATGATGACCAAAAAGATATGTACCATCTTCTATCTCCCAAAGAAAGTGTGAACAAGGAAGCTCATTGAGTAATGCCATATATCAGGAGCCTGGTCAGTGAAACTATACTCTGATTGTTCTGTGGCTGCCAGTACACCATTCAAGATTACTGCCTGAAATAAGGAGATATCACAGACCTGATTTCCTCAGTATATGCACCCTAGTGATAGTCTGTGTAGCTCACACAGAAGAGCTAACACTTTAATGGAACCTATCACTATGAAATTGTGAAATAGTTTGCAGGCAGCATGTTATAGAGCAGGATGAGCTGAGCAGACTGATATAAAGTTTTATGGGAAAAGATTCAGTATAACTTGTATATCATTCCTTTAATTCTGGGCTTTGAAGTCAAGGTGGTGGTGCTATCAGTGACTGGCAGCTATCTCTGTGTACACAGTCATAGAGGGAAGACTGTCAATAAACCTCCTTGAAGGCAAAGTTCAGAAACCGCAGGAATTTAAATTAATGAAATACAGAACATACTGGATCTTTTCCTACAAAACTATATATCAATCTGCTCAGCTCCTCCTGTTGCAGCTCAGACACCGTGTTGAAGATGACAGGTTCCCATTAATGCCCTGTGCATGTGCTGCTTTGTCTGCTGACTGAGTTACAATAACAGATAGCCCCTCTCATAGCGCTCATTTCTATGCCAGTGTATATTGACATTTCATCAGGAGCGATCAGGAGAACAGAAAACATATCACAGTATTGTGCAGTGTACCTCTGAGGTTAGTGAATTGTGTATTATGTTTCTAGATAAGTCTGGATCACTATGAGAAAAAACGCTGGGAACGCAGGCATACTTTGGGCCTGAAGAGTATCCCAAAAGGGCAATACTCAAAAGGGCAATACCTCAGGACCCATAGGAATTGCTCCGACATGACTTCAGAGGGGTCAGAATATGGTGATATTTTTTTTTTCCTCAAAGGTTTTAATCTTTTTTCAGTATTAAAACGCAAGAAAAATTATACAAGTGTGGTATCATTGTAACCCTACTGACCTGGAGAATGAAGATAACAGGTCAATTTTACTACATAGTGTATGGCGTAAAAAAATAAAAACCTTTGTCAGAATTGTGTATTTTCCAATTTTTCCCCATTTGGAATTTTTTTCCGCTTCCCACTACATGGCATGTCCTTTTCTTCTGTGCCCTGCCGTGTCCCTGTACAGCAGTTTATGACCACATATGGGGTGTTTCTGTAAACCGCAGAATCAAGTAATAAATATCAGGGTAATAAATATGAGTTTTGTTTGGCTGTTAACCCTTGATGTGTTAAAGAAAAAAATTATATTTGCGGAGGTACCACTCAGTCAGTGTGGAGTGTTGGTGGTAAAATCGCTTACTCGGCGGTGTGGAAGTTTTTTGTTAAGACGCCTGAGAAGGTGAACATGGCAATATGTAGAATCTGTGGTCAGAAAGTGAAGCGTGGCCAGGGTGCTAATGTTGGCACCACGGCCCTGCGCCAACATATGCAGCGTCACCACAAAGTGGCCTGGGAGAACCGTGGCTCAGATGTGGCGGTCCAGTCGGCAGCAGCAACAGCAGCATCACCCAGTGGCACGCAGCCCATTTCAGGCAGTCAAGGCTCCAACACCTCTGCCGAAGGGAGCTGTTTGTCATTATCTACCGCTCCAGATGCTCCTGCTCCTCCTCCTCTTATTCCTCGCCACTCATTACGGCAGCAGTCGTTCACCGAGGTGATTGCAAAGGGACAGCAGTACGCATCCAGCCATCCTACAGTGCAGAAGCTGACCGTGCTCCTGTCCAAGTTGCTCGTGCTGCAGTCCCTCCCTTTTCAACTGGTGGACTCTGCACCATTCAGGGAAATGATGGCTTGTGCCGAGCTGAGGTGGAGAGTGCCGTCATTTCTTTGCCAAAAAGTCAGTCCCAGCCCTGCACAAATATGTAGAAGAGAAGGTGGCCCAGTCCTTGAGCCTGTCGGTGTCTGCCAAAGTGCATGGCAGCGCCGACGCGTGGAGTTGCAACTAATGGTCAGTGACAGTACATGTTCTTTACGGCCCACTGGGTCAATGTGCTTCCTACCCAGCCACACAAGCAACTTGAACAGGTGACGCCACTTTCTCCTCCTCGTTGTCAAAATGCTGATTCTGCGCTAATGTCCGGCTCCTTCTCCACCACCTCAGCCTCCACTGCAGGGCCAATTCATAGTGCTCCTCCAGCGTACCACATGTGCAGGGCATGGCAGTGTCACACAGTTCTACACCTGGTTTGCCTGGGTGAACTAAGTCACACAGGGGAGGAACTGCTCCGTGTCATGAAAGAAGAAATCGATTGCTGGCTTTCTCCGCGACAACTAAAAATCGGAACCATGGTGACCGATAACGGAAAGAACATGGTGTCCGCGCTGCGCCAAGGAGGGCTGAGCCATGCGCCCTGCATGGCGCACGTATTTAATCTGGTTGTCAAACGGTTCCTCAAGTCTTATACCCAACTGCAAAACATTCTAAAAATGGCCAGGAAACTTTGCATGCACTTCAGCCATTCCTACACCGTCAAGCACACCCTCCTTGAGCTGCAGCGGCAGAATGGCGTCCCCCAACATAGGCTGATATGTGACGTTTCCACCCGTTGGAATTCTACCCTCCATATGTTGGACCGACTGTACGAACAGAGAAAGGCCATAAACTATTTCTTAATGACCCAAGCGGACAGGAGTACTCCCCTGTGTAATTTTGATGTCAGCCAGTGGCAGCTCATGCGCGACACCTGCCGCTTGCTCAGGCCCTTTGAGGAGGCCACGTTATTTGTCAGCCGCCAGGACTACAGTATGAACAACGTCATTCCACTGCTTCATGTCCTGGAACAGATGCTGCAAAATCTTTCTGGTCAGGGGACTGGAGACGTGGAGACTGCATCTCACGGCCACATGAGTCCGGTGGGGGCTGAACTGGAGAAGGAGGACATTGGAGCACAAGCATTTAGTGGTTTTTCTACCCAGGTGACAGAAGAGGAGGAGCAGGAGCAGCCAGAGGAGGTAGAGGGAGATGAGGCAGATGACCCAGAGACACCATGGCAGTATACAGTGGAGTTGGAGGCAGGAAGTCCCTCCGAGTCACTTGCGCAAATGGCCTGATGCATGCTCACTTGCTTACATAGTGACAGCCGAATAGTCACCATCCGGCAGAGGGATGACTTCTGGCTCTCCACCCTCTTGGACCCTCGCTACCGGTCTAAAATGGGGGCCTTTTTTCACCTGCTGAGAGGGAAGACAAACTGAAGTACTATAGAGACATCCTATGTAGTCAGTTGACTGCTGTCTATCTGCGTCGTCGTCCATCCCCTTGCAGATCTGACTGGGGGGCCCCTCCGCGCTCACGTACCACTGCCATGGCTGCTGTGGGGGGGCGGGGGGATAGGAGCAGTACCAGCTCCATCAGCAGCAACTTGAGTCTGGAGTCGCTGATGATCAGCTTTCTTCACCCGCCAAGTGCGGAAAGTACTCAGCAGCAGCAGCAGGTAGACCAGGAGCAGACCCTGAACCAGCAGGTGGTGGCCTACTTGGACAGCACCCTGCCACCCCACATTGAAGATCCTCTGGACTACTGGGGCAGCCAAACTGGATTTGTGGCCGCAACTGGCCGAGTTTGCACTGGAGAAGCTGTCCTGCCCGGCTAGTAGTGTGGCATCAGAGCGGGTGTTCAGTGCGGCGGGGGCCATAGTTACCCCAAGGAGAACTCGCCTGTCCTTCCAAAATGTGGAAAGACTCACCTTTGTCAAGATGAATCAGGCGTGGATCAGCCAGGATTTCCACCCACCAATGCCTGATGCATCAGATTAGATCAGCCATGATGCGTCACCCAAACCTTGACAAATGAGACTGTATTCTTCAGGCTACCTGCCTCAGCCACTCTTATGATGCTGCCACCCGCCTGATGCCACACATCTACCAGCTGCTCCTTCTACCACCCAGTATCTTTACCAGTGACTGGTATTGCCTCCCACCTCTCCACTCTGTCATTGACCCAATATGTAGCCTTCTGATGCTGCTGCCATCTCATCAGGTCTCCTCATGCTGCTACTGCTGTCACCTCCAGGCTATGTCACCATGCCACTCTGTGGCCTGATGCTGCTGCTGCCGCCTCCACATGCTGTGTCCTAGCTGCCGCTACATCCAAATTATGTAATTGTGCCACTCTGTAGCCTACTCATGCTGCTGCCGCTGCCTCCGCACGCTGTGTCCTAGCTGCCGCTACCTCCAAATTATGTAATTGTGCCACTCTGCGGTATGCTGCTGCTGCCTCCACACGCTGTGTCCTAGCTGCCGCTACGTCCAAATTATGTAATTGTGCCACTCTGTGGTCTACTCATGCTGCTGCCACTTCCAGGGTCTCTTTGTGCCACTCTTTGGCCTACTCATGCTGCTTTCACTTCCAGGGTCTGTCATTCTGCCATTCTGTGGCCTACTCATGCTGCTGCCACTTCAGGGTCTGTCATTGTGCCCCTCTTTGGCCTACTCATGCTGCTGCTACTTCCAGGGTCTGTCATTGTGCCACTCTGTCGCCTTCCAATTTTAACGACTGCCGCTGCCACTTCCAGGGTCTCTCTTTGTGCCACTCTTTGGCCTACTCATGCTGCTGCCACTTCCAGGGTCTGTCATTCTGCCCCTCTTTGGCCTACTCATGCTGCTGCCACTTCAGGGTCTGTCATTTTGTCACTCTGTGGCCTACTCATGCTGGTGCCACATGGCCACACTGTCGTCGTGCCACTCTATAGTCTGCTGATGCTGCTGCCACTGCCATCTCCACGCTGTCGGGGGCGGGCTCTGCTTGTATAAGCGTGTAATAGAACAGATTCTGTTGAAATGTATGTGGAATCAGTGAATTGGTGTAAAAGGCGTGCGCTTTTGGCGCTCTAGTAGGATCTTGGGCCTCTGCACGATTCTTTATAGCTGGCGCTAACATTGACCTGTAAGGCTGAGTTCAGACTTGAGTTGTTTGGTGAGTTTTGGCCCCTTAACTGCCCAAATACATAAGTGTGCAGCGATTCTAAGAAGCCTGTTATGTGCGTGTCACACTGGCTCACAGTATTCTTCCACTACCACAGTAGAACACCGAGTGTACTCAACCGCAATGCTGGCATTCACTGTAATGTTGATTTGTATGCTAATGCTACGTATTGTATGCTAATGCGTACAAATTTGTATGCTAATGCGTACGCATTGTGCGCAAATGCGTACAAATTCAGTTAATTAGCATACTTTTACAAGCGAAAGGCTAAAAAAGAAGTCGCGATTCTGACCTTTTTCTATTAACCAGACACCCTCTTCCGAGCGGGGGGTGCCTGGTTTAGTCCCATTGACTAACATTATGCTCGGTTGCTCGGCCAGAGCATACGAGCACAGAAGTTCTCGCTCAACACTACTCCCTATGCGTTTTATTTCAAGGCACAGTGTTGTACACCACTATCCAGGCTCTCTGCAGCCCGGAAGTAGCCGTTTTTTAACGCGATTCGCAACAAATTTATTTGGATCGAAGCGAATCTTTTCGAAAAAATTCGGCGAACCAGCCAAATCGAATTTTTTAAAAATTCGCTAATCTCTAGTTAGAAGGGGTTAAAGAGGACGCATTACCACTCCTGACATGTCAGTTTTAGTAACTGCTTGTATTCCCCATGTAATACCAATTCTGGAGCTTCTATTCTTAAGACTCTATGTTGTGCCGTTCCTGTAATATTCCTTCTAGAAGTTTACTAATAAATTGACAGAAGTCTGCAGTAAAGGTACTGCTGGGTGTTACCAGTAGCAGGTGTGGGCAACATAGTTATAAGAACAGATGCTCCAGAATTGTTGTACTACGGGCTGTCATACATGATTAGATGATTCATCAACTGTAAAACGATGGGGATGGTTTACAGTACTTGTGGTTGCAGACATCAGTATTTGGGTAAGGTTCCTTTTACACGGACCAGTGATCTATCATCGTTTCTGTTCAGCAGATTGTACTGTCTAAACAACGACCTGCTGCGCGGTAACAATGATTTTGTAAGGGGACAAGCGATTGCCTGGAGAACGTTACTGGTCTGACTGCATTGTGTCAACTATAAAGTTTGTTGGAGGAGGGATAATTTTATGCAGTCGAATTTCAGGGGTTGGCCAAGGCACCTTACAGTAGTTCCAGTGAAGGGAAATCTTATCAAGTGAAGCTTATGCCTTTGTATTATTTATTTTACTACATTTCTTAATGAAATATAAAACAAGCAAAAATCTAGGAGGACATGATCTTCACATGGTCCAGTTTCAACATACCTAAGCTTTGTGGGGACAGTTTGGGGACGGCTTTTTTCTCTTAGACCAAGCAAGGTCCTTCAAGGCATGGTTCGGTGAGTTTGGAAGCATGGAAGAATTTGACTGGGATTAAAGGGATTTTTCCATTAGTTTTTTTTACTGATAACCGATGAATACCAAGCACAGCCACTATTACAATGTACTAAGGATGTGCTTGGTAAGCAGAGAGAAGGCTGCAGTGCTACTGCAAGAGTCACTGCCTTCTCAAACTGCTGAGGTCCTGGGTGACGGATCCCCGCCAATCAGTTAGAAAGAAAAAAAACCTATTTCACTGCCTGAATGGAATGTTAAAATGAAAATAATGACTGTTTATCAGTATCAAATCTGAAATATATATATATTTATATAGATATATAAATATACCTTGTGCCCTGGTAATATCAAAATCAGGTTAGAGGGAAAGGTGTGGAGGATGACTACCAAAAAGACGTACCATCTTCTATCCTCCAATGTTGCTCATTGAGTAATGTCATATTTCAGGAGCTGCCTGATCTATGTAATTATATTCTGATTGTTCTGTGGCTGCCAGTACACCATTCAAGATCACTGCCTGAAATAAGGAGATGTCACAGACATGATTTCCTCACTATATGCACCTTAGTGATATAGTTTGGTGATCAGAGCACTATGGATAGGAAGCGGAGACACTGTAGGTGTGTATTTATGTAATTCAGGGTAAAGGAGGGGGGGGGGTATGGATAAATATAAGAGATAAAAATCAAGGATGGTGATTGGATATCTTACTTCACAAGTGGGAGGAATAGAGTTAGACCAGTAACGTTTCCACTGCTCCAGAGTTCTGTGGCGGTGTGCTTTACACTCCTCCGTCCGATACTGAGCATTGTGCTTGAGAATGTAAGGCCTGTGTAGTTTTTGTGATCATGTTAATGCCAGAGGAGCAGGGGCATAGCTAAAGTAGATGCAGGTGAAGCGGCTGTTATGGGGTCTGAACTAAGAAGGGGCCGTCTAGGAGGAGGAAGACTGATAGATTTTATGATACAATCATGGCATCCAATTATAGCACCACATTGGAATTCAGTGAGCTCTTTAGAACTTTCACAAATGTTTGTAAAGGCAGTCTGCATGGATAGGGGCTGGATT
Organism: Rhinella marina; assembly: GCA_900303285.1. Classification (NCBI taxonomy): domain Eukaryota; kingdom Metazoa; phylum Chordata; class Amphibia; order Anura; family Bufonidae; genus Rhinella; species Rhinella marina. The sequence goes on along the minus strand of ONZH01013217.1, from coordinate 51,972 downwards.
TTATGAAACGCCTGAATTCAATGATTAAAATGTATGTCCCAATACTTTTCTCCATATAGTGTACGCTGAGCTTGTGAAATTACTTGCCGTTATTAACAGATACATTTAAGCTCCTTTTTATGTTTCATCTCTCCAAGGTCGTATCGTCGGGATAATATTTCAGTGAATCTCTTTGTGGTTAACAAACCGTGGTTGTTCTCCTATGTATGGTGTGCTGGAGCCACGTCTGTCACCTCGAACGCATTCCATCTTCTTAAGGATCTCGAGCAACCAATATGGCTGCTGGTAAGTGAATGTACTGTTACTACAACCTTATGAGATATTTGAATATCCATCCACTCAGCTGATCCTTTCCTTATCAGCATCAGATTTAAATGAGAGACTCAAATTTAAAATGGCCATATGCTTGTAAATTGGTAATCTGCATCAAAAGATTGAGCGATTGTATTTTTTTTCTACTTTATTGTGAGTGAACAGTAAGTGAATTTAATTAAACACAACTCAGATAAACATACATCTACTTTCAGATTAAATGAGGAAATGATATAAGGGAAGACTAGATGGACAAAGTGACAACAGAAAGTTCAGTCATATAAACTTTGGTTTTGATTGGAGGACTTGTGGAGGCAGAGCATCTGGTGTGCCTGAATCATACATCAGCTCTCACTCCCCACTGTAAAGAATCCATGCAAGAAACAAGCCATCTGGGGCTGAAACCTCCCAAGGCACAAATGGGTGTCGCTACTCTCACCTATTATTTGGAGATGCTGACATTTTTATTTCTCAGGGTTCCTGGTGAAGAGAGTGCAAACTGAAGTCTGGAAGCCCTCTTGCATCCTTCTCCTGTCCTTCAGTGGTGATCTACATCCCAAGGTGCACGGTTTGGTCGCCAGCCAACCTACCCTTGTGAAGCACAAACCCTCTACTCATTATCCACGTCATCTGCAGTGGCTATAAACTAGCCGGGAGCTTGCACAAACTTCCGTTGGACATTTTGTGGAATTGAGAATTGTGATGGGGTTTGCAGTTCCTTACTGAAAGCACTTCTGATACTGACCTTCTCAAACTCTGATGATGCTGGGAACATCCTACCTTTCTGCCTCTGGAGAATTTGCCACAATCAGTTCCCCTTACTGTACTAACTCCTTAAAGGGGTATTCCAATCTCAGTTATTGGCTAGTATATGCCATCATTATCAGATAGGTGCGGGTTCCAACTTTAGGACCTGCTTTTGTCTCTAGAATAAGCTACCCAAAGTGAGTGGAGAATAACCATACATGCGCATCCACCCTCCGTTCTCCACTATGGGAGTTCCAAAATAGCCGAGCTCTAGCAGTCCCATAGTGATGAACAGAGAGGTGGCCGTGCATGTACAGTACGCACTCCAATCGGCACTATGGAACTTACAAAAATAGCCGAGCACGCTTTCTCTCCACACCTATTTCCATCTGGAACCCTATCTCCAAAACGGTCCCCTCCCCTGTTAACTGCTATGAGAGTTTTGGAAATGGCCAAGTGAGCATGAATAGGTAGAGCAACGCGCCTGCATGGTCGCCTCTCTATTCACTACTATGGGACTGCCAGCGCTCAGCTATTTTCATAACTCCCATAGCAGTGAATGGAGGGTGGCTGCTCATGCATTTATAATTCTGCTGCAGCACTGAGTGCACTGCAGATTAGTTCTGTATACATCACACTAGGTAGCATTCTCTGCAAGGTATAAACAAGCAGTTTCGAAGCTCTTCCAGAGCTCCTACTACAATATTGACCTTTTACTTCCATCTTGGCACTTGGCTAAATAACTAGATACCGGTAATTGATCTAACAGTGCCACCAAGTGGTCAATCTGTGTAATAACCATTAAGCCCAATTAATTTTGTTGAATGTCTTCTGAAAATTCACACACTAGGTCCTTGTGCAGTATGAGATGCTACAAGTCACAATGTCTGACCTAATGTAACCCTTCAGACTTTCTCCCCGAGGTAATATTAAATTCAGCTAGTACAGTCAGCAATCTTTGCCTCTCACTTTTGCTCCTGGTTTAATTCCCCCTGGAATGGACAAATATTTGCTCAGTTGCTTCTCCTAGTATAGTGAAAACAGGAAAAGCCTCTAAAATGCCTACCTCATCACAAACTGGGCTACCACCCAGATCTTCAACTAGAAAACATGGGACTCTACACCCATCCTCTACAGCTCCTCCACGTCCAAGCTCCCCACAATTATTAGAATCCGACTTGGGTGATAAACCGGAATCTCCTAACCAGAGTCTGTCATTCCCTTAATGGAGGAGGGCATATCTGCCACAACCATGGCACAGGAGGAATCTTAACTTCTCATGCCATGACTAGACAAACTTCTGGGTCTTCTTTATACTTCCATAAATACAGCGTTGGCGCTGGAGATGTGCGCTGTTGAGATGAAAACCACAATTTCTACACTAACCGAGAGGATCACCTCCCAAGAGTTAATCGCTTAAACAGCCTGGAGAACAGGAACAATTCCTGGGTATTCCAGAAACCATAAAAGGAAATGAACTGACATAAGTTGTTGCAACATTCATACCTGCTGTGTTGGGCCTTACATTAGAACTTGCATCGCTGACAACTGAAAGAATATACACAATAGGTCCTGATGGGGGGGGGGGGATCAGCAGATGTGCCCATGTCAGGTCATAGCAAGATTTTTTTTCCAGATGAAGGAAAATATCCTTCATGCCACTGTGGATGCAAGGCTTAGAGGTCCACTCCATTCTTATTTTCCAAGATTACTCTGCTTCAATGTATCAAAGTGGGCAGCACTGTGGTCCTGGGAATCTGACCAGGTACAACATCTGCATGGAGTTTGTATGTTCACCCTGTGTTTGCCTGAGTTTCCTCTGGGTACTCTGGTTTCCTCCCACACTCCAAAGACATACTGATAGGGAACTTAGATTATGAGCCCCATTGGGGACAGGTTGAGGCTAATGTTTGTAAATTGCTGTGGAATATGTCAGCACTATATAAATGAGTATAATAATCAAAGGCGACAATTGTTTGCACCTGCCTTTGTCCCTGCGCCAACAACTATGAATTTCAGCTTCAGTACGTAGTGAAGCTTTGGGTCACTGTGGCCATTCACATCTCCACCTTCGATGACCCAGAGGAACTCCAATGGCATCTCCAGATTTCGTATCTAAGATGCGTCTCCTACACCCTGTGAGACAACAATAGAACTCTCTTCTTACTGATGGAACACTTTCCTCATTTTTTTTTTTACTTGGGGTGGCTCTTCATCACTATTTTATTTCTGTTCTCTTCTGCACCACAATGTTCACTGGTGCTCATTCACTTACCACACCCTCTAGAGTCACATTTGTGTCATGGCATGTGGCTGGCCTAAATTCATCGGTCAGGAGACAGAAAGATCTCATCCATTTAAAGCATCTTACTCTTGACCTAGTATTTCTTCAGGAAACTCGCTGGAAGGCTGGAGATCACCCCTGCTTGTGAGTGCATTGGATAGACACTTGTCTTGAGGCACCCTTTACATCTAATGGCAGAGAACAACTTGACAACATCTTCACCCAGATGGAGTACACTTATTATTCACATGTACATGGCACCTATTCCCGTATTATTTACTTGCTTCTGCCTGCTTGTTTGCCACTGTTGTGGATGCTAGAATACATCTCATTCTCGTCTCTGATCACACCCCTATAGCCTTGGATTTGAATCTACTACCATCCGCCCAGAGGAGTAGAATTTGGGGATTTTTCTCTCACCTTTTGTCATCACAAGACTTTCAAAGCTATCTAAAGATCCATTGGAGTAATTTTATTGCTGACAACATTGAATATGTAGACGATGTTCCTCTTCTTTGGGTGACTTGCAAGGTGGTAATGCGGGGACATATAACCAACTGTGTTGCTCATTACAAAAAACACTGTGCCGCTCTCTTACAAACCTTTCATAGCGACTTCATCCATTGTACTGTGAATGGCACTAAGAATAGTTTTGATGAATTTGTCTCAATACTAAACAAGAACAGTATGGGTTTATTCTTTACATCTGAAATAGATGCAACACACCTTACTTTCCTGCACATCTATATCCGTATTGATCAGTCTAGAAAGATAGTGACAAATACGTTTCGTAAACCAACAGCGACAGACACTCTGTTAAGATGGGAAAGTGGGCATCCAGAAGCACTAAAACATGGGATCCCTAGGCGTCAATACCTTAGGGCCTGACAAAATTGTTCAGAATGGGTAGACTTAAAACAAGCAGCAAACTAACTCCAAAGGAGATTCGTGCAAAGGGGCTACCCACAAACCACCTTAAAAGCTGCGTATCAACACGCTGCAGCATGCAATAGAGAAGACCCACTGCATCCAAAAGTACGTGACACTGATGATACAAAAATATGCATTATTGGGACATATAGTCTTGGGATTGGACCGGGAGTGAGACTCACTGTCTGTCCTGGGATTGGACCGGGATATTGGACACCTTGTCGGAGATTATGCATCAATCACATACTGACAGGGGAGGAATCTAATGGACAGACTTTTTCACAACATGTAAAGGACTCCCACTGAGGAAACTTGGATCCCTAAAAGACCAAATGACACCTTCAACTGTGGAAGCTGAATTGCGTGTAAGGTAATAAGGAAAGGGAGCAAAGTGAAAAGCTTCACTACCGAACAGACCTATAAAATAAGATCTTTTATCAACTGTAAAACCGTATGGGTCATGTACATGTACATGTACCAACATGCGTGTATACCAAACAATATGTCGGCAAAACCAAACGGTAGTTCAGAATGTGCATAGTGGAACATCTGTTGGACATAAATTAGAAGAAAGATGCCCCATCTCATAACATATATGGAAGCACCATGCAGGAGATGTCATGTATCAGTTTCCAGGGTATGGAACACATGAGATCACCCTCAAGGTGGGAGACATCGACATTACGCTTTTGTGCAAGGAAGCACAGTAGACGTTCACCTTACAAACAGTGAAACCACTAGGTCTAAGTGACTTTATTGCTTATGTGTCCTTCATTTGACTGATCCACCCTCCAGCAAAATGATGCAGCAAAGGACGCTGTCAAAAGCATCACACAATGTATGATATCCTCCATCACATATCAGTGGATGTGTGGATATCCTCAATTCATGCAAAGTTATTTATCACTGTCTGGAGACAAAAAATATGCCTTCTGGTATACCATGCCATGTATGCACTATATACTTTCCACCAAAATATGCATGATGGGATTTGTTCAACAAGAGCATGTGTATGTGAAATTTCATACAAGAACGGGTGATGAAATGTGTGTATGATCACTGATGCGCTGTATACCGTATTTTTCGCTTTATAAGACGCACCCGATGATGAGATGCACCACAGATTTTAGAGTAGGAAAATAAGAAAAAAATATTTTCAGACCTCATATCAGACCCCCCATAAATTTCAGGACATCACATCAGACCCCCATCAGACCTCAGATCAGCCCACTCAGCCCCCATAAGACCTCAAATCAACCCATATCAGCCCACATATCAGCCCACTCTGCCCCCATCAGACCTCAAATCATCCAATCAGCCCACATATCAGCGCACTCGGCTCCCATCAGACCTCACATCAGCCCACTGTGCCCCCATATCAGCCCACTGTGCCTCTATCAGATCTCAGATCAGCCCACTGTGCCCCCATCATACCGCAGATCAGCCCACTGTGCTCCCATATCAGCCCACAGTGCCCCCATCATACCTCAGATCATCCCATCAGAACAAAATAAAAAACACTCTTACCCCTCCTGCGCTGCAGCTCCGCTCTGGGTCCGGCGCTCCTCTGTCTTCTCCTGGCGGTGCTGCACTGTCACCTGACTGCGTGCAGTGTCAGGTCATAGTGCGCGCAGACATTTGAAGAGTTAAGAAATTATTTACTCTTCTATTATGCTAATTATTGAGTTTTTAGGAGAGCACAACGTTTCTGAGCTGCAATCACAATTTAAACCGTATATAAAACAAAACATATTCAATCCATATACCAGTACTGTTTCCATAGCTTTCACAGTATAATAAGGAATATGTAAATGAAAATAGTAAGGAAAACATTTCCAAGCATTTTTAAGGTGCCTGTACTTATAGCTCTTTTACAGCATATTGCCTCAGTTTTGCAATGTGGGTTTTGCCCCCATGTTTCTTGTAGAGATAAAGCATATTGAAACTATGCCCTGTACAGGCAAAAACCCAATTGCAAAACTGTAAAAAAAACTGTGACAATTTGGGGTAAAACTGCCCTTAGTTTTAGCCATGTGGCGGCGTATGGGAGTCACATTCTTGTTTTGTCTTTATAGGACCCGGATAATTATTTAATCATCTGGATAATAGCGGATGTTGTAGCTCTTATTCACATAATTTGGGCTTTTCTTATACAGAGGTAAGTAGTGGAAGATATGTATGTATGTGTGTGTATATGTGTGTGTGTGTGTATATATATATATATATATATATATATATATATATATATATATAATTTTTTAAATTTGGTACTAAACAATTCATATTTTATTGGGATATGGTAGATAAGTGGTTGCCACCCTAGTATGTAAATTTCTCATGCTGTTATTTATTTGGGGTAGTAATTTCAGCTCTTTAATGATCCTGACTTATCACGTAACTATAAAAATATGTTGATTATGTTTTTACTTTCCTGAATGGGTATTCCCAGACTTCACAATTGAGGGCCCAGTCTCAGGATAGGCCATCAGTATCTGCCATCAGCAGGGGACCAACAATTCACACCCCACCGATCAGATGTTCCCGATCAGTAGCTGTTCCGGCACTGTAACTACACGGCTCTGTCCATTGTGTAGAAGACAGAGCTTGTTATTGCAGTCAATAGGAGCAGCGCCGATGGTAAAAATCCTGGACAACCCCTTTAAGGTGTCAGGTCATAAAATAACCAATGAAAGTATAGTACGGTTTTTCCCCTTAAGAATTTCCAATGATGGTGATCATGTAGCAGCCAGGAGATAATGACATACTTAAAAGTAAAGCCTAACAGTAGATCCATATGCAGCACATACAATCTACAGTAACGGCTCCCTCTGAAACCGCTAAGTAGTTAAAGGGGGTGTCTCACTTCAGCGAATGGCAATTTATCATGTGGACAAAGGTAATACAAGACAGTTACTAATGTATTGTGATTGCCTATATTGCCTCCTTTGCTGGCTTAATTCTTTTTTCATTCACAATATACACTGCTTACTTCCAGGGGTTACTATAGTGTGCAAGCACGGCCACCGCCACTGTATTGCTCCATTGGCCGTGGTTGCACACTATCGGTAACAGAGCGATCCTTTCTGGTGGCTCTAGTCACGCATGTACAGTAGCTCCTGTCTCAGCCATCTAGTATCTGCGCTGGCCATAACTCCTGGATATGAGCAGTGTATAATGTGATGGAAAAATTAATCTAGCCAGAATACGAGGCAATATGGACAATCACAATACATAAGTAAATTACTTGTATTACCTTTGTCCACATGATAAATTGCCGTTCGCTGAACTGAGACAACCCCTTTTAAACGCCAGGAATCTGCAATTCTGCCAATCTTGGCCATTAGAGCAGGAGTCCAGCTGTAATGTGAGAACCAAGCTCTGGCTTTACTCCCTTGAGCAAGCTTGCCAGCGAAACGTACGTCGGGGCAGGAGGCACACTGGTCTGTATTTTACATTCATCTTGGGCTATGCTTTGTCCATGTATTATATACCATTTGGGTTTATTATTTTTAACATCTATTTTTATTATTTTATTATATAATATTTTATCTGTAGTAGGTGTGATTTGCACTATGCACTTTACCTATTTAATATATCTCATGGGATTAGTTGATAGGATTGGGTGCCATTTTTGGATAAATTAAGCCCATATGATATATGGTGTGTTCTTTACTACATATCCATTGTGCCTCTTTCTATTTTCTGTATATGTATGCTGCTGTTGTGATTTATTTTAACATGATGAATATGTACTAATAAAGATAATTATTCTAATTGATTATCTAGTATGGTGGTATTGGTAATTTTGGTGTGTGCTTATATGATAACCACACACTGACTTAAAATATCAGGAGCCAGCTGTTTTATTTGGTGGGTTTGTGATAAATATGTATTGCATATATCCCTGAAGGTCTAGAGAGGTTTAGTGATTATTGTAGGTTATTATATTGTTCGAATGGATTAATGGCAGTGGTGGTAGTGGGCAGGAGAGTATACTTTGAATGGATAGATTGTAAGCTCTTGTGAGCAAGGCCCTCATTCCTCTTGTTTTAATTGCTGATTATTTGTTACTATGTAACGTATGATTTTGTATGTCAGCCCTCTGATTGTACGTTGCTGTAGAATATGTCTTCACTATATAAATAAAGATTATTATTATGTTATTTAACCTAAATAGGTCCCAATATTTTTAGGGGTTGGAGCTTTGGTTTTCTCATTTATAGCTCCAAATCCACAGCTCCCCTTCACAACGCTATAGAGGGGTATGATACAAAATGCCACTAGAGGAAGCTTACTTCATATGAATGTTCATAAATTCAGGCTATTGTAATATCAATGAGCTCCCGCTGGAGGTGTTACAGAGAAGATGATGTTTTCTGGGCGCTATGAAACTCCTCCCTCCATGTGTTGCTCTTGTAATTAATGTGGTTATATTGTAGATCTGGGTGATACTTTTATTAATATCTTTTTTTCTTTTCTTTTTTTTTATTTAGAGTGTGTATAAGAAAAAGAGAAGAAGAAGGTATGATCTTTTCACCTATGGTATTATGAATGGCAAAATACGTGCAAATTGCTTTTATGCAACCATGTGTTGAAAGGCATAACTGGGGAAAACCGTGCAAATAGTGATGCACCGAGCAGAATCTACTTGACTTCTCATATGATACAATGACACCTTGTCACACTGCATGATTTCATGGATGAACTCGCAGTGAAAGGGTCTTGTCAGTCTCACACTTAACTTTTACTTGCAAAGATTTTGTAAAATCTAAACTCTATATAAGAGCAGCAACTAGAGAGGGCTTCCCAGAAAATAACAAAAAAACAGTGTACCTATCACCATCAACCAAAATGAGTGGTACCTCAGGGTGGTCCAGGTAAGGAGGAGGGTTGGCAGATATTGGGAGACAATCCCTATGACATGATACTGCCACTATGCCTCAACCCAGGGACAGGTCCTAATGGTGGACGCTCCCTGGTCTCGTACCTAGACTCACTATCCCTGTACTCATCCTAATAGGTCCCAATACTTCCCAACGCGTTTCCCCTTAAAACAGGTTAATCAGGGGACATTATTGGACCAAATTACATAGGATACATGACCATAAACATAAGAGTACACATGATTAATAAAGAAATAAATAGCAAATTAATAATTCATCAAAATACAAAAGGAAGTTGCAATATATTGTGTTAATGATGATTCACATTAATGATGATATTGCAACTCTAAAAGTGGAGACCAGTATTGATCATGCTACTAAATAGAAGCCTTAAGGCATGTCCATCCACTAGAGCACTCAATAGCACTATACCATTAGTATCTTGATACTCTCCAACGGCAATTTAACCCCACCAAGTATATATAGACATGATTAGGGAGTCAATTACATAATGGCATAATTGATGAATATGAAATCAAGATACTGAACGCCATAACACCCCCATATAGTTAATTCTTCACATATGAATAATCAGGACTGCACAATTTTATGAGTCAGTTAAACATGATTAATAAATAGTTCCAGTCCACATATATAAACATAAGTCGCCTCTTGAGATTGAAGCCAATACTCAAGGGGTATAACATCAAATTGAGCGCTTTAGAAAAAACGGCTTCTAGAAAACGAAGAGAGCATTTACTGAAGAAGAGTCCAGGACTCCTCTCCTGCAGCATGGGGCACATATGAAGCTGAGGACACTAAACCTCATGCACAATCTGCTAAGACATATTGACATCAGGCTTTATGCACTACATGAGTGGATTTTGTTTTGGACCGAATGACTTTGATCCCAAATGCTTTTCTTCTTTGCAGAATCTGAAGCTGTATTACTGATGAAGATTGAAAATTTGGTTGCTTAATGACAATGGATACCTCTTTCATATCCACTACAATTCACTGTGATTTCCACATTATCTCAGACTGATGGCTGGAGCATGAGGAGGCTAAATTGGACTGATTCCAGATGTCTGCGCTGTCTAATGTGTAGACAAACCCTAACTACTGAGTCATAGGAGGCGCTGCTGCATACAGAACTGCTTCCTGACATGTTGGCCTGTTTGGGTCGTTGGATCTTATAGTTTCTTCATTTGATTATGAAATCTGGCAGTGTGCTGTATGGCATTTGTCTTCCTTATGTGTTTCTGATATTGTGCTGTGCACATAACTCTTTGGTGTTAGTGATGAAGTCTGTGGCATACGCACAGAATATGCTGGGAAAAAGAAGCAACGGAAAGGGGCTTTTACTCCGGTTTTCTTGGGCCAAACGCGTGTTGCTGTTAAAAGTAAGCATGGCTTTGAGTTGTACTATGACTCATTTAGAAGCATTTGCCACAATTTTTAGAAGTAGAAAAGTGGCAGAAAATAATAGCAGCTTCCTCCGGACACCATGTTAAGGCTATGGCTTGCACTTGCTGCATGGAGAGGAGATACTGACACACCACTCGCATAGTGCACCTGTATAATAAATACCTGTGTGTGCTAGGCTTGTATAGACGTAAGTATTACACCTGTACTAATACACCACAGTCGTGTTATGCACACAATGTGCACTAGCCCCAGATTCTGAGGGTCTTGCCTCTTAAATGGCTTCACAACAAACTTCTAAAAAAAAAAAAAACTGTCCTGTGCCGCGGTCATGAGAGCAGCTTCAGCAGGGACTGTTTAGCACAACTTTTTGTGTAGTTTGTAATACATTTTCCATAGCCAAATCTAAGAGTGTATTCACATGTGCTGAAATATCTGTGACATCTGTTGCATTCATATGAATGAAGTTGTTATTAGAGTTGAGCAAACGTGCTCGTAACGAGCACTGTACTGCTCGGATCCCCTTTGCTCGCATGGGCGCAGCCATCCGGATCCGTCCTCCTCACCCGACGGAACTGGATGCCTGCACCCATGCGAGCGCAGGGAATCCGAGCAGTACAGTGCTCGTTACGAGCACGTTCGCTCAACTCTAGTCGTTATGCCAGCAAGCATATGAATTTCTACAAACCCCATTCAGGTGTATGGGACAGTCCTAAAACCTTTTGCAACCAATCTGCCATGAGAATTCCCCCCAAGGAGATGTTTTTTCTCTTTGGTATCGTTTCATGTTTAGTTAAAGAGACATCAATCACTGCACTGTGCAGAGTTCACACTGTTAAAGAATATCTGGCAGCTGCTGGTGTAGAAATGTCATGTTTTTTTTTTTTTTCTGGACCAGTCTGTTCTTTATTAATAAACTGTTGGTTGGCTTAATTCACTTATGTTTTGGGTGTTTTTAAGCCATGTGTTTTTTTTTTTTTTTGCTTCTCATTTGATCATCTTGGAAGAAAAGACAGATATTTGAGAGGCGTATGTCCCAAAAACAAAAATGGATGTACCTGAAAATGTATTTTCCTTATTTGCAAAGGCAACACAGCAAATCCTCACTGTATGTTGAAATGGATGGTGTATTGTTTTAAACAGGCTTGCTTTCATACAGTTGGATTTACAGTGCCTTGCGAAAGTATTCGGCCCCCTGGAACTTTTCAACCTTTTGCCACATTTCAGGCTTCAAACAAAAAGATATAACATTTTAAATTTTTGGTGAAGAATCAACAAGTGGGTCAAAATTGTGAAGTGGAACGAAATGTATTGGATCATTTAAACTTTTTTTCTAATAATAAAACTGAAAAGTTGGGCATGCAAAATTATTAGGCCCATTTACTTTCAGTTCAGAAAACTCACTCCAGAAGTTCATTGAGGATCTCTAAATGATCCAATGTTGTCCTAAATGACTGATGAAGATAAATAGAATCCACCTGTGTGTAATCAAGTCTCCGTATAAATGCACCTGCTCTGTGATAGTCTCAGGGTTCTGCATCATGAAGACCAAGGAACACACCAGGCAGGTCCGTGATACTGTTGTGGAGAAGTTTAAAGCCAGATTTGGATACCAAAAGATTTCCCAAGCTTTAAACATCCCAAGGAGCACTGTGCAAGCGATCATATTGAAATGGAAGGAGTATCAGACCACTGCAAATCTACCAAGACCCGGCCGTCCCTCTAAACTTTCATCTCAAACAAGGAGAAGACTGATTAGAGATGCAGCCAAGAGGCCCATGATCACTCTGGATGAACTGCAGAGATCTACAGCTGAGGTGGGAGAGTCTGTCCATAGGACAACAATCAGTCGAACACTTCACAAATCTGGCCTTTATGGAAGAGTGGCAAGAAGAAAGTCATTTCTCAAAGATATCCATAAAAAGTCTCGTTTACAGTTTGCCACAAGCCACCTGGGAGACACACCAAACATGTAGAAGAAGGTGCTCTGGTCAGATGAAACCAAAATCAAACTTTTTGGAAACAATGCAAAACGATATGTTTGGCGTAAAAGCAACACAGCTCATCACCCTGAACACACCATCCCCACTGTCAAACATGGTGGTGGCAGCATCATGGTTTGGGCCTGCTTTTCATCAGCAGGGAAAGGGAAGATGGTTAAAATTGATGGGAAGATGAATGGAGCCAAATACAGGACCATTCTGGATGAAGACCTGTTGGAGTCTGCAAAAGACCTGAGACTAGGACGGAGATTTATCTTCCAACAAGACAATAATCCCAAACATAAAGCAAAATCTACAATGGAATGGTTAAAAAATAAACGTATCCAGGTCTTAGAATGGCCAAGTCAAAGTCCAGACCTGAATCCAATTGAGAATATGTGGAAAGAGCTGAAAACTGCTGTTTACAAACGCTCTCCATGCAACCTCAAAGAGCTCGAGCTGTTTTGCAAGGAAGAATGGGCAGGAATTTTAGTCTCTAGATGTGCAAAACTGATAGAGACATACCCCAAGCAACTTGCAGTTGTAATCGCAGCAAAAGGTGGTGCAACAAAGTATTAATGCAAGGGGGCCGAATAATTTTGCATGCCCCACTTTTCAATTTTATTATTACAAAAAAGTTTAAATGATCCAATAAATTTCGTTCCACTTCACAATTGTGACCCACTTGTTGATGCTTCACCAAAAATTTAAAATGTTATATCTTTTTGTTTGAAGCCTGAAATGTGGCAAAAGGTTGAAAAGTTCCAGGGGGGCGAATACTTTCGCAAGGCACTGTACCTGTTGCTTCTGTGTTGTTTTTTAACAATACATAAAAAATTGTATGTATTCTTACCATGCTTACTTTTTTGAATGCAATCGCAGTAGAAACGCATAAAAAACGCATTTTTTATAGGTGAATCTTGTGTCAAATGCCTATGCAGTCACAATAAAAATAAATATTTTTCTGCATTTATGAAAAACGTGTAAACCCAGCCCTACAAAAGCAAGCCTGTTTTTGATGCATTTAAAAAAAAAAAATAATCTCTGAACTCAGCCTAGTACTTGGCATTCAGGTGAGCCTATGATGAAACAAAATGACTGTTGTTGTTTTGCAGTCTGTAAATTGCGGATCCACAAAACACAGATACCGGCTTTGTGCATTCCGCATTTTGTGGAACGAAACAGCTGGCCCCTAATAGAACAGTCCTATCCTTGTCCGTAATGAGGACGGTAATAGGACATTTTTATTTTGCGGAACGGACATATGCACACTGCATCTTGCGCTACTACACCAGGAGTGGGTAGGTGATTGAACAGTACATGGCTTGTGACTACACTCTCCGCAATGGTGCCGTAGTGGTTTTATAAGGGAACCTATCATCACTGGAAGGAGCTAGCAATATCTCTTCACTGCAGGAGTGGCAATGCCTTTCATAACTTTGGGGGATGTGTTCACAATTAAGGGGGTACATTTTCACCTCCTTACACCACAACAACTGACAATGATTGGACCTGCTGTCTGTCTTTCTCCATAAGCGTCTATTGCGGTGATTCCAGCAGCCAGCATAGTGTCTGCAGAAACTGTACTCTCGCCCCATCTAGGGACTGGCAACAGGTACTGCGGCCTCTACACCTTCTGTGAAATCATCATCAGTCCTGCACCTGATTCCTATCAGAGGCCTATTTAAAGCAGCTCTGTGCGTATGTCTGATGCCAGAGTATCAGGTCTTCCAGCGTACTCCAGCTCTGTGCTCGTGTCTGTTCCTGTGATCCTGATTTATCTAGTTCCCGGCCACACAAATCCAAACCGCTTTGCGGCGGGCTCTGGTGAAAACCCGGGGGCTAGTTAGACTCCGCACGCCAGTACTTGTTAGTACTTGGAAGCTGGCCAAACGGAACTACATCTGGCCAGCAAGGTTAGTGACAGCATACTCTGGCCTACCAAAAATGGAAGCCACCGGTGCGCCTTCTACCGCTGACCTGCTACAGCAAGTAGTGGAGTGTGTCAACAAGCAGGAGGCAAACCAACAGCAGCTTCTCCAGTATCTGCAATCTTTCTCCACACGCCTTGACTCGTTGCAGTCCCCGCCGGTGGTCGCTACTCCAGTACCTCCTTCGTCCGTGATGGCTACGCCGCACCTCCTCCGGGTTCCGCTTCCCTCCAGATACGATGAAGACCCTAAGAATTGTCGCGGGTTCCTGAATCAGTGCTCAATCCATTTTGAGCTTCTTCATGGGAACTTTTCTTCCGAAAAAGCAAAGGTAGCCTTTATCATCTCCCTGCTTACCGGGCAAGCTTTGGCCTGGGCCTCACCACTCTGGGAACAGAATGCTCCAATTCTCTACAACTGTCCGGCATTCCTGAAGACCTTCCGGAAAATCTTTGACGAGCCTGGGAGGGTCTCATCTGCAGCCACATCCCTACTACGCCTTTGCCAGGAATCCCACATCGTGGCTCAGTACGTAATCCAGTTCCGAACCTTGGCATCGGAGCTAAAGTGGAACGAGGAGGCTCTCGTGGCCATATTCTGGGATAGTCTGTCCGATCCCATTAAAGATGAACTATTCCCTTGGGAATTGCCTCAGACATTGGATGACCTAATATCCCTCTGTAATAAGGTGGATATTAGGTTTAGAGAACGTGCAGCAGAGGGCCAAGGGTCCAAACGGTTTAATACCAGGCTCGCTCCCAAGTTCCAGGTTCCGGCAGTTCCTAAGGAGGAACCCATGCGACTTGGGCTTACTAAGCTATCTCGGGAGGAAAGAGAAAACCGTATTTACTAAGTTAGATTTGCGTGGTGCTTATAATCTGATCTGTATTTAGCCCGGGGAAGAATGGAAGACAATACTCGGGATGGCCACTACGCGTACCTGGTCATGCCCTTTGGCCTCTGCAATGCTCCTGCAGTGTTCCAGAACTTTATCAATGAAATCTTCAGGGACATGCTATACTCTTTCATGGTCATATACTTGGACGATATCCTGATCTTCTCTCGCTCCCTCTCAGATCATCGTGGCCATGTTCGTCAAGTCTTAGAACGCCTGAGGGCCCACCAGCTCTACTGCAAACTAGAGAAGTGCCTCTTCGAGCAGTCATCTGTTCCTTTCTTGGGGTACATCCTGTCTGGTACCAGGCTAAAGATGGATCCAAATAAAGTTCAAGCTTTGTTGAACTGGCCACAACCTTCGGGACTGAAGGCTATTCAGAGATTTGTGGGCTTCGCCAACTACTATCGGCGATTCATCAAAGATTTCCCTCCATTATTGCTCCCATCACAGCACTAACTCATAAAACAGCCAATCCTCGTCAGTGGTCCCCAGAGGCCAACCAAGCCTTTCAACTACTCAAAGATAGGTTCTTGTCGGCCCCAATCCTCAGCCAACCTAATACCTCCTTGCCTTTCTTCCTGGAGGTGGATGCCTCCTCATTCGCTGTGGGGGCGGTTCTCTCTCAATGATTAACCAATGGGAAGATCCACCCATGTGGATTCTTCTCCAAGAAGTTTTTCGCTTCTGAAAAGAATTATGGAATCGGGGACAAGGAGCTTCTAGCCATCAAATTGGCACTGGAGGAGTGGAGACATCTTCTAGAAGGAACCCTGCATCCCATTACGGTATACACTGACCACAAGAATCTCCTGTACATTCATTCTGCCCGACGACTAAACCCATGTCAAGCTTGGTGGGCTCTCTTCTTCTCCTGGTTTGATTTATTAATCACTTACCGTCCTGGTGCCAAGAACGTCAAAGAAGATGCTCTCGCCAGATCATTCGACGCCGTGGACAAGGAACCAGATATGGATCCTGAACACATAATAGACCCCAAGCGGATACTACTCTCAGCCACCACTCCTGAAACCATTCCTCTGGGGAAGACGTTTGTTCCGTTGGAGTCTCGCCCTAAACTATTGGCATGGGCTCATGGCTCCCTTTTCTCGGGACATGCTGGATTCAAGAAGACCCACGATCTACTTTCTAGAAACTATTGGTGGCCTTCACTTCCTCAAGATGTACGAGAATTCGTGGCGGCCTGTCACGTGTGCGCCCAGCACAAAGGGGTTCCTGGACGTCCCGTTGGTCTTCTATATCCTCTTCCCATTCCAGAGAGTCCATGGACTCATATCTCCATGGACTTCTAAGGGGTACGATACCATCTGGGTTGTGGTCGATCGATGGCTCATTTCACACCATTGAAAGGTCTACCCTCGGCAGCAGTCCTCACTTCCATTTTTATCCGAGACATCTTCCGGCTCCATGGTTGTCCTCTTGAAATCGTGTCTGGGTGAAGAACCCAATTTACATCACGATTTTGGCGAGCTCTATGTAAACTTATCAACGTCAAGCTGAACTTTTCCACCGCCCATCACCCACAGTCTAATGGGCAAACTGAGAGGGTGAACCAGGATCTGGAGAAGTTTCTCAGACTGTATATTTCTCCTACTCAGGACAACTGGGTAGAACTGCTACCTTGGGCTGAGTTCGCCCACAACAATTTATTTCACGAGTCCACTCAGAAATCTCCGTTCTTCATCAACTTCGGTAAACACCCCTGTTTACTCCGTCTTCCGACTCTGCCATCCTCCGATGTCCCTGCAGCTAATTCTGTGGTCCAGAAGTTGTCTGCTATCTGGTCCGGACTAATCTAATAAAAGCTTCTGCTCGGTACAAGGTTCAAGCAGACAAGAAGAGACATGCAGTTCCCCGATGGGCCCCAGGAGACAAAGACTGGCTTTCTACTCGCTTCATCCGTCTTCGGGTACCCAGGATGAAGTTTGCCCCTCGATTCATCGGTCCTTACACCATCACCCAAGTCATCAATCCGGCAGCCTATCGGCTGGCTCTACCTCCTTCTCTGCGCATTTCCAATGTCTTCCATGCTTCACTCCTGAAACCTATGGTCCTCAATAGATTCTTGGCCCACAAAGCACCACCCAAACCTGTCATTGTGGAACAGCAGGAAGAATATGAAGTCGATGAAATCGTGGATTTTAAGATCTCAAAGGAGCTTCCTTATTTCCTTGTCAACTGGAAGGGTTACGGTCCCGAAGAGCGCTCCTGGGTGAGGAAGGAGGACCTTCACGCGCCTCAACTTATGAAGAGGTTCTGCAGAAAGTTTCCACAGGCACTCAAAATGGGGTGTCCGGAGTTCACCCTAAAAGGAGGGGGTACTGTCACATCTGGGCGCAGAGCGCCACTACACTCACCCCGTCGGCGAGGTTGCCCCCTTTGGCCTTTGCTGTCTGTCTTTCTCCATAAGCGTCTATTGCGGCGATTCCAGCAGCCAGCATAGTATCTGCAGAAACTGTACTCTCGCCCCATCTAGGGACTGGCAACAGGTACTGCAGCCTCTACACCTTCTGTGAAACCGTCATCAGTCCTGCACCTGATTCCTATCAGAGGCCTATTTAAAGCAGCTCTGTGCGCATGTCTGATGCCAGAGTATCAGGTCTTCCAGCGTACTCCAGCTCTGTGCTCGTGTCTGTTCCTGTGATCCTGATTTATCCTCGTCTCTGCTAACCTACTGAATATCCAGTCTTCAGCTTAACCACTGCTTCTACACGGCTAAGCGACCTGCTAGTTCCTGGCCACGCAAATCCAACCCGCTTTGCGGCGGGCTCTGGTGAAAACCCGGGGGCTAGTTAGACTCCGCACGCCAGTACTTATTAGTACTTGGAAGCTGGCCAAACGGAACTACATCTGGCCAGCAAGATTAGTGACAGGGATAGGTCAATTCCTACACTGCACAATGAAAGATCAGGAGACAGAATCAGTGGCCAGCTATATAGAACAGTAATAACTAGTAGAAATAGCACTTTCCCACTCTGGACAGCAGGGCAAGGGAGGGGACAGGAGACAGTGCTTGAAATCAAGGATATGTGGTGGCATATGCCATTAGGCAATATATCTATATCAACTAGACTTTCTGAAAATACCTATCTGTTAATTAAATGATTTATTCCTTCGATGTGGAAAACAGCCAATGCACAGCCCGAAAGATTCTTCCATTGATTACATGAGGAAAAAGTGCAGCTCATTTTTGAATATTCCTGAGATGGTTACAAAAGTTCTTGTACAACCCCTGGCAAAAATTGTGGAATCACCAGTCTCTGAGGATGTTCCTTCAGTTGTTTAATTTTGTTGAAAAAAAAATAACAGATCACAGACATGACAAAAAACTAAAGGTATTTCAAATGGCAACTTTCTGGCTTTAAGAAATACTAAACGAAATCAAGAAAAATAATTGTGGTAGCCAGTAACAGTTACATTTTTAGAACAAGCACAGGGAATAAATTATGGAATCACTCAATTCTGAGGAAAAAAATATGGAATCACCGTGCAAATTTTCATTACAAACAATAACACCTGCATCAGATTAAATCTGCTCGTTAGTATCCAGGTAAAAAAGAGCGATCACACCTTGGAGAGCTGTTGCAATAAGTGGACTGACATGAATCATGGCTCCAACACCAGAGATGTCAATTGAAAAAAAGAAGAGGATTAACAAGCTCCTTAAATAAGGTAAATCATCACTCAGTGTTGCACAAGATGTTGGTTGTTTACAGTCAGCTGTGTCTAAAACCTGGACCAAGTACAAACAACATGGGAAGGTGGTTAAAGGCAAGCATACTGGTAGACCAAGGAAGACATCAAAGCGTCAAGACAGAAAACTTAAAGCAATATGCCTTGAAAACAGAAAATGTACAACAAAACAAATAAGGAACAAATGGAAGGAAACTGGAGTCAACGTCTGTGACTGATCTGTAAGAAACCACCTAAAGAAAATGGGATTTACATACAGAAAAGCTAAAAGAAAGCCATAACTAACACCTAAACAGAAAAAAATAAGGTTACAATGGGCTAAGGAAAGGCAATCGTGGACTGTGGATGACTGGATGAAAGTCATATTCAGTGATGAATCTCGAATCTGCATTGGGCAAGGTGATGATGCTGGAACTTTTGTTTGGTGCCGTTCCAAAGAGATTTATGCAGACGACTGTCTGAAGAAAACATGCAAATTTCCACAGTCATTGATGATATGGGGCTGCATGTCAGGTAAAAGCACTGGGGAGATGGCTGTCATTACATCTTCAATAAATGCACAGGTTTACATTGACATTTTGGACACTTTTCTTATCCCATCTATCAAAAGGATGTTTGAGGATGATGAAATCATTTCTCAACGTGATAATGCATCTTGCCATAGAGCAAAAAATGTGAACACATTTCTTGAAGAAAGACACATAAGGTCAATGTCATGGCCTGCAAACAGTCAGGATCTCAATCCAATTGAAAATCTGTGGTGGAAGTTAAAGAAAATGGTCCATGACAAGGCTCTAACCTGCAAAGCTGATCTGGCAACAGCAATCGGAGAAAGCTGGAGCCAGATTGATGAAGAGTACTGTTTGTCATTCATTAAGTCAATGCCTCAGAGACTGCAAGCAATTATAAAAGCCAGAGGTGGTGCAACAAAGTACTTGTGATGTGTTGGAGTGTTATTTTGTTTGTTTTTCATGATTCCATAATGTTTTCCTCAGAATTGAGTGATTACATAACTTATTCCCTGCTTGTTCTAAAAATGTAACTGTTACTGGCTACCACAATTATTTTTCTTGATTTCTTTTAGTATTTCTTAAAGCCAGAAAGTTGCCATTTGAAATGCCTTTAGTTTTTTGTCATGTCTGTGATCTGTTTTTTTTTCAACAAAATTAAACAACTGAAGGAACATCCTCAGAGACTGGTGATTCCATAATTTTTGTCAGGGGTTGTAATAGCCCAGCTAAAGGGCAGTCCCTCTGTAATGATAAGCCGTCCTTCTATGTTGACCATAATGATCCCTTTTTTCCCATAATACCCAGAGCATGCTCATGACTTTTGAGCAGTGTTGAGGCTTATGTCAGCCTTTAGAGGCCTTGTCCAAGGCACCTTGACTGCAGAAGCTCGAAAACCATGTTCAGCAGTGTGTTCAAAACAGGCCATTGAAGATGATGTAACACACATACTGCATTCACGTTACAATAGCCACAATATGAAACGGCATGTCCAAATATTCATTATAACCATATAATCTTTATTGAAGGGCATCTGTGAGAAGATTTGTACCTATGAAACTAGCTGAGCTGTTGCATGGCTGCTGAAGGCATCTGTGTTGGCCCCATGTTCATATGTACCCATATTGCTGAGAAAAATGATTAAAGTGGAGAGGGGTTGGCAGTTGCAGAGAGAGCCAAGCCTTTAGTTGTAATGGCAATGCCCCCATTTCTTTAAGAGATTAATTTGCATGTATTAAAACAATTTTTTTTTCAGTAATGCGGGCACATATGACCAAGCTCACATGCAACAGGTCAGTCAGTTTCATAGGTAGATTTCTGCTGACAGATGCCCTTTAATACAAGTAAACTCAGTACAAAACACACCACAAAACCAGTTAAAATAATCTAGATTGAGGTGGCAGTCAAATGGCAAAAAAAACAACAGTGATAAAGCAAATTGTCCAAAAGTACAGAATACGAGTATGCCTATGAATACGAGCATATAATTATAATGAATGCTAATTCCATGACTGTGTATTGGTGGAGAAAATGGATATATATATATATATATATATATATATATATATATATATATATATATAAGCCTACCAACCTGCTAGTGACATAGTAGAATACAGTACTATATCACCATTTCAGCACCCCAATATAAGATTCACAGTCAACTTTCTCACGGTAATGAGATCACATCACATTATTGAATAATGGGTAGAAAATTTAATTATTATAAAATTATATCAAATATTTATAAAATATAAGAATTATGGTTATAAAAATGTTATTTTTCCATTCTTCTGATCCTTCAGAAGAGCTGGAAAATAAAGAAAAAGCGGATCTTGTGCATCAGTTTTGCACATTTGGCATCTATTTGAGCCATTTCCATCAGAGATCCGTTTTGTTTTGTGCATAACTGCTGCACTGGATCGTTTTTTTTTTGTTTTGTTTTTTTTTTACTACAGGATCCGTTATTTTTCTGTATCTTTCTGTTCTTCTGACAGATCATGTGAACACTCCTTAAGACAATACAATTGGCCAATCCCCATAACAAATTGAACTCAGGCCATCTTACCAGAACAAATGTTATTAATAATGACCCACTCTCTGCTCAGCTCCTTGTGTATCCTAGCATCCTGAAGATGCAGATAGCGCAGATTAACTGCACCATCCACATCATTTGGCAGTAACACCATGCACTCCATGACAACCTTGCAACAGGTAAGTATAAGTGTACAATACCAGGAATAGTTTGGGCATTCAAATTAGATACAAATAGCGCTGTGGCTGTATTACTGCTGGTAAAGACAGATAGTTAAGGTTAGCACAGTTGCCATATTAGAACAGGCAAAAACTGACTAAAATATAAGGATGTGTAATTAAGATAAAAATAGAAAACTTTAATGGTAGAATATAGTGACACCATTACATAAGAAAGAGGTGCAAACTTTTTTTTTTATAGTGATGGAAGAAATGCATATTAATGCCAAAGCTACATGAACATATCAAACAATTTGTTGGATAAAAATTCATCATCATAATGGATATACAAATACGTTAAAAATAATAATTTAAACTTTTCATATAATAGGGAATGATAAAAGAGAAAAATAATGATTAATACAAATTATTGTATGAAATTAAATATAGGATAATCTGTGGGGGAACTAAGGACACTCATGGTACAGCAACACATTCAGGTTTCCTGATGCAGTTTTGGAAGCCAAAATCCATGTGATGAGTGTTGAGTATGTGAGGAAAATAATGTAAAATGTAAAAATGTCAGACTTTGGGCTCATGCACACTATTTTTTGTCCACATTTTTTGCGGGTCGTACATCCATCTATTTGCTTCAGTGGGGCTGCAAAATATGCTGAAGGCACACCTGTGTGCTGTCTGCATCCATATGTCCATTCCGTCGCATCCACAACAATATAGAATGTCCTATTCTTGTCTGCATTACGGACAAGGACAGGACTGTTCTATTATGGCCCGGACTTTTTGTTCTGCAAAATGCAGAAAGCACATGGCTGGTATTTATGTTTTGCGAATCCGCAAATTTGCGGACTGCAAAACAGGTAACAGTCATGTGCATGAGTCCTTATGTGGGATAAAAGTGTGAAGAAATATAAATAGTCAATGAAAACAAAATGTAAGCAAACAAACCGAAATTGAGAGACAAAAAAATTTAAAAATCCAGTCCAATACACTTTTTAAAAAAAATTCTTTATTTCAAAGTTAGAAGAATATAATAAACAAAATCTCCTGGTGAACTGGAAATTTATGCACTAGGGGAGATATACCGATACTTAGAGTCTTATAATTATACTTATAATTAGAGTCATCCCATATAAATACAAGAAACGGGAAAAGGGGGTGGGGGAAGGAAAAAGAGGAGGGGGGTTTCACATCCAGAAGAACCACAAGAAGAGACTCAGTCCTCTACTGCAGTAGAACAAAAATGTGATGAAAGATAATAGCAATAATAATAATAAATAATAATAGAGTACCCCAAGGGCCATG
Organism: Rhinella marina; assembly: GCA_900303285.1. NCBI lineage: Eukaryota > Metazoa > Chordata > Amphibia > Anura > Bufonidae > Rhinella > Rhinella marina. The sequence continues at coordinate 28,844 of ONZH01013217.1, read as the reverse complement.
CGAGATATTCCCAGAGGGAGCTATGTAGAACTAGAGGGAGGAGTATCATACGTGAGTTGTAACTGGAATTGTAGCCATAGGGACCACATTTTTAGATAGCTATCTCTTGTCCTACTGGCCAAACTGGTAAGCAAATTGGCATATTTAGTTCACCCTCTCCACCCATTTTTGGGAAGACGGGGGAGACTGGCTAAGCCAATGCAGGGGAATTAGGACCTTGGCTCCTGCCAGTAGATGCGTAATAAGGTTCTTTTTAGACGGTTTATAGACAGGGCTTGGTCTGGCCAGTACGACATGTTAAATCTCAAGGGTGAAAGAGGGAAAACAAATCTGGATAGTTTGTTCAGCATGTTTCCAGAATGATGTATTAAGAGGATGCCACCACCAGATATGGGAGAGAGAACCAACATGTTTCCCGCATCTCCAGCATTCTTTAGAGTAGGAGAGTTTATGGGTGAAGAGGAACTCTGGAGTTTTATACACAGGTACTGTACCACCGTGTAAAGCGCTTATAGTGATTCTAAAACAAGAGGATAATCTGTGAAATGATTGGAGAATTGTCTGGGCTTCCACATTTGTGAGGAAAGGAGATTGGAGTGCTAGAAGCAAGGAATATAACCCTCCCACCTTCCTAGGCTGGTTTCAATAGGTCTTGTAGGGCCTCCTGTGAGGGCACCTTACCTGTATGAAATAAATCAAAAATAGAGACAGAATTAAGTTTCTTCCAAAAATAGTTTTAGTATGGGGATTTAACCTTAGTGAGAGCTAATGGCAAGAAGCTAGAGGGAAGTAACACAAAGGGAAAGGGGCTAGCGTGTTTTTAGGGAGAGCCAGACTGCGCACATACCCCTAAGAAGCGGGTAATAATCCAGGCATCTAATGACACCAGCGTCAGGTAACCAGAGGGCTCTGGGCAATGAGGATCCCAAAGATAGGTACCATCAGCAGAGTATACAATATTTACAATATTTTAGGCACAATACTGTATATGTTTTAAGCAAATTCTTAAGATCAGTTAACATGGTTGAATGCTTTTTCAGCATCAACACCTAACAACGCCAAATGAATACCATGAATCAGCTTATAAGAGTTGTCTCTGCCATTTCCCTCCCCCCCCACCCTTCACAAATCCCGCTTGTTATTATCCAATCATATGGGAGAGTAGAGAGCTAATATGGACTGCGAGCAATTTGGCCCACAACTTATAAAACAAGGTTCAAAAGGGATATGAGTCGATAACTTCAACATAATTGAGGATCTTTCCCACTTTTATAGATTAATGTGATATGTGCGTCTTGTGATTGTTTAAAGAAGGTACCCTCCTGAAGTAAATGATTACAAAGGGTGACTAAGTGGGGTAGTAACACATCCTCAAACTTACAGAAATACAGAAGGGGGAGTCCATCAGGTCCTGGGCTTTTGCTGTTGAGGGCAACTTCATATAATGGATCGTAGTTCATCTACTGTGACTGGGGCTAAGAGGTTAGAAGCGTCAGTTGGGGATACTGTTGGGAGATGGAGAGAATCCATATGGGGATTTGAAGATAAGGGTCAGGGGTGGCCTGTAAATTATATAGCCAAGAATATTATGAGTAGAAAGCCTTCGCAATATCTGTTGTCTGTGTATGTGAAACTCCATGGTTCCCTTTGATGTTATAGATGTAAGTCTTGCTCCTTGTCTTTTTGATTAAAGAGGACATGAGTTTACCTTCCTTATCCCCATGACCATATAGCTTATGTTTGAAGTATAAATGCTGTCTAGCCTGATGGACATAGGCCTTATGGGTCGCCCAGAGTAAGGATGGTGCAACCTGAGAGGATGAGTTTTGTTCGAAGAATGATTGAAGATGTTGTCTAATATATGATTTGTGGGTATCTGAGCTGAGTATGGATTCATTAAGACGCCAAATCTATTCCCTACAGAGAAGTTGAGAAAGATGACTTCCAGTCCTAGGAAATACCAACCCTTATCTTGGGAGACGTCAACATCACCATAAACGGCCCGATCTCCCCTTCTGCCTCTCAACTACTCTCTCTAACCTCCTCTCTTGGTCTCTCTCAACTCTCTAACTCTGAGACACACAAAGACGGTAACACACTTGACTTGGTCTTCTTCTGGCTTTGCTCAATCTCCAACTTTAATAACTCACCTCTCCCGCTCTCTGACCACAACATCCTCTCCTTCACTCTCACTAATCTGCACCATCCCAACACACCCCTACCCATTACATGCATAGAAACCTACAGGCCATTGACCCTCGTACACTTACAGATACTCTACATGCATCTTTGTCCCCAATCGCTTCCCTCTTCTGCCCTGATCTGGCCGTAAACCACTACACCTTGTACAAAGTAGCACCCCCTACCCTGAGAACCTTCAAACACAAACCAAAACAACCCTGGCTTACACCGCAAACTCGTTTCCTACAGCGTTGCTCCAGGAGTGCTGAACGCCTATGGAGGAAAACTTGCACACCAGAGATTTTCCTCCATTACAAATTCATGTTACGGACCTATAACTCTGCCCTCAACTTCTCTAAACAGGCTTACTTCACCAACCTAATCTCCTCATTGTCCAACAACCCAAAAAAAACTCTGACACTTTCCACTCCCTTCTCAGTCCGAAAGTTCAGGCACCCATCACAGACCTCTCTGCTGAAGACCTAGCCGACCACTTCACAGAGAAAATAGAAAACATTCGGCATCAAATCAGCTCCCAGCCCATAAGTGTTATTGATCCCCTTCCACCCTGCATCTCCTCTGGCTCACTGTCCACTTTTGACCCAGTCACGGAAGAAGAAGTCTCCAAGCTCCTGTCCTCTTCTCATCCTACCACATGCGCCTCTGACCCCATTCCCTCACACCTACTCCAGTCTCTCTCTCCAGCTGTTACCTCTCACCTAACAAAAATCTTCAACCTCTACCTCTCTTCTGGTATCTTCCCCTCCTCTTTCAAACACTCTATCGTTACCCCAGTAATAAAAAAAAAAATCTCTCGACCTGTCCTGCTCAACTAACTACAGACCAGTCTCCAATCTTCCCTTCATCTCTAAACTCCTGGAGCGTCTGGTCTACTCTCGCCTTGTCTGCTATCTCTCTGATCACTCTCTCCTTGATCCACTACAATCTGGTTTCCGCCCCCTACATTCAACAGAAACTGCCCTCACCAAAGTGACAAATGACCTCCTGACAGCAAAACGCAAGAGTGACTACTCTCTGCTCATTCTCCTCGACCTCTCCTCTCCTTCAGTGTATCATTTGCTGGCTCCACTTCTTCTCCCGCTCGCTGTTGGGGTTCCTCAGGGTTCCGTTCTAGGCCCTCTCCTCTTCTCTCTATACACAGCCCCAATTGGACAGACCATCAGCAGAGTTGGTTTCCAGTACCATCTCTATGCTGATGACACACAACTATACACTTCATCCCCTGACATCACCACTGCTGTATTACAGAACACCAGTGACTGTCTGGCCACTGTCTCTAATATCATGTCCTTTCTCTATCTGAAACTAAATCTTTCAAAAACTGAACTTCTTGTGTTCTCTCCATCTACAGTCATGGCCAAAAGTTTTGAGAATGATACAAATATTAATTTTTACAAAGTCTACTGCTTCAGTTTTTATAATGGCAATTTGCATATACTCCAGAATGTTATAAAGAGTGATCAGCTTAACAGCAATTACTTGCAAAGTCAATATTTGCCTAGAAAATGAACTTTATCCCACAAAACACATTTCAACATCATTGCAGCCCTGCCTTAAAAGGACCAGCTAACATTGTTTCAGTGATTGCTCCATTAACACAGGTGTGGGTGTTGATGAGGACAGGGCTGGAGATCAATCTGTCATGATTAAGTAAGAATGACACCACTGGACACTTTAAAAGGAGGCTGGTGCTTGGCATCATTGTTTCTCTTCTGTTAACCATGGTTATCTCTAAAGAAACACATGCAGTCATCATTGCACTGCACAAAAATGGCCTAACAGGGAAGAGTATCGCAGCTAGAAAGATTGCACCTCAGTCAACAATCTATCGCATCATCAAGAACTTCAAGGAGAGAGGTTCCATTGTTGCCAAAAAGGCTCCAGGGCGCCCAAGAAAGACCAGCAAGCGCCAGGACCGTCTCTTAAAAGTGTTTCAGCTGCGGGATCGGGCTACCAGCAGTGCAGAGCTTGCTCAGGAATGGCAGCAGGCAGGTGTGAGTGTATCTGCATGCACTGTGAGGCGGAGACTCTTGGAGCAAGGCCTGGTCTCAAGGAGGGCAGCAAAGAAGCCACTTCTCTCCAGAAAAAACATCAGGGACAGACTGATATTCTGCAAAAGGTACAGGGAGTGGACTGCTGAGGACTGGGGTAAAGTCATTTTCTCTGATGAATCCCCTTTTCGATTGTTTGGGACATCTGGAAAACAGCTTATTCGGAGAAGACGAGGTGAGCGCTACCACCAGTCTTGTCTCATGCCAATTGTAAAGCATCCTGAAACCATTCATGTGTGGAGATGCTTCTCAGCCAAGGGAATCGGCTCTCTCACAGTCTTGCCTAAAAACACAGCCATGAATAAAGAATAGTACCAGAATGTCCTCCGAGAGTAACTTCTCCCAACCGTCCAAGAGCAGTTTGGCGATCAACAATGCCTTTTCTAGCATGATGGAGCACCTTGCCATAAAGCAAAGGTGATAACTAAATGGCTCAGGGAACAAAACATAGAGATTTTGGGTCCATGGCCTGGAAACTCCCCAGATCTTAATCCCATTGAGAACTTGTGGTCAATCATCAAGAGACGGGTGGACAAACAAAAACCTACAAATTCTGACAAAATACAAGCATTGATTGTGCAAGAATGGACTGCTATCAGTCAGGATTTGGTCCAGAAGTTGATTGAGAGCATGCCAGGGAGAATTGCAGAGGTCCTGAAGAAGAAGGGTCAACACTGCAAATATTGACTTGCTGCATTAACTCATTCTAACTGTCAATATAAGCTTTTGTTACTCATAATATGATTGCAATTATATTTCTGTATGTGATAAAAACATCTGACAAACACACATAAAAACCAGAGGGCAGCAGATCATGTGAAAATATAATATTTGTGTCATTCTCAAAACTTTTGGCCATGACTGTACTAACCTACCCAAACCTGATATCTCCCTCTCAGTGTGCGACACCATCACCACTCCTAGGCAGCAGCCCGCTGTCTCAGGGTGACGTTTGACACTGATCTTTCTTTCACCCCCTATATTCAATCTCTCGCCTGCTCATGTCGCCTACACCTCAAAAACATCTCTAGAATCCGCCCCTTTCTCGCTATGGAAACAACAAAAACTCTCATTGTTGCCCTGATTCATTGCCATCTTGATTACTGTAACTTACTTTTAATTGGCCTCCCCCTCACCAGACTCTCCCCGCTCCAATCTATTCTTAATGCAGCAGCCAGGGTCGCCTATCTGTCTAACCGCTACTCTGATGCCTCCACCCTGTGCCAGTCATTGCACTGGTTGCCCATTCAGTATAGAATCCAATTTAAACTGCTCGTACTTACCCACAAAGCTCTCAACAGTGCTGCACCCCCCTACATCTCCTCCCTCATCTCTGTCTACCACCCCACCCGTGCTCTCCATTCAGCCAATGACTTACGACTGACTTCTACAAAATTCCGAACCTCTTTCTCCCAGCTCCAAGATTTCTCCCGAGCTGCTCCGGTTCTCTGGAATGCCCTACCCCAAGAAATCAGACTAAATCACAACTTGCACAGCTTTAGGCGCTCCCTAAAAACACATCTTTTTAGGTTGGCCTATCACCTCCCCTGATCTAACTCCCCTCCATATATAGCCCATTTATCATTCCCTGAACCAGATCCTCCACCACACCCAAATATGGCTGCTGATTGGCTCATACAGCTCTTTACCCGCTCCCCTATTCTCCCAAAATGGCTGGACCATTGTACAAAACAAGCACTTCTACCTTCTGTGTCACCCTCATTCCTCTTTTTGTAATAATGGACTTGTCTTTCGCTATGTTATTTATCACTGTTTGTACATGAACCCCTGGACTGTAAAGCGCTGCATATGTTGGCTGGAATATGTTGGTACTATATAAATAAAGATGATTATTATTATTATTATTATTATTATTATGACATATCACAGAGAATGGGGCGTGGTCTGAAAAAGTAATTGAACGTATATATGTGCTGAAGAAAAAAGAGAGAGGGCAGGCGCTGAAAGAAAAATTTAATCTAGGTGTTAAAAAGAATTGTGAGGGCCAGAATGCAAAGTATAATCTCTCGTGGATGGGTTGGAAGATCTCTAGATGTCCACTAAATGCAGATCATGAAGCTTGTCCTTTAACTTACTGATCAATATGTTAGAAATATGGGACTTTTTTGTACAGGAATCTATGGAGGGGTTCAATGTAATGTTCAAGTCAGCAAACAAAATTACAGTGCCTTCTGCAAACAATTGCACAGTGTCTAAGGTTTTCAGCAGCCAAGGGACTTGACTAGAGTTGGGCGCATAGAGATTAACTAGAGTGTACATTTGTGAACCAATCTCCCCTTTGACCAGTAGGAGTCTCCCTTCCATATCAGTATGTTGCTGTTTCAACACAAAAGGGATATAATTATGAATAGACACCTCTTTGGAGGCTGAGAAAGCATGACTACTATGAAACCATTGTGAGAACAGAGATCTTGGCAATTTAGGGATTCGGTTCTTTCTAAAATGGGTTTCTTGCAGAAAGAGGATGTAAGTCGCAAAAGGAAGATAAGAGTTGTCTTATTGGGAGAGTTAAAACCCTAGTCCATCTAGATAGGGGGTTAGGGGCAATTGGCACAGGATAGGTAGGAAGCGGAGGAGGGAGATGGCAGGGAGGAAAAAATGCACCGAGATGAGAGAGAAAACAGGAATAATAACCTGCAAGCACGATACCAGGACTCTATATGTGGCACATGTACCGCAGTAGTGCAAAGGTGGGGTAGTTGTAACTGCACTCGTAGGGTCTAGCGTCTGTGTAATACAGTAAAAGTCAGAGAATATAGCGACAGGGAAAGGGAGTGATAGTAATGGGGGTGGAAAGGTTGGGGTGGAAGAATAAGCAAAGACAAAAACTGTCCTGACCAACATTATACAAGCAATACCTACAAAGGAGCTAACATTTTAACATGGAAGATAATATCAGAAAGTGTTACGTTATGTGGTCAGTGTGCTGCCTTTTTTCCTAACTTGGAGCAATGGTGATAAAACCACAGAAATCTGTTATAACAGAGTAACATGACCCATTGACATGGTGGGAATAATAAAAATAAGAAAAAAGAAAGAGAGAGGCAATAAGGTGTCACAAGGGGCCATCTCATAAGAAAATAATTATCAGATTCTGGGTCAGTGTCCATAACAATGAAGCACCATATGGAAACAACAGTCTAAGCACAAAACTTGGATACATGGGTGCTCAGAGGAACCTCAGAGGGAGTAACACGAATCCCAGGCCATATCTATGGGAAATGTCCTAGAATACAGTCGATGTCCAGTTCAAGCTGGGTCAAAAGTGGTTTGAGGCGTATGGGTTCCCGACCGTTGACAATTGCCTTTGGGTACTGGCTGCCACAGCTCCTGATTAAGCAAGGTAGGTAAGGCAACATTGGTGTCAGCAGGCATTCAAAATTTCTTGTTGGGAAGCTATATCCATCACCGACCACACTTTGGAAAGATCTTCTGGAGTTTGTACTCGCAGACGCCGACCATTATATGCAATTGAAAGGCTGAACGGGTACAACCAAGAGTAAGCTATGTTCTTCAGGCGTAGCTGCTCTAGGAGGGGTTGAAAGATTCTCCTTTTAGCAAAAATGAATGGCGCTATGTCTTGATAGAGAGCAAGTTCCAAACTGGCAGATGTCACAGGGGCCTTTCTCTTGCAGCTTTTAAGATCTTGACTATGTCTACAAAAGAGAGCAGGCCACATATCACATCTCAGGAGGCTCTGATGGGGATGGCTTAGGACTAGGACCTGTGGATTCTCTCAATTGTAATTCCCTGGGCTGCTTCTGCTCTGAGAAACTCTGTGAAGACTTCAAGAGGCACTTTCTGCAAAGAATCGGCAGACCAGGATTCAGGCAAGGGTTTAATGCGAACGTTTCGTCTCCTGCTCCTGTTTTACTGGTCTTCTATTAGGGTCAGGTCTTTATTTATGTGAGCTAAATGATCCGTAGATCGAAAATTCCAGAGCTGTAGAATGCGCCATTATGGCAGAGCATATGTCCTCCAGGCCCTCCACCCGCGCACCAATATGCTTAATTTCAGTCTTTATCTCTGGCAATTTAGAGAACAGAGGGCACAAGGCCTGGGTTATAGTTGCCTTAAAGAAGGTCTTAGAAGTGGCAGCTACGTCTAATTCCCCTTGATCACTTGCTGCGGTGGTGAGTTGGTCTGAGTCATCACTGCTCTTGGCCATGGTAGATTCTCCCGGTGCCATCTTGGAAGGCTTCGGCTGTGAGCTTGGAGTCTTCTGCTGCAAGAACCTGTGGCTGTCAGATGGGTATTTATGATGCTGCTGAGCACCAGGCGGGTCAGGCTTTTTTTCCTTGCCATATTTGACCATGTTGGTGTTGGAAAAGATGGCATTTAGGGTGCTTGCAGAGACTGTAGTGGTGGAGCTGAGTTCTCAGGTGTCTTCCTCCATTAGCTGTCGCTACACCCCCCGGTCCAATCCACTTGTGATGTGAAACTTCAAGTCATGAGTGCTGGGTCATCCAAGGAAACATACTGTAAGATAACACAATATTAGACAAACCTCAAACTGCAAAAATGAAAAAATCTATAATAAGGAACTATACATGAAAGTTCATTAACTCTATCTATTATACAGAACGCCCTACATATAACATAATCTAATGAACCCTATAGCACACATCTCACGTATCAAATTAACCTAAAGGGGTATTCCAATTGTGCCAAGTTATCCCCTATCTACAGGATAGATGATAATTATTAGAACAGGGAGTATGTATTCCTCTGGGTCCACCAAAATGAATGGAGCGGCAGGTTGGACATGCGCACTGCTGCTCTATTCATCTCTACGGGAGTTCCAGAGATAGCCAAGTACAACAATGGATTATTTCTGGAACTCCCTTAGAGGTGAATGGAGAAACAGTACACATGCACAACCTATTCCGTTCATTTAGGCATGCCCTAAGGGGTATGAGATCCCCATTATTGTGATCGGTGGGGGTCCTGCAGTGTCCCACTTATAGAGTGGAAGTGGGAACTACAAAGTTGTATTTTTGTACCATGTCATTCTTTGCTGCTAATGTACATTGAATGCTGTAAGAACCTTAACAGGCTGGTAAACTGCCATTCTTCACTAACACCACTAGGTGGTGCTGTTATCTAGGATATATATAGGACAGTCTTAGAGTTTAGAGTAGGAGAAGGAGAAAGGAAGAGTAGAAGAGTGCAACCACTCTATGTATGCCAGTGCTCCTATGCACCCTTGCTTTGCAAGTCACCTAACTAAATGTGAATGTCTGCAAGTGTCCTCCGGCTCATACAGTAGCCAGCATACAAGAACCAGAGTTTAAGAAACTGACAAGTATTTTACCTGTAGCAACCTGTTCAAAGAATGGAGCAGATGACTGATGCCTGCTGTTAGGGAGACCACCCTGTTGGTTGCCAGAGTTGAACCTGGATCAGAACCCTGAAGCACGGTCCATTTAAGATTAAGGAAGCATAAGAAAGCAAGTAGCCTCTTCTAGGAAGATCTACCCTACTAAGAGAGTAAGCATTATTATATCCAAGCCTGTTGTCACGCGAGGTCGGCGTCGCGCTCCCTCTGCACGACATCGCCGGACCTCTCCGCCCCCCCTAGAGACGAGCAATAGGGAATTGAAGTGCTGGTCTTGTCAGCCAGCACTTCATGAGTTAATTCTCTGTTTGGGTTTAGCCATGTGGTGCTGATCACACCACATGGCTACTTTACATATTGTTTGGACAGCTTGCTCCGCCTCAGGTCATGTGATGCTGGCCACATCACATGATCCTGGGCGGGCTATTTAAAGATGGCAACTGCCTCACTCAGATGCCTGTGATTAGTCTTCTGAGATCAGTGCTGTGTGTTGGACCTTGCTGTTGATTATTGGTATATTGGATTTTGGCTTCGGACTTAGACTACGCTTTTGTGATTCCCCTCGGTATTTGACGTGACCTCCTGTTCTTGACTTGGCTTGCTGACTATTCTGCTATTGTGTTTGTTCTGTCTGTGTTCGTCTTTCCCTGTGTTCCCTTCCCTTCCCTATGCACGTACTCAGCATAGGGACTGTCTCCAAGTTACGGTTTTGCCGCCTAGGGCATCTACTGTAAGTAGGCAGGGAAAGAGGTGGGGTTCAGACAGGGCACACTATCCCTTGTTTCCCTGTTGTGACACCTGTGGAGGGATCTTACAGCAACTGCACTTTAAAGAGGACCTTTCATGGTTTTATCTTTAAGTAACTAAATACCTTTAATGGCAGGGCACCCCCCGCTGATGCTGGCACCCGGTCTGGTTTTTGAAAATAGCGCTCCTGCGCCCCGCTGTGCCCCCCTGTAGTTCTCCCGCTCAGTATGCTAATACTGAGCATCAGAACAGGGAGGAGGAGACGCCCGGGTTTCTCAATGGGCGTCTCCTTCTCCCTGGCTGTGCTGCGATCCAATCACATCGGAGAGCGTCACAGCCAGGGAGAAAAAAACTCGCCGGGCGCAGGAGCGCTATTTTCAAAAACCGGACCGGGTGCCAGCATCAGCGTGGGGGTGCCCTGCCATTAAAGTTATTTAGTTACTTAAAGATAAAACCATGAAAGGTCCTCTTTAAGTGATAAAGGAAGCATTTTTGTATTGAATAGTTTTCTACTACAAGATTACCTCATTACAAGTAAAAGTTACTGGTTTATTGTCATCTCGTCTCTTCCATCACTCTTCTCTGCACCGCAAGGTGTTGGCGTCACGAATATCTCAGGGACCCTGCCAACCGACACCCTAATCTTCCATCATCAATGGCACCTTAAACCAACACCTGGCAGAGCCCCTGTAACCAGAGAGTTCCCCGAAGGAACTGGTGTCACCTTCCTCGCCCTTGCACACTGGCCCAGGGAGCAACAACTTCAAATTGTGAGTAGAATTGCACCCATCGGCTCACCACCACTGTGACAACAGTATACCCTCACATATACACCCCTGTGGTTCGGTCGTCACAGTCCCAGCAGTAGGACCACCATCGTTCTCATAGTTATCCCCTGTCCTGTGGATAGGGGATAACTTGTCACAACCAGAATACTCCTTTAATTTAAAATCAGGATGATGCCTAAATGAACTCTAGCACCACAGCCTGTTGTTACTAAAATGAGGCAAAGGAAAATTTCTAATTTAATCCGAAAGGTATGTGTTTGTAATTTCACTATCCATTTTCATTATATTAGTTCGCTCCAATCTCCTAAAAAAAATTACAACTATGAGACCCAAGTGAATCCTTGTCAATTCATGCACAGTGAAAAGGGGGTGTCCCAGCCAGCTATACAGACCATCTGCATGTCCACTTTTGGTATAATTAAAGTGTACCTAACCGTTTGAACATATGGCATATACTTAAAGGGGACATTAATGGCATAGCGCTAGTATAAGTGCGGGTCCACCTGCAGGTCCCCTGAACTGAAGGAGAGCACAATGCACAAGTATAACCACCCTCCGTTCACCGTTATGGAAGTTCAGGAAGAGTGGCGTAACTAGAAATGACTGGGCGCTACAGTAAATTTTTGAACAGCGTCCCCCCCCTCCAGAAACTTCTTTGCAACCCCTATTACTTTGGCTAGTCAAGATCGCTGTCTCAGATGATGCCCAGAAGCTGCTCTGACCATTTCCTACAGTGTCACTATATATAATGTAATTTTTTTATATTTTTGAGGGGGCTCTGGCAATAAGATCTTTTAGTCCTTCTTCTGGGTGGGCCCCTTCTGAGTTCGGGTCCCAAAGCAGCTGATTCCCCTGCTTCTCCTATAGCTATGGCCCTGTTCAGGAAATAGCCTAGTGCTGGCTCAACTTTCTGCCAGTGCCATGGCAGTGATGAGAGAGGGACTTACGAACATAGCTGAGTTCATGGTGTGCATGCACAGTGTGCTTGGCTTCACTTTGGGGACCCCATTTTGCAGGGGACCTGCACCCATTTGATATCGATGGCATATTTTAGCGATTGTATTCCATACTTGTCTGAGATAGGCCAACCCCTTTAATTTTTTAATATAATTCTATCCCTATTTTACTTACCTAAAACACCTAGGGGGGAATTTATCATTAGGAAAATATTTGAAGTCAGTTTTGCTTCAGTCTGTGTTGGAGTACTTTCTGCCACATTTATCAAACGTCACAGGTTGTTTGATAAATGTGGCTTGTCCTTAAACCTAACACTTCTGTCTAGAGAAGCTACTCCACTTTTCCTACTCCACCCTCCTCCTGGAGTGAGATTGCGACTTTTTTTAAAAAGTCGCAATGATAAATCTGGAGTGAAACTCATTAACATGGCTAACCACACCCACTTTTCCACCCATATTACAAACTGGAGTGAGTTGTGTACACATGCAAAAAGTCTCAAAAAAATGCGCAAAAAAGTCGCAAAAGCCCTATCGTGCGACTTTTTGAAGACAGAATTCTGGAGTGAAGGTGTGATAAATCCGGGCCCTAGTGTTTTAGAATCCGTACACTTGGCAATGTACAGACTCCACTGTGGGGCTGCAGTGAGTCAGGAGCACACATAGCTGCTCATCCCTGTATCAGCTCTGTTCTGCTAAAGCCTGGCATAGCAGATCCAATGTAATATGCTAAGGCTTTAGTGGAACAGGTGGGAGCAGAGATGTGCCTGGGCCTGCACTGCTCACTAAATGTTCTGTATAGCATGTCAGTGAAGAAGACCCTGTAGGCTCCTGCCTATACATCGCTCACTGTTGCCTCACAGTGGAATCAGTAGAGTAAAAGTATATGGATTCCAAAATGCTATAGACACCTGAATTTCTGGTGCCTATTTTGTAAGTAAAATGTGAAACAAATGAATTACAAAAAGTATGTACCGTTTTTAACTTTGTTGTTATCAATCCGCTTCAATATTATCAAGCCATAAGAAAAGTGGCAAATGATTGTCTCTAGTCGGCCCATTATTGTGTTAGAACCTCTGCCTGCTACAGCCATAAGTCTATCACTATTTTCAAACTCACTAATTTTCCCATGTTTTGCCCACTAGATGTCCTCATTGCATATATGATATACACATTACATGAAACCAAAATGATTTGCCAGAAATATAATTAAAGGCTGTCTCCAACCAAAACCAACAAGATTGGTTTGATGTTAGGTGAGTATAAAACTACAAAATGTTATTTATTTCTATTTGAAAAAAATATTCCACTATCATTGATCCTTGGAAGCAGAAACAACGGTTAGAAACCATTATATCTTATCAAATCACTAGAAAAGGTGCACTGTGACGGTAAATGCAATTGATAATATATGGCTAAACCCTCACGCTGATGTTAAAATGAGACTTTCGCCAATATATTCTTATATCAAGAACATACTGGAGCCCGAGCACCACGTCAAGGTATCTCAGAGTGGCACGGGCCTAACACTAACCTACCTATGCCGTATGGGCAAATACGGAAGGAGCATACAGGCCGACACACAGCAACCAACTCCTAGTTACCTCCAGCATGAGATCACACATACAATGGGAGGAGGACTGTGAGTCCCACCTACCAATGACACATGTGACTCAGGCTGCACAGATGCACCAGAATGTTACCATAAGGTCTAAGTCAAGGCACATTCAAACCTGGAGTTGCCACACCTCCAGGTGTAAATGTCAGAGAAGTGCTCAAACCCCCTATGCTGTTGCGCATATCAAACCGGGGGAGCAAATCCAGCACATGTGATCCATTGCTAACAGCAATCCCCAGCAAAAATGCATACAATGGAGGATGCCTGCAGCGGACCACATGTACCACAAAAACATCCTACACAAGATAACCAATTGTGCGGATGTGACAAACTATATAATCAAACAAATCATGGAAAAAGGTGCACTGCAACTTTGCATTTGCATTTACTGTCGCAGTGCACCTTTTTCCGTGATTTGTTTGATTATATAGTTTGTCACAACTGCACAATTGGTTATCTTGTGTGGGATGTTTTTGTGGTACATGTGGTCCGCTGCAGGCATCCTCCATTGTATGCATTTGTTCTGGGGATTGCTGTTAGCAACGGATCACATGTGCAGGATTTGCTCCCCCGGTTTTATATGCGCAACAGCATAGGGGGTTTGAGCACTTCTCTGCCATTTTAGACCACTTTTTTTCCGTGATTGTGTTTAAACCATTATATCTTACTTTTATATATGTAAGGTAGACTGACACTACTGCAACCTCCACTGCGACAGCCACACACCCCTCCACACTTATATGTGCTTGAGGATCAATCCACGGGAACCTTAATGGTGTACTACATCCACCTTTCATGAACTATGCAAACCACACTGCCTCTGGCCTGCATGATTATCACAAGGCTGCGAGAGAAAGGCATCAAGTATGCTATGCTATATGCTTTATGCCTCAGGATCCAGGATGGAGGTTCCACAAGGTTCTTTTCTACACCAGATGAGGCATCTGATTGGTTGGATAAAAGAGGATGAGTTCCTGCTGACACCCAACTATTTAAAAAGTGTTCAACCTGCAGATGGCCGTTGTATCCGCAAGGAGCTTCTGCAGGAACGGACGCCTATGCTAGTCCTTGTGATTTGAACAACCCTACTAAGGACTTGGTGATTCTCCACGTTCTGTTTGTATTTTCTGTGTTTTATTTGAGGGTTAGCGTATCTACAGTTTGGGATGCCAGGCCCAGATAGGTTGGGGGGGTCTGGGTAGGGAGGGGGGGGGGATTTCCTAGTGCAGGAATGGGAAGGATTATAGATTATAGTTTGCACCTCTAATTGTAGAGCTTTGATACTTAGGTGCTTCTTGCTTATGTATTAATCCTACTATTTGAAGCAATTTGTGTGACAGGAATGGGAAGGATTGTTTTATCTGTTTGTGTTCTACATCTCATGGTGTTCATGTGTGTGTGATTGGCCTGAGCACTCCATGGTCTCCCCATCTGAATGGTTTTCTCTTTTGGGATGGCCACCTGTAAGTTTGTTTCTTGGAACGTCCAGGGTCTTAATTGTAAAGTGAAATGTTCCATTTTCAACTATCTGAAAGGGGTACAATCGCAATGTGGTGGTCCTACAGGAGACCGATTTGAGGGGATAAAAGTATTGCCTTTGAAATGGCCCTGGGGGGTGTTTGGATATCACATGGTCTATAGCAACTATGCAAGAGGTGTCTCGGTGCTTATAGCTAAGGCGCTCTCTTTTCAGTTGCAAGCTGGTATGCTATTATTTTTGATGCTATCAGAGGGACAGATTATGTAGTGGTTGGTCTCTATGTTCCCCCACTATTTCTGCGAAGTCTGCTAGATGATATAATGGGAAAGGTGGCAACATTACCAGTTGCTCCCCTGATCATCTTGGGGCACTATAATGCTGTTTTAGAAGATAGTAGCAGATAGACTCCATCCCCAGGTAGTTCATAATAGAGCACTCAGTAACTGGGCAGAGGCACACAACTTTGTGGAAGAATGGAGACATTTGCATCCTGATGATATCCAATTCTCTTGCTAATTGGCATCGACTGTATCTCTATCCCGACCTTGCGTTTGTTAGTCGGGACCTGCTGCCTTCGCTGTCCAAAGCAGAGTACTTGCTGAGGGGTATCTCAGACCATGCCCCTTTGCTCGTGGTTCTTGCCCAAACGATTGCACCCCCAAATAGACAATGGTGTTTTAACTCTAAGTGGCTGAAGGTTTTACCTGTGGCCAGCGTGTCCCAGCAGTGCATGGCTGACACTGGCCTTGCAATGAGGGGTCCTCCAACCCCATTATGGAGTGGGAGGCATATAAGGTGCTTTTGTGTGGTATGCTTATACATGCTATATCATCACACAGGAAAGGGCTTAGGGCTACCTGCTCCCGATTGGAGAAGGAACTAGCTGTTAGAGAGGAAGCATATGTACAAGACCCCTGTGATGATACTCGTAGTTTACATTTAATGGATTACACACAGAAGAACTATTCCAAAAGCAGGTGGTTTTCTCAGAAGGGGACAAGAATAGGAGGGCACTGGTTTATTTAGCAAAAACTGAATAACCGCAAAGAGTGGTTTTGTGTATCACATATGCTGGGGGAATTCAAGTTAGTGAGCCTAGGGAAGTATGCAAACAGTTTGCCCGCTACTACCCTGACGCAGAACTTCACTTATGCCACTAGCTCAGGCGGATAGGAGTGTACTAGCAACTCCCATTCCTACTGAGGAGATTAAACTGGCAATCTCGGGTATGGCAGTTGGGAAGTTGCCTGGTCCTTACAGCTTCCCTCTGGAGTGGTATGAGTTAGACATTGACACGCAGAGTGCTCGGCTGCTCAAGCTGTTTGAGTATGCTTTTGAGCATAATAGTTTACCGCCATCCTTCATGGAAGCCATTATTGTGGTGATCCGCAAACCAGGTAAGCCCCCGGACCAGTGTAGTTCAGATAGACCAATTTCCCTTCTGTACATTGATGCTAAGATTCTAGCGAAAGTATTGGGGCGGCATCCTGGGGGAAGTCATACTTTCCATCATTGACCCTGATCAATCGGGTTTCATGCTGGGTAAGACCATGGATATAAATCTCAGAAGGCTGTATACAAACTTACAGTGTGCATCCTGAGAATGCAGGATCCCGGGTAATCACCTCTCTTGACAATGAAAAACTGTTTGATTCTATAGAATGGCAGGTTATGTGGCAGACACTAGCTTGTATGAATTTTCCGTTCGCTTTTATATGGTGGGTGCAACTTTTATATCAGGCCCCGGTGGCTAGGGTGAGGGTGAATGGTTACCTTCGCGCTTTATAGAGGTACCAGACAGGGCTGTCCCCTATCACCCATGTTGTTTGTCCTCATTATGGAACCCCTCAATCAACTGATCAACTCTAACGCTCTGATTGAGGATTGGACAGTAGCAGGCATACAGGAGAAGCTGTCTTTGTATGCAAACAACATTTTGGATTATCTGGTGGACCCTGGTCCTTCTTTAGAGGAGCTGTTTGCCACGGTAGACAGCTACAGCACTTACTCGGGGCTGCAAGTTAATTTGGCGAAGTCTAGCCTTTGTCTTATTGATGAGGTGGACCCGTCAGAGGTGTCCCTGACTTCATGTCTATTGATAGTTGATCTCTTTGTCTATTTGGGGATTCAGGTGCATAGGGATCCTAACCAGTTTTGTCAATTGAATGTGGTGCCCACGATGGAGTGCATTATGCGTAAAATTGTGGCTTAGAAAAATATGCCCCTATCACTGGTGGGCCACATAAATATTCTTAAAATAGTGTTATTGCCCAAACTATTATATATCTACAGGGCGACGCCAATGAAACTTTCTAACTCTCACTTTGAATCCTTATATAGGGCGCTGTCACCTTTCTTGTGGAGGCATCCAGGCACCTAGGTTAGCAAGGAAGTCTATGAAAGCTCTGTACTCACAGGGGGGGCTCAGATTGCCTGATATGTACATCTATTATATAACTTCACAGCTGGGTTTATGCATCCTGGTGGATTCGGGCAGATGCTAACAATCCTGCAGTAGTGCTTGAGGCAGCCTTAGTTGGCTCCTTCGAGGCACTGATGAACTTGGGAGGGGCATACAAAGTAAAACACTACACCGAGGGTATGGAGGCATGGAATGCATTTGTGGAGTTGTATATGGAAGGTGGGGATGGTGAGTCTTGGTCTTCTTATATCCCTTTATGGCGGAATAGGCAGCATAAGGAACGGTTTCATTTACCTGACTTTGAGTTTTGGTCTCAGGGGGTGGTGAGATATCTTACCCAACTTTACCAGGATGGTATCTTTCAAACCTTTGAAAGCTTTCAGCAGGAATACAACTTACCTGCATGAGTTTTTATCAGTACCTTCAGTTGAGACACGCCTGTGGCACACAATTTATCGCTTTACCCCTTCAGCTGAAATGTGGCCCTCTTGAGTCTATCGCTAGACGGGTTCGGCCTTCGGGATGCTATTGTATAGTATATTTTAAAATTAATAAATCAATACTATTTTAAAAAAAAAAAACCCAAAAAAAGTTTCTTCAGGAAGGCACAGAAACACCAAACTTCCAAAAAGCAAAATTTGACCAGCTAAGAGAGGCCATTAGCCTCAATACTGGGACAATGTCCGCAAAAATAAAAATGCAGCCACAAAATGGGATTTTTAAAAGCATCCTAAATATAGATGAGCAAACGTGCTCGTTACGAGCCCTGTAGCGCTCGGCTCCCCTGCGCAATGCCTGCAGGCATTGCGGATCCGTCCTCAGCTGCGTGTAAGTCAATGGGGACGGATCCATTTGGTATGACACTCATACCAAACGGATCCGTCCTCCTCACCCGACTGAAAGTCAGTGGGGACAGATCCGTTTGGTATGAGTGTCATACCAAATGGATCCGTCCTCATTGACTTACATGCAGCTGAGGACGGATCCGCAATGCCTGCGGGCATTCGTTCGCAGGGGAGACAAGCGCTACAGTGCTTGTAACGAGCACGTTCGCTCATCTCTAATCCTAAACTCTAATTGTTAGAAGTACAGTACATACCTTATGGGAATAGTAACATAGTAACATAGTTTGTAAGGCCGAAAAAAGACATCTGTCCATCCAGTTCAGCCTGTTTTCCTACAAGTTGATCCAGAGGAAGGCAAAAAAACCCCTGTGAGGTAGAAGCCAATTTTCCTCACTTTAGGGGGAAAAATTCCTTCCCGACTCCAATCAGGCAATCAGAATAACTCCCTGGAATAAAAGTTTTTTTCTTGTTCCTCATCCTATGTGGATAAATAGAAATGTAAAGGAAGCAATACATGACAAAAAGAAACCATTTAAATCACTGGAAGGTAGCAAGAAAGCATTGAAAAACTAGAGACAAATAAAAGCAACCAAGCTGGAGACAGTGAGATTCATTGCCAAAGAGAGTACAAACAACCCTAAAATGTTCTCAAATTATATAAATGATAAACAGTTTAAACCTGTAATTGTTGGCCTTTTACAGAGTCATGAGAGAAGAGTTGTAGATAGCAATGAGGAGAAAGTGAATCTATTAAATGCTTTTCTTCATTGTCTTTATTGAGGTAAATAAACTGTCAGATAAAATGCAGAATGTAATAGTAAATTCACCATTAATAGTGGCCTGTCTGACCCAGGGGAAAGTACAGCGGCGCTTTAAAAAGATTCAAATAGACACATTGCCGGGACAAAATGGCATACACCCTGGTATCTTAAGAGAATTAAGTAATTTCACAGACAGACCCTTATTTCTGATATTTAAAGAGGCTCTGTCACCAGGTTTTAACCTATGTATTTTAATACATAGGTTAAAACCCCTTAACTTGTACATTTCTCACATACCTTTATTGCAGAGTATAGCGCAGCGGTTGTGCTGAAAAACGAAGTTAAAACATTATGCTAATGAGCCTTCGGAGCTCCGGGGGCGGGCTCTTTCCTCCTGAGCACCGCTTCTTCACCTCCCCCCCGGGCCCGAGGCTCTCCCCCATGCCGAAGTCCACGCCCCTCTGTAAAGTGACTGACAGCGCTAGACCGTTTGGCCTAGCGCTGAAATCCCGCGCCTGAGCAGTCCGATCGGGTCAGCGAAGTGACGGCACGTGCACACAAGGATGGAAGCGCTTGCAGTGTTCGGCACTGCAAGCGCTATTGCGTACGCGCCGGCGCGATCGGACTGCGCAGGCGCGGGATTTCAGCGCTAGGCCAAACGGTCTAGTGCTGTCTGTCACTTTACAGAGGGGCGTGGACTTCGGCATAGGGGAGAGCCCTCGGGCCCGGGGGGGGGGGGGGACGGTGAAGAAGCGTGCTCAGGAGGAAAGAGCCCGCCCCCGGTGCTCCGAAGGCTCATTAGCATAATGTTTTAACTTCGTTTTTCAGCACAACCGCTGCGATATACTCTGCAATAAAGGTATGTGAGAAATGTACAAGTTAAGGGGTTTTAACCTATGTATTAAAATAAAACCTGGTGACAGAGCCTCTTTAAGGAATCTACATTGACAGGGAGTGTTCCACAGGATTGGTACTTAGCAAATGTGGTGATAATAATCAAAAAGGGGTCAAAAACAGAGCCCATAAACTATAGGCTGGTACGCCTAACATCTGTTGTGGGTAAACTGTTATACTTAAATATTACTTTATTGTAAATATATTCCCAAATACCTTTCATTACTTATATTGGCTTGTTTTGTCTAGGCAGCAATTGTTGGAAAAAATAAAATGGCCGCCATCCTATTAGTACACACAAAACTGGTCCTAATCACACAAATGACTTCAGAAGACTGAGCTAAAGAGCTGCCTTATCCTCCTCTACTACTTGTCAGATATTATGAATATAGCAGGATAAGAACTGTAGCTAAATCTCTGTGGGAATGGAGTTTATGAGGAGACATTTGAAGTACAGAGAGGGTGGACAGGACAGACTGTGGTAATGTGGAATGGAGACTGCATACAAGTGCTGCTGCTCAGTGTCGGACTGGGGTGCCTAGGGCCCACCAGTAAAATTTATTTTGGGGGACCACCATATGGATATATTCAAATATTACCTGAATATGGGAGTCCCTGCAACAACTTTGAGAAGGTAGGTCCTAGGGAAAAGAAGATACTGGCTAGCTTTCCTCTTTGCCTAGAAGTTATCTCCGCTCTGATTGTGTCTATAATAATAAACTGGGGAGTTTCTTTAATAATCTATCACGTTTTTTATATGAACATAGGCTGGCTGAGGTTAATCACCTGTGTGGGCACAAAAATACACATCTCATATACTGCAGACCTTCTTATGGGAAGGAAGAGGCCATATCCAAGCACTCAAAGGTGGACGTCTGTAATTTTATTTAAAGGATTAAAGTGTTTGATATAATATAAAGACCTGATCCCTAAATTTTGGAACTATACAGATTAAAAAAAAAAATCAGCAATCAAATCAAAGTAAAAATGTGAAGCAGAAAATGTACTGTAAAGGTAAAAATCAATGTATCCTCGAAAACTGAAAATATGCAGCCATTAAACAAACACTATCCATATATCTTAGTTCATTAACATATTAGATGCTCTGGTCATTAAATGATTAAAATAATCTGGCCTTCATTCTGGCAGAATATTGTGATGTCACCACATTTACATAGAATGTTCTAGAACTGGGCCTACAGCTTTGATGTCACTGGATGACATCACAATGCTGAATTTCTGAAGGAATTTCATGAGGATTCATAGGCGTCGGCGCTATGTTGATCGGCGGCTGCTGGTCAACTCTCTCTTATCCTGCATGTCGATTGGCTCATTCCTTCTGACCCGATTCAGGAAATTGAATCAAAAATTGAGAACTCTGATGAGGAACTCCAGCTTCCTAGCCAAGAAATCAACCATCTTGACACAGGCCAGGAGCTTCTTCAGGTCAGTTGCCTTAAGACGTAAAAACCACGTCATCCACCAAGACACAGCTAAGAAGACACCAACCAATTTTATTGCTGATCCAAAAATTGCACATGAGGGGTCCCTAATACCACAAGGCATGTCCCTGGGAGAACACCAGAAAGTGGGGAACCCCCACAAAAAAGACCCTAGGACGCTGATGCTGTGGTACCATTCCTCGTCCACAAAGCACCACCTGCTAAAAAAACACCAAAGAACTGTAAGGCTACTTTTACACTAGCGTTTTGGAATACCGGAAAAAAACGCTTCCATTTTGTCCCCATTCATTGTCAATGGGGACAAAACTGAACTGAAGACAACGTAATGCTCCTGAAAGCATTCCGTTCCGTCTTCAAACCGGAGAACAAACCGCAGCATGCTGTGGTTTTCTCTCCGGTCCAGGCATCCGCACCAAGACGGATCCGGAATGACCCCCAATGCAAGTCAATGGGGACGGATCCGTTTGGTGTGACCACAATGGTAAACGGATCCGCCCTCCATTGACTTTCAATGGAGTTCAGGACGGATCCGTCACCACATACAGACAGACAGACATACATACACATACACACAAACACATACATACTTACATACTCCAGGCAGGCAGGCCGCACGTCTTCACGCCCAGGAGGCGCGCCGCTATGACGATTCCCTACAGCGCCCAGCAGAGCCAGTCTTAAAAGGAAAGCACCAACCTCCAAAGACAGTCAGCCTGGGACATTTCCAACAGCCAAAAAAGCTGCAGCACAAAACACGTCTGCTCCATCTACCAAAGATGTAGGAAGCCTGGAGCTGGGAACATCACAAGTGGAGATGGCCTATACCTGGAGAACAAAGAACAACTTGTCTCCAAAGCACTTATCTATCCTGAAGAGCAGCGGGCAGGAAGGCATGCTGGATGATGACATCATTAACAAGGCCCAGGATCTCCTGCAAAATCAGTTCGGGGACTTTGATGGCCTGCAGCCTGCCGCTGCTATTCTCTTTCCAGGGTACAATGTGCTAAAGAAGGCCGTACAAATCCACTACGACGGGGACAGGGTGCACTGGCTGACCACCTGCTTAAAAAATGGTGACATCCTAGTGGCCGACAGCATCAAGACCAGCAATTTGCCTCTATCTGTTTGCCAGCAGATTAATAACATCTACAGTGTAGTGGTCAATGAGCCCCTGAAACATCTAAAATTTCTCAAAGTGGATCAGCAGAGAAACACCTATGACTGTGGGGTGTTTGCAATTGCATTTGCCTTTGAGTTTCTGGCAGATGACGGTGAACCCACGGCGATCTTCCAGCACAACGTGATGAGAGACCATTTAATATCCTGCCTGCAAAATGGCAGGATCACAGGCTTTCCCAAAAAGGTCAATTAGCGACTCCATGTCTTTCATGACATGTCCAGTCTATGATGGGCCAAGAGATTGCCCTGACCAGAAGCCTGATATTACCGAAACAGACCTGAAGCTACGTTACCAAAGCTGCAGTCTCTACCCAACCCTAGATTAGAACCATGGACCCATGGTACAGGTCTAGAACTCACAGACTTGTTGGCATTGGTAAGTAACCAGCGACTTTTCTAAGTTTGATCATCTTCATATACTGATTGTAATAATGTTTTCTCATGGGATAATATATGTATGTGTAGTAAGTACTTAGACAACCCCCAAAGGTTTGGGATAATCACACCCCACAAACATTGGCCTTTTAGCCTATGGGCCCCATAACTTTGCTGCGTATATAGTTATACTCATTAATGAGGGGGGTATGCTAATTTATTATTTTAACTTGGTCCTAGAGACCTGATTATCAGACAGTTGTGTCCCGGGAACATGTGTCAGTATCAGATGATAGGGACTACATCCATGAGAAGACCTTGTATCTTCATTGGGTATATTGATGATTTGTGATTTTTCTGCTTCTTGATATTTATGGTGTTTTTTTGTACACAGCGGTATCCACTGGTCACCACTGGAAATAAAAAGAGCCTGGGGTTAAGGTCAGAGGTCTGAGACAAGATGAGGCGCAGAATACACCATCTGATCGTCACCAGTGACCCCTGCTAGAAGGTATTGGTCGTAAGAACCAAAAAGATCCCTAAATAAGGTAAGATTCTTGTTACAGGACTTATAAAATGTAATGTGATTTATGACAGGAGCTCATAAAAATAATAGACATGATGCCAAGTTCTGGAGACACCAGAGTGATGCAACAAAATAATTTAAGGTTTAGATTCTCCATGAAGATGAGAAGAGCAGTGGCCATTGGTGGAAAATCATCCAAATCGCCTGATACATGGCATATAAGTATGATAAAATTCTAACTGCCTGCAGTCATCACTAGGGGGACCTTGATATGTAGCTTACCATACCTTGAGCATGGCTCCCAGAAATTTAACTACGGTGTGTAAGTGTGTAAGAAAGTAGTAGTTTTGGCGATTTGTATCAGAAAAATTGAGCTCCAAATCCTATGAAAATATATGAATATAAATCAGCCCACAATTATAAGGTGTATTCTGTTTATGTTGGATACAGCAGTGGGTCCCAGAACAAGAATAACAGCTATAACAGTTAATGACATTGTTAAGCGTTGGTATCGCTGTTAGAAACATGGACCCAAGTTTAATACGGTTAAAGGGATTATAATGACCCTCAGTGTCCGGAAGTAAATTGTGTGTCACATGTAATTTTTCGCTGCTCCATGTTCAGTCATAATTAGTTTTATTTTTTGTATCTGCAGATCACTGTACCAGAGTGGGGGTCTCACTGTGTTCCTGCAATGAATATGGGATACAGCTGGAGGTGATGACTCTACCACAAGTCAGCGACATGGTGGCCACCGTGTCAGGATCAGATGACCTGCGCTTCAGCAAGAGGCAGATTCTGGGCTCGGTCTCTGCACTCACCCACCGGACTTTCTGCAGTCAGACGTATTCACTAAAGAAGTGATTTTCCTGCTGCATCAAAGGCAGATTCCAGGCTTGGTCTCTGCAATAACCACTGGACTTGACATTTACCGGACTTTCCGCAGTCAGATGTATTCACCAAAGAAGTGAGTTTCCTGCTGCATTAAGAGGAAGATTCCGGGCTCGGTCTCTGCATTCACCACTGGACTTGTCATTCACCGGACTTTCTGCAGTCAGATGTATTCACAGTAGAAGTGAGTTTCCTGCTGCATCAAAAGGCAGATTCCAGGCTTGGTCTCTGCAGAAGTCAACGCACTTGACATGTCACGTTCCTTCATTTTCCTCCACCGCCTAGGGGAAGGGCAGTCCCTCAGCCATGGTTCCCTAGAGGTTTCCTCTACTGGGGTTTTTTCCTCTCCTGAGTAGAGTTGTCACAATACCAAAATTTTGATTCGATTTTGATACCAAGAAAAAGTATTCGATACTCGATACCATTCGATACCACACCGAAAAAATAAAACACAAAAAATCTGTGTGCCCCATCAGACCTCAGATCAGCCCACCGTGCCCCCATCAGACCTCACATCAGCCCACCGTGCCCCATCAGACCTCACATCAGCCCACCGTGCCCCCATCAGACCTCACATCAGCCCACCGTGCCCCCATCAGACCTCACATCAGCCCACCGTGCCCCCATCAGACCTCAGATCAGCCCACCGTGCCCCCATCAGACCTCAGATCAGCCCACCGTGCCAGCATCAGACCTCAGATCAGCCCACCATGCCAGCATCAGACCTCAGATCAGCCTACCGTGCCCCCATCAGACCTCAGATTCAGCCCACCGTGCCCCCATCAGACCTCAGATCAGCCCACCGTGCCCCCATCAGACCTCACATCAGCCCACCGTGCCCCATCAGACCTCACATCAGCCCACCGTGCCCCCATCAGACCTCACATCAGCCCACCGTACCCCCATCAGACCTCACATCAGCCCACCGTGCCCCCATCAGACCTAACATCAGCCCACTGTGCCCCATAAGACCTCAGATCAGCCCACTGTGCCCCCATCAGACCTCAGATCAGCCCACGTGCCCCCATCAGACCTCACATCAGCCCACTGTGCACCCATCAGACCTCACATCAGCCCACCGTGCCCCCATCAGACCTCACATCAGCCCACCGTGCCCCCATCAGACCTCACATCAGCCCACCGTGCCCCCATCAGACCTCACATCAGCCCACCGTGCCCCCATCAGACCTCACATCAGCCCACCGTGCCCCCATCAGACCTCACATCAGCCCACCGTGCCCCATCAGACCTCACATCAGCCCACCGTGCCCCCCATCAGACCTCAGATCAGCCCACCGTGCCCCCATCAGACCTCAGATCAGCCCACCGTGCCCCCATCAGACCTCAGATCAGCCCACCGTGCCCCCATCAGACCTCAGATCAGCCCACCGTGCCCCCATCAGACCTCAGATCAGCCCACCGTGCCCCCATCAGACCTCAGATCAGCCCACCGTGCCCCCATCAAAACTCAGATCAGCCCACCGTGCCCCCATCAGACCTAGAATCAGCCCACTGTGCACCCATCAGACCTAACATCAGCCCACTGTGCCCCATAAGACCTCAGATCAGCCCACTGTGCCCCCATCAGACCTAACATCAGCCCACCATGCCTTTATCCACCTCAGATCAGTCCACAGTGCCCCCATCAAAATAAAATAAAAAAATCTCTTACCTGTCCTGCGCCGCAGCTCCGCTCCGGGTCCGGCGCTCCTCTTCTTCTCTTCCCGGCGCTGCACTGTCACCTGACTGCGTGCACCTCAGATCAGCCCACCGTGCCAGCATCAGACCTCAGATCAGCCCACCATGCCAGCATCAGACCTCAGATCAGCCTACCGTGCCCCCATCAGACCTCAGATCAGCCCACCGTGCCCCCATCAGACCTCAGATCAGCCCACCGTGCCCCCATCAGACCTCAGATCAGCCCCACCGTGCCCCCATCAAAACTCAGATCAGCCCACCGTGCCCCCATCAGACCTAGAATCAGCCCACTGTGCACCCATCAGACCTAACATCAGCCCACTGTGCCCCATAAGACCTCAGATCAGCCCACTGTGCCCCCATCAGACCTCACATCAGCCCACCGTGCCCCCATCAGACCTCACATCAGCCCACCGTGCCCCATCAGACCTAACATCAGCCCACTGTGCCCCATAAGACCTCAGATCAGCCCCACCGTGCCCCCATCAGACCTCAGATCAGCCCACCGTGCCCCCATCAGACCTCAGATCAGCCCACCGTGCCCCCATCAGACCTCAGATCAGCCCACCGTGCCCCCATCAAAACTCAGATCAGCCCACCGTGCCCCCATCAGACCTAGAATCAGCCCACTGTGCACCCATCAGACCTAACATCAGCCCACTGGCCCCATAAGACTCAGATCAGCCCACTGTGCCCCCATCAGACCTCACATCAGCCCCACCGGTGCCCCCATCAGACCTCACATCAGCCCACCGTGCCCCCATCAGACCTCACATCAGCCCACCGTGCCCCCATCAGACCTCACATCAGCCCACCGTGCCCCCATCAGACCTCACATCAGCCCACCGTGCCCCCATCAAAACTCACATCAGCCCACCGTGCCCCCATCAGACCTCACATCAGCCCACCGTGCCCCCATCAGACCTCAGATCAGCCCACCGTGCCCCCATCAGACCTCAGATCAGCCCACCGTGCCCCCATCAGACCTCAGATCAGCCCACCGTGCCCCCATCAGACCTCACCCCCATCAGCCCACCCCGTGCCCCCATCAGACCTCACATCAGCCCACCGTGCCCCCATCAGACCTCACATCAGCCCACCGTGGCCCCCATCAAAACTCAGATCAGCCCACCGTGCCCCCCATCAGACCTAGAATCAGCCCACTGTGCACCCATCAGACCTAACATCAGCCCACTGTGCCCCATAAGACCTCAGATCAGCCCACTGTGCCCCATCAGACCTAACATCAGCCCACCATGCCTTTATCCATCTCAGATCAGTCCACAGTGCCCCCATCAAATAAAATAAAAAATCTCTTACCTGTCCTGCGCCGCAGCTCCGCTCCGGGTCCGGCGCTCCTCTTCTTCTCTTCCCGGCGCTGCACTGTCACCTGACTGCGTGCACCTCAGATCAGCCACCGTGCCAGCATCAGACCTCAGATCAGCCCACCATGCCAGCATCAGACCTCAGATCAGCCTACCGTGCCCCCATCAGACCTCAGATCAGCCCACCGTGCCCCCATCAGACCTCAGATCAGCCCACCGTGCCCCCATCAGACCTCAGATCAGCCCACGTGCCCCCATCAAACTCAGATCAGCCCACGTGCCCCATCAGACCTAGAATCAGCCCACTGTGCACCCATCAGACCTAACATCAGCCCACTGTGCCCATAAGACCTCAGATCAGCCCCACTGTGCCCCCATCAGACCTCACATCAGCCCACCGTGCCCCATCAGACCTCACATCAGCCACCGTGCCCCCATCAGACCTCACATCAGCCCACCATGCCCCCATCAGACCTCACATCAGCCCACCGTGCCCCCATCAGACCTCACATCAGCCCACCGTGCCCCCATCAGACCTCACATCAGCCCACCGTGCCCCATCAGACCTCACATCAGCCCACCGTGCCCCCATCAGACCTCACATCAGCCCACCGTGCCAGCATCAGACCTCAGATCAGCCTACTGTGCCCCATCAGGCCTCACATCAGCCCACCGTGCCCCCATCAGACCTCACATCAGCCCACCGTGCCCCCATCAGACCTCAGATCAGCCCACCGTGCCCCCATCAAAACTCAGATCAGCCCACCGGTCCCATCAGACCTAGCATCAGCCCACTGTGCACCCATCAGACCTAACATCAGCCCACTGTGCCCCATAAGACCTCAGATCAGCCCACTGTGCCCCCATCAGACCTAACATCAGCCCACCATGCCTTCATCCACCTCAGATCAGTCCACCGTGCCCCCATCAAAATAAAATAAAAAAATCTCTTACCTGTCCTGCGCCGCAGCTCCGCTCCGGGTCCGGCGCTCCTCTTCTTCTCTTCCCGGCGCTGCACTGTCACCTGACTGCGTGCAGCGTCAGGTCAGAGTGCGCGCACTACGTCCTGACGCTGTACGCGGTTCGGACAGTGCAGCGCGGGCCCGGAGAAGAAGAGGAGCGCCGGACCCGGAATGGAGCCGCGGCGCAGGACAGGTAAGAGAATTTTTTATTTTAGTATCGCAAAATAGGAAATTCCGGTACCGAATCGATACTGGTATGAAAGTATTGATTCAGTATCGAATTATCGATACCCGAGGCAACCCTA
>ONZH01013216.1:0-64154 GCA_900303285.1 Rhinella marina | reverse complement strand
TTTTAAGAGGTCTCACCTCCTTGGGCCCCACATAATTTATCGAGGTCACCTCTTGGCCCACAAAATTTTTAGGGTCTCACCTCTTGGGCCTCCACAAATTTTATCGAGGTCTCACCCTTGGGCCTCCCCACATTTTTAAGAGGTCTCACCTCTTGGCCTCCACATAATTTTTAAGAGGTCTCACCTCTTGGGCCTCCACATAATTTTAAGAGGTCTCACCTCATTGGGCCTTCCACATAATTTAATCGAGGTCTCACCTCTGGGCCTCCACATATTTTATCGAGGTCTCACCTTTGGGCCTCCACAAAATTTTTTAAAGAGGTCTCACCTCTTGGGCCTCCACATAATTTTTAGAGGTCTGCACCTCTTGGGCCTCCACATAATTTTATCGAGGTCTCACCTCTTGGTCCTCCACATAATTTTATCGAGGTCTCACCTCTTGGGCCTCCACAAAATTTTTAAAGGTCTCACCTCTTGGGCCTCCACATAATTTTTAAGAGGTCTCACCTCTTGGGCCTCCACATAATTTTAAGAGGTCTCACCTCTTGGGCCTCCACATAATTTTTAAGAGGTCTCACCCTCTTGGGCCTCCACATAATTTTATCGAGGTCTCACTCTTGGCCTCCACATAATTTTTAAGAACGGTCTCACCTCTTGGGCCTCCACATAATTTTATCGAGGTCTCACCTCTTGGGCCTCCACAAAATTTTTTAAGAGGTTTCACCTCTTGGCCTCCACATAATTTTTTAAGAGGTCTCACCTCTTGGGCCTCTAAATAATTTTATCGAGGTCTCAACCTCTTGGGCCTCCACATAATTTTTTAAGAGGTCTCACCTCTTGGGCCTCCACATAATTTTTAAGAGGTCTCACCTCTTGGGCCTCCACATAATTTTTAAGAGGTCTCACTCTTGGGCCTAACAAAACAATTTTTTCTCATGGCTCACCTCCTGGGCCTACAAACAATTTTTAAGAGGTCTCACCTCTTGGGCCTCCACATCATTTTTAAGAGGTCTCACCTCTTGGGCCTCCACATAATTTTATCGAGGTCTCACCTCTTGGGGCCTCCACATAATTTTTAAGAGGTCTCACCTCTTTAGCCTCCACACAATTTTTAGATGTCTCACCTCTTGGGCCTACAAACAATTTTTATTATGGCTCACCTCTTGGGCCTTAATACAATTTTTTAAGAGGTCTCACCTCTTGGGCCACCATATAATTTTTTCGAGGGCTCACCTCAAGCTAACTTTGCGCACTCATTAATATATTTTCACAACAAGGACCTAAGAGCCCTCGATGGGAGAGCTTTGTGTGGGGGCCTGTTATAGGGAAGAGATGCGGCCCTGCGGGCTCTAGCCTGCCTTCTCCATGAGCCTCTGGCCAGCCCACGCCTCTTCCTGCCTTTTGCGGTCCTACGCATCCCTCAACATCCCCACTGCTTTACCTGCTAGACATGACACTGGGCCAGGTCGGGTCACTGACTTCGTCATACTCAACCACCTCCTTTTACACTACCTCACTTTGCTCCAACAGCCTCCCTTGCTGGCAACTGTGTCTCATCATCGTCCCTAATCATTTTACACTTTAGTGCCCGTTCCACACCACCATCAGCTAGAGATGGAGCTTGCTCCAGTGTTTGGGCATCAGAACAAACAAAATCCTCAGATAGCTCCTGCGATTCTTGCATGGGTGGGAACACTGGGTTGATAACATTGGGCAGGGTGGGAGGAAGGAGGGTCAGAGTGAGGTCCCTGCAGTTTCTGCAGGCTATCGACGAGACTGGACTTTGTGGACTTGACTGGGTGGTGGACAGATTTAAAAGGAGAATCTAGAAGGAGAAGGAGGGGTTTGCCGAGCTGTCTGTAAGGGTTGCGGAAATCCAGACAGAACCAAGGCCCCAAACTTGGGTGGGGGTAGCAGGTTTGCCCGTCCCCGCCTCCACAACATTCACCCAGTGTGCTGTCAGGGAGATGTAGCATCCCCGGCCTCAAACCAAAGTGTTGGTGGTCAAATGGCCTTTTGCAGTAACCGTGTTACTCGGGCGTGGATGATGTTTTGGGACATGTGCCTGGGCAAGGCAGGGATGGCACAGAGGGAAAAATAGTGATGGCTTGATTGCTTTCCCCCTTGCCTATGCCATCTGTGGTTGTCATAGGCAACGTGATTTTAAGGGGTGCAGAATTTCATCTTCTTTTTTGTCTAGTTTGGCTTGGGGTCCATGGCAATGTAGAGGAAAGAAGGTTTCCTTGTATGGTCTCACTTTACAGAGAGGTTACATTGTCTTTGGAGTGTATTGTTGAGAGGCTGTGATAGTGGCGTAATAGTGCGACTTGGGCGTGTTATATGCACCCAGACATGCTTCCCCTGCTGTCCCAGTTGCATTCCAGCAGTGTTGGCATCCTTTTCTGAGGTTTCAGGGTGGACTTGGTGACCTCCAAGTGGTCGAATTGAGATTTCCAAGTGGCGAGCATTTTTTTCCCATAGACTTTAATGGGATTCAATATTCGGTCGAATAGTCGAATTTCGCGGTCTATTCGAATCGAATTTCGAACTTTCGAATATTTCACTACTCGCTCATCTCTAGTAAACATCAGATATATAACTCGCCATTACATGATAGATGACATGTAGGAGTCTTGGCACTACAAGAACACACGATTGTGTATTGGAGAATACAAAATCATAATACGATGTATGTATGGCAAATAATATAAGATATTAAGTTACAGAGGCTAAAGCAGTAGACAAAGAATGAGCAGAATATTGAGTCTGTTGAGAGGAACACCATGATCCCCAAATGTTATGTGTAGAAAACATGGAGGCACACCCTCTATGCTTATAAATAGAGATGAGCGAGTAGTGTTCGATCGAGCCGGTATTCGATCGAATACTACGCTATTCGGCATACTCGATTTCAATCGAGTATAACGGCGATGGCGCACTTAGAATTCGTTTCCCCTCCCACCTTCCCTGGCGCTCTTTTTCCACCAATCAACATGCAGGGGGGGTATGACAGGCCCGCGGAGCACGCTGGCAGCGCGAAAACAGCGTCTACATGGATTGGCTGGAAAAACCATGTGACCTCGAATATTAAAAACTCAGCTCTTCCTGCTCGTTCGCATATGCTGCGTGAACTTAGTCAGGGACAGAGGCTGGAGAAGGGACAGATAGGTTTTAGCTGTTGGACAGGCAGGAGCGTGATTAAAAGCCCTTATCAGGGCTACTATAGTGCAGTACAGTGATAGCTTTACTACAATATACAGTCTGCAGAGAACGGTTTGCTGTATTCAGGGATAGCTGCTGGAGTAGGGACAGAGAGAGGCATTAGTGGTGTATTAGGTGCTCTGCTACATACAAAACTATATTTGGCACTACTGTTCTGCGTTCTTTTTGGCTGCAAAACCCTGTTATATACCTAGTGTGTATATGCACCATCTGATCTGGCAGTATACGGCTGTGAATTTTTTTTTTTTTTTTTTAAATACAGTTTATTTGGCTCTAGTGTTCTGGGTTCTGTGTGCCTGCAATACCCTTTTTGTATACCAGGTGTAAATACCCACCGTCTGAACCAGTTAGTACACGGCTGTGTACCTGAAATATAAAATATAGGCCTTTTCATTGGCACTGTACTGTGCGTTCTCTTGCAAAATAATTTTACATACGTGTAATACCACCGTCTGATCTGTTAGTACACGGCTGTGTACCTAGAAATATAAAAAAATAGGCCTTTTAATTGGCACTGTACTGTGCGTTCTCTTGCAAAATAATTTTACATACGTGGTGTAAATACCCACCGTCTGATCAGTTAGTACACGGCTGTGTACCTGAAATATACAAATAAAAAAGCCTTTTCATTGGCACCTGTACTGTGCGTTTCTCTGCAAATAATTTATAATACCTGGTGTTAATACACACCGTCTGATCTGTTAGTACACGGCTGTGTACCTGAAATATAAAAAAAAAAGGCCTTTTCATTGGCACCTGTACTTTGCGTTCTCTTGCAAAATAATTGTATATACCGTGGTGTTCATACACACCGTCTGATCAGTTAGTACACGGCTGTGTACCTAGAAATATAAAAAAATAAGCCTTTCATTGGCACCTGTACTTTGCGTTCTCTTGCAAAATAATTTTATATACGTGGTGTTCATACACACCGTCTGATCTGTTAGTACACGGCTGTGTACCTAGAATATAGAAAAAAAAAAGCCTTTTCATTGGCACTGTACTGTGCGTTCTCTTGCAAAATATTTATATACGTGGTGTTAATACACACCGTCTGATCTGTTAGTACACGGCTGTGTACCTTGAAATATATAAAAATATATAGGCCTTTTCATTGGGCAACTGTACTGTGCGTTCTCTTGCAAAATAATTGTAATATACGTGGTGTTCAATACACACCGTCTGATCTGTTAGTACACGGCTGTGTACCTTGAAATATAAAATATAAAAGCCTTTTCATTTGGCACCTGTACTTTGCGTTCTCTTGCAAAATAATTGTATATACGTACGTGTTCATACAACACCGTCTGATCTGTTAGTACACGGCTGTGTACCTAGAATATAGAAAAAAAAAAGCCTTTTCATTGGCACCTGTACTTTGCGTTCTCTTGCAAAATAATTGTATATACGTAGTTGTTCACCACACCGTCTGAACTGTTAGTACACGGGTGTGAAGGCAAAATATTGTAACCAAAAAAAATAAATGGGAAGGGGGGCTAGCGGAATCGGACGTGGGACGAGGACGGGGGCGCGGAAATTGCTGTTGGTGGCCTTGTTGAAGCCAGTGGGGGATACAAATGCGTTAGCTGGTGAGGGTCAGCCAGGGATCCCACTCATCCAGAATCCCTGCCTTTATGGGGACAGTTAAGGCAGGGGGCGGGTTACATCCGCTGTTGAGGCCTGAGCAGGTTGAACAGGTGGTGCAATGGATAGCCGATAGCGCTTCCACACAGTTGTCCACCAGCCAATCATCCACACAGTCTCACTCTGACCCTCCTTCCTCCACACCTGGCCAACAGAGTCATCCCACCATTGACCCCTCCCAGGAGCTCTTTTCGGGTCCTTTTTCAGATGTGCCGGAAGAATCCCAGGAGCTAGCAGAGGAATTTGTTTGTAGTGATGCCCAACCACTTGAGTATTCGCCATCTCCTGCTGATGTGGACCCTGAACCAGCATCTGTTATCATGAGCGATGATGATGATGAGACGCAGTTGCCATCAAGGGAGGCTGTTGGAATGTCCAGTGGGAGGAGGAGCAGAGTGAGGAAGTGGAAGAGGAGGTGGTGGATGACGAAATGACCGACCCCACTTGGCCAGGGGTGATGTCCAGCGGGGAAAGCAGTGGAGAGGTGGTGGTCTGCGCAGCACCGAAAAAGGCAGCAAGAGGCAGAGGGATGTCCAGAGGCAGAGGGATGTCCACAGGCAGAGGGATGTCACAGGCAGAGGGATGTCCACAGGCAGAGGACAGTCCAGACAGAGAAGTGAGGCCACAGCCAGCAGGGCCGAAGCTGTTCCCGGCAGCGGGCAGTCGCGCAAGCTCCCCATCGAGGCCTCGTACTTCTGTGGTGTGGAGATTTTTAATGTTTGTGTGGATGACAAACTGAGCGCGGTTTGCACACTCTGCCACTCAAAACTGAGTAGGGGCTCTGAGAAGAGCAATCTGACCACCTCAGGCATGCGGCGTCACTTGGAAGTCAAGCACTGGGCTGAGTGGGTAGAGAGCAAACGGCAATACAACCTGCGCCCGGTCTTGCTGCCACTGCCTCTTCCCCTTTGTTGTGTGCTGCCACTGCGGTCCAGACCTCCAGCCAGGACACCTCCACATCTGCCTCTGCCTCGGCTACTTTGGGGCCTTCTCCTTCAGCCTCCCCTTCCCCCGCCTCTTCGCCCTGCTCCTTCACACTCCTCGTCCCAACAACTGTCCATCTCGCAGGCGTTCGACCGCAGGCGGAAGTACGCCTCGAGTCACCCCCAAGCCCAAGCCTTAAACTGCCACATCTCCAAACTGCTGGCCCTGGAGATGTTGCCGTTTAGGCTTGTGGAGACGCAGGCCTTCCGCGACCTGATGGCAGCTGCCGCACCTCGCTATTCCGTCCCAGCCGCCACTACTTTTCCCGGAGTGCCGTCCCCGCCCTGCACCAGCACGTGTCGCGTAACATCAGGCGGGCCCTGAGGTACGCAGTCAGCGCAAAGGTCCACTTGACCACCGACTCGTGGACAAGCACTTGCGGCCAGGGACGATACATCTTTTTGACGGCACACTGGGTGAATGTAGTGGAAGCGGGGACGGGGTCGCAAACAGAGACGGCCTACCTACCACCCCCGCCCAAGATTGCCAGCATGGGTTCTGATAAACCCCCCTCCTCCTCCTCCTCCTCCTCTGCCTTAACATCGCCCTCAGCCGCTAGCTGGAAGCGTTGCAGCACTGGCGCGGGGAGACGTCAGCAGGCGGTGCTTAAGCTCATCAGCTTGGGCGACAGGAAGCACAGCGCTCCAGAGGTGAGGGACGCCATAATTGCAGCAGACGGAGATGTGGCTGTCGCCGCTGCAGCTAGGACCAGGCATGGTCGTGTGCGATAACGGCCATAACCTGGTGGCGGCTCTGGAGCTTGCCGAACTCAATCAGTACCATGCCTGGCCCACGTTTTTAATCTGGTAGTCCAAAAATTTCTAAAGACTTACCCCAACCTGGCAGAGCTACTGGTGAAAGTGTGGCGCTTGTGCGCTCACTTTCGGAAGTCAACTGTAGCTGCTGCTAGCTTAAAAAAACTCCAGCAACGCCTCCATTTGCCTGAACATCGGCTGTTGTGCGACCTGCCGACTCGCTGGAATTCCACCTATTCCATGTTGGCCAGGGTGTGTGAGCAGCAGAGAGCATTGATGGAGTACCAGATTATGAATCCACGCGTGCCTCCAACTCAGCTCCCTCAGTTTGCCAACCACGAGTGGCCATGGATGGCAGACATATGCGATGTACTGCGTATCTTTGAGGAGTCCACCAAGAAGGTCAGCAGCGAGGACGCTATAGTGAGCGTAACCATCCCGCTCCTATGCGTCCTTAAAGAATCGCTCATCGCAATAAGGGAGAACGCACTGCACGCAGAGGAGACCGGGGGTAGGAGGAGACGCAACGGAGCTACACAGTCAGACCACACTTTTGTCTGCTTCTCGGTGGCAGTTGCAGGAGGAGGATGAGGAGGAGGAGGACGACGTGGAGGTGGCTGTGGAAGAGGAGGAGGATGCTGGCGGCGAGGGTAGCAGTCAGGCTGTGTGCGTCCCATTGGTTCAGCGCGGATGGGGCGGAGAGGAGGCGGAAGAGGAGGAAATGGCAAGTGATCCTTCTGGTGGGGGCAGTGAGGTCATGCCTATTCAGAGTCTGGCACACATGGCTGACTTCATGCTGGGCTGCTTTTCCCGGGACACACGTGTTGTCCGGATAGTGGAGAACAAACTGTACTGGGTCTTCGCAATCCTGGACCCCCGGTATAAAGATAACGTCTCCTCTTTTATTCCGGTAGAGGAGAGGACGAATCGATTGCTGGAATACCAGAGGGAACTCGTGCAGAACATGATGGAGATTTTCCCACCAACCATCGCTGGCGGCAGAGAGGAGAGGGTCTCCCAGAGTCCCTCAATATCGATCAGGCCCACAGCCACCAGGGGAACACTCTCCAAGGTGTGGGACACGTTCATGGCACCCCCTCGTGCAACTTCCATCACTGCGGGGCCCGCTATCAGCAGGAGGGACAAGTATCGGCGGATGTTGCGGGAGTACCTGGCAGACCGTACCCCTGTCCTCCCCGATCCCTCGGCGTCCTACACTTACTGGGTCTCCAAGTTGGACACGTGGCTGGAACTGTACGCCTTGGAGGTGCTTGCCTGCCCTGCCGCCAGCGTGCTATCAGAAAGGGTGTTCAGCGCAGCCGGGGGCATTATAACCGATAAGCGCAGCCGCCTGTCAACCGACAGTGCCGACAGGCTGACGCTAATCAAAATGAACAGCAAGTGGATTGACCCGGACTTTGCTTCTCCAACAGTGGAAAGCAGCCAAAAGTGAAGTGCCATCTGTATGAAGTGCCATTTCCTCCTCCACCTCCTCCTCCTCCTCCTTAACCGCCGTAGAATTGCTCCGTAAATAAAAAAATGTATATATTTATGGCTCACCTCTTGGGCCTCCGAAAAATTTTTAAGAGGTCTCACCTCTTGGGCCGCCACATAATTTTTAAGAGGTCTCACCTCTTGGGCCTCCACATAATTTTTAAGAGGTCTCACTTGCCTCCATTTTAGAGGTCTCCTTGGCCCCACATAATTTTTAAGAGGTCTCACCTCTTGGGCCTCCACATAATTTTTAAGAGGTCTCACCTCTTGGGCCTCCACATAATTTTAAGAGGTCTCACCTCTTGGGCCTCCACATAATTTTTAAAGGTCTCACCTCTTGGCCTCCACAAAATTTTAAGAGGTCTCACCTCTTGGGCCTCCACATAATTTTTAAGAGGTCTCACCTCTTGGGCCTCCACATAATTTTTAAGAGGTCTCACCTCTTGGGCCTCCACATAATTTTTAAGAGGTCTCACCTCTTGGGCCTCCACATAATTTTTAAAGAGGTCTCACCTCTTGGGCCTCACAAATAATTTTTAAGAGGTCTCACCTCTTGGGCCTCCACAAAATTTTAAGAGGTCTCACCTCTCTTGGGCCTCCACAATAATTTTTAAGAGGTCTCACCTCTTGGGCCTCCACATAATTTTTAAGAGGTCTCACCTCTTGGGGCCTCCACATAATTTTTAAGAGGTCTCACCTCTTGGGCCTCCACAAAATTTTTAAGAGGTCTCACCTCTTGGGCCTCCACATAATTTTTAAAGAGGTCTCACCTCTTGGGCCTCCACAAAATTTTAACGAGGTCTCACCTCTTGGGCCACATAATTTTAAGAGGTCTCACCTCTTGGGCCTCCACACAATTTTTAAGACATCTCACCTCTTGGGCCTACAAACAATTTTTATTATGGCTCACCTCTTGGGCCTTAATACAATTTTTAAGAGGTCTCACCTCTTGGGCCTCCATATAATTTTTCGAGGGCTCACCTCAAGCTAACTTTGCGCACTCATTAAAATATTTTCACAACAAGGACCTAAGAGCCCTCGATGGGAGAGCTTTGTGTGGGGGCCTGTTATAGGGAAGAGATGCGGCCCTGCGGGCTCTAGCCTGCCTTCTCCATGAGCCTCTGGCCAGCCCACAGCCTCTTCTTGCCTTTTGCGGTCCTACGCATCCCTCAACATCCCCACTGCTTTAACTGCTAGACATGACACTGGGCCAGGTCGGGTCACTGACATCTCAAGCGCCAACAATTTGGGCATTTTAAGGCTTCTGCATGTGTTTGAGTTGTTTTTACATTTTAAAGAAGACATGTCTGACCACATCTCACACACACACACAATGACAATTAGGGGTGGGGTCTATTTGCTTTCCCCTTTGCCTATGCCATCTGTGGTTGTCATAGGCAACGTGATTTTAAGGGGTGCAGAATTTTATCTTCTTTTTTGTCTAGTTTGGCTTGGGGTCCATGGCAATGTAGAGGAAAGAAGGTTTCCTTGTATGGTCTCACTTTACAGAGAGGTTACATTGTCTTTGGAGTGTATTGTTGAGAGGCTGTGATAGTGGCGTAATAGTGCGACTTGGGCGCGTTATATGCACCCAGACATGCTTCCCCTGCTGTCCCAGTTGCATTCCAGCAGTGTTGGCATCCTTTTCTGAGGTTTCAGGGTGGACTTGGTGACCTCCAAGTGGTCGAATTGAGATTTCCGACCAAGTGGCGAGCATTTTTTTCCCATAGACTTTAATGGGATTCGATATTCGGTCGAATAGTCGAATTTCGCGGTCTATTCGAATCGAATTTCGAACTTTCGAATATTTCACTACTCGCTCATCTCTACTTATAAACAATATTCTCATATGGAATTATTGCATTCACCAGTTTTTCCACTGCAATAAAAAAGGCTTCTGTCCCCATCCAACGAAGCTCATTGGTTTTGCGTGCCAGAAAGAGGGTCTCCCAGATAAATATTCTGGTATAATGGCAATATGTTACAGTACCTCATCCTAAATACCAAATAAGCAGATGGAAGGGTGACTAGGAAGAATAATGCCTATATCTGTCAGCAAAACCTACAAGAATAGGACACTTTCTACCTTTTTTGCAGAATAGACTTACGGATGCGGACAGTACACAGTGTGCTGTCCATATTTTTTTATGGCCCCGTTGAAATGAATGGGTCCTCAATCCAATCTGCAAAAATTGTGTATCGGATGAGGACCAAAAATACCGTTAAGTTAATGGGGCCTAAACAGATATTTGAATGGCCTCACTACTCTCTCGCTTTTATCCCATCATGGTTGCAGTCCACTGACAGTGAGACTCCATCCACTCGAACTTAGAGGAATTACTCTTCTATTGCTTTGGACTCCTCACCATGGGACAATCAGTGCACAACTTCCCACTTGACAACACCTCCAAAAGTAGTCTCTCTGATTCTTAGACAACTTTACTTTTTCTCCCAACGAAAATAACAGATCTCTGATGGACTTGACAATAACCAATGCAAAATGAGCACAATGGATGTTCAAAATAAAGTGGATGCTATACAAGGTCCCAGATAAAAAGAGTGTAATTGCCATTGTCAAACCTTTCAAGGGGGAGTTGGGAGGTTGTGCTTGCCAAGTCCTAGAGAGAAGGATATGCTGGGGTGCAATCATGTTGTTGCTCGGAACAATCAAACACAACAATGCAAGAACAGAGGAAACCAATTTTCCTAGATTTTTCTTTCAAACTCAGCTTCTCCTAGGTGAGAAATGCCATTTTAGGGGCACCAATAAGTGACTTCAGCACCCACACTGCCACATAATGCGTACTTTTAGTAGTATGAGTGTTTATTATTTAACAGCCTTCTGTACAGTTCTTCTGCTAGAAGTAATACTACTTATAACATTACTTACT
Source organism: Rhinella marina (assembly GCA_900303285.1). NCBI lineage: Eukaryota > Metazoa > Chordata > Amphibia > Anura > Bufonidae > Rhinella > Rhinella marina. Next base: position 53,164 of record ONZH01013216.1, on the reverse strand, counting down.
AAACATAACAAGAATGCTGTAGATTTACATTTGTTGCACACTAACAATGAATATAAACTGTACCACCATGCAGGTTAAATCTCACATTCATAAGTCACAAGACCACTGTGTGTTAAGACATGTGTTAGCTTGAAAAATAACATACTGTATGGATTGTGTCATTGTTTATCTTATCTGTCTTATTTTATTGTGTTATAAGTATTACTTGGGTTCATTTATTAAGACCAGCCACTACATAACTAGTACATGCACTAGTCGTGCAACTTGCTTAAATCTATGCCTGCTCCCTTGCTGACATAGATTTAAGTAATTTTCTACTCCCAAAACAGGCATAAAAAATGATAAATGAGACGAGCCAACCTGCCCTCTACCCTGCCAACACAATGCCCCCTTTTTCTGCCACCTTTGTAAAAATGGCGTGAGCGGGGAAAAGTCGCAGATTTGGAAGCAAATTCATAGTGTACTTCACTTCATAAATAACCCCCTATATCTGTAAGTACAAGAATACATAAGGTACGTGTTATAGTTTTTGTGCTTCATGTGTTGTTTCACAAAGCTATAGAGTAGTAGAAGGCAAATAGTGCTCTTAAGGCCACATGCAGCCCTCGTATGTGCACATTGCAGGCTCTGGCTTCATTAATAATCTGTGTTGTACAAAGTTTACAGTATACAGTACTGTAATCACAACATTCTGTCTTGTCCATTTACACTAGTCTGCATTGTACATACTTGCCAACTCTCATCAGAGGCATGCAGGAGGCTGGAGGTTGATACACCCCTTTTCATGCCCTTGTACAGCTTGTACCCTTTCCCCATTAAGGATAGTGTCTAGCGTCCTCAATAGTGCTGAGCGAGCATGCTCGCCCGAGCACTATATTTGCTCGAGCATCGGTATGCCGAACACCGCTTGTGCTCGAGTGCGATGCTCGATTCTCCTCCTCGCACGTTTGTTCGCTGCTACACAGCAAATAAATGTGCGGGAGAGTACTGGCATTCACTATAATGCCGTAGCCATGTTGATTTGTACGCTAATACTGCGCATTGTATGCTAATGCATACGATTTGTATGCTAATGCTACGCATTGTACGCTAATGCGTACTAATTTGTTATGCTAATGCTACGCATTGTACGCTAATGCATACAAATTTGTATGCTAATGCTACACATTGTACGCTAATGCGTACGAATTCAGTTAATTAGCGTACTTTTATGAGTGAAAGGAGTGAAAGAGGAGAAGTCGCGATTCTGACCTTTTCCTATGAACCAGATACCCTCCCCATGCTGTTCCCTAACAATTTCTGTGGTGTTTCCACCATTTTCTCACGTTTCCCAATCAACCAGACACCCTCCTCTCTGCAGAGCTGGGGGTGCCTGGTCTTCTCCCATTGACTTCCATTATACTCCTGTGCTCGGCCGAGCACTCGAGCACCACCTACTGTTCGGCCAGAGCACCCGAGCACCAGAACATCGGGGTGCTCGATCATGACTAGTCCTCAATGTACGTCTAATGGCACAGCATCCTGGTGTCAAATACCATTGAAATTCATGGAGGGCAGCTTTCTAGGAGAAAGTAGCTTTCTATATGGACCCTGTCAGCTCTTCTGGAAGCTAGAAGTTCTCCTTTTTTTTCTGAGAGCCTCTGAAAGATTCCAGGAGAGTTGGGCAAGTATTGCTTTGTATCTAGACTTTACTGTACTTTTGGTGCAGAATTCCCACTGAAAAAATGCAACAAACTGCAGTACAATGAAAGTCAGTCTACTTTCACATCATCATTTTGGCATTCCAGTTTTGAGATCTGGCAGGGGATCTTAAAACAGACCCCAAACTGTTCCATCACTAAAAAACAATGTAAGTCAACGGTGCAGGATCCATTTTTTTCATCTTAAAAAAACCCGACCTGTCACCCTTTAACTTACATTGTTTTTAGTGATGGATCTGGTTTCTTCAATTTCTATTTAACACAACCACATCCTAACAGAACGGATACATCGTGATGTGTTAAATCAAACTGAACCATTTTGGTCCTGTTTTGAGATACTCTGCCAGACCTCAAAACCGGAAACCAAAGCGCAGATGTGAAAGTTGCCTGAATCGGGTTTTACAAAACACTATGGATTAGGTTTTCATTAAGAATATCTCTTTAATTTGCTCCATTGAACTTTTCCTCAAAGCCTGACCATTCTTCCTGTCCCAGACACTGAAAATCACCCACACTGTACTTCCACACAATCCTGTCTCTGAGCTCTACAGGTAGTTCTTTCCTCCTCTTATCATGGTTTTTGTTCTGATATGCATTGTCAGCTGTGAGACCTTATATAGACAGGGCTGTGTCTTTCTAAATCATGCCCAATCAACTGAATTTACCAATTAAAGTGTAAAAACATATCAAAGATGATCAAGTAAAATGGGGGCCCCAGAGCTAAATTTCAACTGTCATAACAAATCGTCTGAATAATTATGTCTATGCAAAATTTAAGTTTTTCATTTTTAATAAATTAGCAACTGCTCCATCTCCTACTGAAGATGCATCCACCTCCAAGAAGAACTGCCCGGTGATATCAGGATGATGCAAGATTGAAGCAGAGGACAAGCCTTGTTGTAGGGTTTTTAGGGGATTGACTTTGATATTTTTTCTGGGGAGAGCCGAGATAGTTGTGGTGAGAGTGGAATAATGTGGTATAAAATAGCAATATTGATGACCAAAAACCACTGGATGCTTCTCAGCCCCTGAGGATGATGCCTGCCTAGGCCATAGACAGTTTTTCTGTGTTCTTCTGCAGGCCATGGTCTGTGATCCAACAGAGGGAAAAGATGATTTCTCAAAGAAGAATTTCTCACACTTGGTTTAGAGCTTTTTCTCCAGCAGGCACTATAAGATAGTACAAATATGTTTCTGATCCAACCGCAAGCCAAGCTAGTAGATCAGGATGTCATCGAGATATACAGCAATGCAGACATATAGCTCATCTCAGAAGATGCTGTTGACAAACTCTTGGACCACTTCATGGGCATTGAGGCCAAAAGGCATGATGAGATGTTCATAATGGCAATTATAGGTTTTAAAGGCTGTATTCCATTCATCTGCCTTTCAAATGCGGATCAGGTTATAGTCACTTCAGAGATCAACTTTGTTGAAGACGTTTGTCCTGCAGATCCTATTAGATCAATGACAGGGGATATTTATTTTTGATGGTGATCTTATTCAGACCACATGGTCATTGAACCATCCTTGTTCCTCATAAAAAAGAAGCCAGTTCCAGCAGGGAAGTAATCCTTGTGGATAAATCCTCTCTCAGGATTCTCCTTTATGTAGTCTAACATGGCATTTGTCTCAGTAATGGACAGTAGTTAAACAAGACCAAGTAGAGTAGTGGTGCCACGCAATAGGTTGATGGGGCAGACATATGGCGTATGAGACAGCAGAATTTATGAATGAGGTAGTCCCTAAAGGTTTTGACAAATTTGAAACCTCAGGACTAGAAGAACTGGACATAGACATCGCTTGGCACAGTAGGATAGGTTCAGGGGGAGGTACTACATTAACTGAGGCTACAGCCAAGAACTTCTCCAGATGTACAGTGGAAATGTGGTATCGGGTAAGTAAGGCCTGATACCAGAAGTTGTCTGCAAGACCAGAGTCCAGAAAGGCTTGTTCATAGAAACAGACATTACCGCAGATCAGAAGAACTGGTACAGTTGGTTTGGAATAGAAATCCTCTTTATCTAAGGTCATCTCTTATTGGCGCTGTTTCCCACCTTCACTTGACAATTCCTTACATAATTAGTCCTGAATAATGAGTCAAAAAATGTTCTTTGATGCTCCTCTCAAAAGCTTTACTTGTCCTAATTGCATAGGTTCCACTTTAAAGGCAGTTAAGGAGGAAGAATGACCTTTAAGCCGTTTTCTGAAGTGTAAGTCTATGTGCTACAATGGTGTTTCATGGCCTGTGTGTGCACGGGTACCAGATTCCTATGTGGCATTTAAAGTATTTATTCATTGTACCTTAGTCTTCAGTACTGCTAGGGTTAATCTCTCTGTGAGCTCCTGCATGGCTGTGTCCAGTTGCTAATCAGCTGTTCCTATATATACCTGGATATTTCCTTCAGTCCTTTCCTGTACAATGATGTTTCTAGGTCTCTCTCTAGCTAGATTGAGGCTGTATAAGAGCTATTATCCATTTGTCTTCCTTACTCCAGGTTCCTTACCTGTGCCTGTTCACTCTACTGATCCTGTGCCTTCTGCCTTGACCTTTGGATTATTTCATGGATTCACAAGAATTCTGCCAGCCCTGACCTCTGCCTGTTTCCTAAATGTTAGCTGTCCCTGTCCCCTCAGTGCCACACATTGGATTTAGCAACTAATCACACTGGGATTAGTCCAAGAGGTAGTGGCCTGGTGGCTGCCCTGCACCAATGTCCTGATCCCTGTATAGGAGTTAAGGGCTAAATACCAGGCGACCACGAGGATAACACCCTTAGGTCTAGCCCAAAGTCAAACCAGTTGGTTGACACAGTGGTTCTATACCTACTGCTTTAACACTATATACTTAGCCAGAGTAATTAACTTGTCCAGAGTAGTTGGTAACTCTCTGACTGCAAGCTTGTCTTTGATTTTTGCTGGCAGATCTTCCCAGAAGGATACTACAAGAACCTTATTATTCCAGGAGTACTTTGAAGACTGTGAAATTAGATGACATACCGATCCACAGGTAAATTGCCTGGCATGGGTGTAACAAGGATGCTGCAGCAGAAGCAGTCCAACTAGGCTCTTCCCTGTGTAAGATAGTCGGGATAGGTTGGTAGCCAGGGAATCTACACATTCCTGGAGAGGTGTGGTCCAAGCCAATGCTTCACCAGATATAAAAGGTACAATGACGGCCCCTTTGGCATGATCTATAGGGAACCGATGGGCTTGGAGTTGGAACCATATAAAGCACTGATTGATAAGGACATATACAACCATATTGTCTTCTTCAGGATATCAATACAATTGAATCACTGTAGCAGAATTGCCCAGGGACCTCATCTGTGAAAGGGCCCCCTGCTTAGCTGGTCAACAGCTACTGAAACAGCAGTGACTACAGACCAATACGCACTGCAGGAGCTGAAGGACCTGTGATGACTTCCAGTCATGTGATCAGTGCTAGAGGCAGAGCTCAGTGGTGGAGAAGGACCTACAATGATGTCACAGTCATGTGATCAGTGCAGAAGAGGACAGGGCTCAGCTATGAAAAGCAGAAGTAGTAGTGAAGAATCGTTGATGACCTCTGTGACATGAGATGAGGTAAGTGAAGGGATAGATTCTCAGTGTGAGAACCAGAGTAATGCTGGGAGATGTAGTTCTCCCCTCTTACACCCCCTCCCTGCTTGGTTGAGGGAATTATGTTATTTGTCTGGGATTGTATGTTAGGGCTGAAGGGAGGGATGTTATTTACATGGGGCTGTATGTTAGGACTGAAGGGAGGGATGTTATTTCCATGGGACTCTATATTGCAGGGGCTGAAGGGAGGTTACTGATGTTATTTAGGCTATATGCACAAAAACGTAAAAAATGGCTGTATGACAGCTTTTTAAGTAGTGGCCATCACACAGACATTTTTACAACCAATTAAAGTCTATAGGGCTGGTCACATGGCTGGTCATGTCCTATTGTTGTTTAAAGGCTGTTTAAACTGGAGAGCACCGATGTATGGCCAATAAAAACAAGTACACTGGGGAAATGGCATTTCAAGGGTTAAAATAATTTACAAAATACTCACCTCATCCAACTCGCAGGGAAACTCACTCCACATTGGATGCAGCAGGACCTCTGCTCCCAGAGTGATGACATCACTTGATCATGCTGGGAGTGTCAGGTCCTGCTGCCTCCAGTGAAGAGCATGTGTCTCTGTGCACTGAAGTGGATAAGGTTTTTTTTTTAAAAAAATGCTGGGGGCACTTATTACCACTGGGGACTGCCTTATAGATCAGTCTTATTTCTCCTGAGGGCTCTATAGGGAGCCTTATTATCCATCTGTATGGTACTGTAATACAGTCTAGTATTTGGAGACATTGGAGAGCACAGCGGGCACAGTATTAGGGATAGCAGCAGGATAACACTTGTGGCATTCGAGGTTGAGGAGAATGATAGAAAAGTGAGGGACCTAAAATTTCTGTGTGTCACACTCTGCAAAGGTGAAACCTAGCTGAAAGAAGTTTTCTGGGCCAAATGGAGAAGAAGAAAGAGAACATTTACATAAGAGAAGACATCACCTGTGAGGCACTAGATGTGAGAGGCATGTGGTGCTGTATAGTCCAGTAGGTTTGATAGTATCCATGCAGCAAGTAAAATGTATTTAGTGCTTGGGAAAGGGGGGCATATGCATTTGGGACTTGAACTCTGAATCTTTTGAGACCCTAGCAACACCTGTGGGCAAAAGGTCATGACAGCTAAAACAAGGTCATGATAACCAGGCAGTAGGACAGGAAAGTTAGCACACAGTCAATATGGTAAAGAGGCAGAAGTCAGGCACAGGAGGTCAGAATAGACAATAATCCCACCTTTGAGGGATCACCAGCATTGCAGGCTGTAATTTGCAGCCTTTGAATAGAATCATATAAGACTTCTGCACACCACATAATGTAGTACCATAGGTTTTAAAAAGTTATTTATGTCTAAATCTATTTTGTGGAAGCATAAATGCTTACCAAGTAACACTGGTCTGTTATGGTCCAGTGTTATCAAGGGTGGCCAAGGTTTGTGCTTGTATGTGCACTGTGTTGAGCTAGAACCAGGAAGAGAGGACCCACTCAAACTGAGAGAGGCCTTCACAAAAAATGGGAGTGGCCATTTTGAAGGTTAGGGCTTGTATAAAAGGGCATGGGTAAATGTATGCAGGCTGCCTATCTTTTCAGATTCTTATGTTAATATCAGATCCCAGAACACACCCCAAAATTAATTTCAGATGCAAGTAACCCTAAATTAATATCACACCATGAACTTAAAGGGGTTTTGTAGCCAGTACACATTGATGACCTATCCTCAGAATATCATCAACATGACCTATCCTGAAGAGGTCATTAATATCTGATAGATGGTCTGAATGCCAGTAACTTTGTCGGTCAGCTGTTTGAAGAGGAGGCGGCACTCATACAAACACTTCTTCGTCTTCAAGATTACACTGTGCATCATGTCACTTGCAAAGGCGGTGCAGTGTAATTACAAGTGCTCATCCTATTCAAGTGAATGTAAGAAGCGCTTGTAATTACACTGCGCTGCAGAGACTTCCAGGATGATTGGTAGTGTAATCTTGAATTGGAAACAGTGTTTGTACGAGTGCCGCCTCCTCTTCAAAACAGCTGATCAGTGGGGTTGCCAGAAGTCGGACCCAATCGATCAGATATTGATGGCCTATCCTTAAAGGGTTATTCTCATTTTAGACAATGGGGGCATATCGCTAGGATATGCCCCCATTGTATTATAGGTGCGGGACCCACACCTATATCCAGAACGGAGCCCCCGAACTGAATGAGGGCGCACTGCGCATGCGCAGCCGCCCTCCATTCATTTCTATGGGGCCGCTGAAAATAGCCAAGCACTGGCTCGGCTACTTCCGTCGGCTCCATAGAAATGAATGGGAGCAGTGGCTGCACTCCGTTCTGGATATAGATGCGGGTCCCAGCGGTGGGACCCTCACCTATAAGACAATGGGGGCATATCCTAGCGATATGCCCCCATTGTCTAAGATGAGAATACCCCTTTAAGTCATCAATATGTACTTGGCTGCACAACCCCTTTAATGCAGACCTCAAATTAAATAAAAATATATTTATATCCTAGACTAGATTATATACTTACCCTACTCGCTCTCAGCTGTTGTTCAGCTCTAGTTGATGCTGTAATTGGTCTTGATGTGCACCATGCTGAACAGTGTCAGGACCCAGTGAAGTGACGCCTGGGACACGGAAACTAAGTAGTCAGGCTGTTCAATCACTTATATTAACCCCTTCCCGACCAGCGCCGTACATGTACTGCGCTGCGGGAAGTAACTTCCCGACCAGCGCCGTAGTACTACGGAGCGCTGATCGGGCTGGTGCAGGAGCTGCGCCCGCCCGATCAGCTGCGGGGGGTCGGCTGTTCCCAGTAGCCGGACCCCTGCTGCGTACGCCCGCATAGGTGAAAACACTGATGCGGGCATATTAACCCTTCATGTGCCGCGGTCAGCGCTGACCATGGCACATGCGATGCGGGCGGTCGGAAGGGGTGTCCATCGGGTCCCCGCGCTGCTGTGACGTGGACCCGATGGCTTAGATAGCAGCCGGATGCCTTCCTTAGGCATCCGGCTGCTATCTACGGAAGCCTGTGAGATCCAGCCCCCTGGATCTCACAGGCAGTAAGCTGGAAGTGTATTACTGTGTGTAATACACTTCCAGCCAATGCATTACAATACAGAAGTATTGTAATGCATTGTAAAGGGGATCAGACCCCAAAAGTTAAAAAAGTGTAAAAAATGAAAGTGAAAAAAAGTGAAAGAATAAAGTTTTACAAAAAAAAGTTTCAAGTTCCCCAAAAAAAAGCGTCCTTTTCACAAAATAATATAAAAAAACTTGTAAAAAATAGTGAAAAAAATGAAAATAGACATATTAGGTATCACCGCGTCCGTATCGACCGGCTCTATAAAAATATCACATGATCCACCCCGCCAGGTGAACGCAGTAAAAAAAAAAAAAAACTGTGCCAAAACAGCCTTTTTTTGGTCACCTTCCCTTACAAAAAGTGTAATAGCAGGCGATCAAAAAGGCGTATTTACCCCAAAATGGTACCAATCAAACCGTCATCTTGTCCCGCAGAAATGTAGACCATACCTAAGACAATCGCCCAAAAAATAAAAAAAATATGGCTCTCAGAAAATAGCAACACAAAAAAAAGATTTTATTCTGTTCAAAAATGCATCTAATGTGTAAAACTTTCCAAAAATAAAAATGTTTGACATATTGGGAATCGCCACGTCCGTAACAACCTGCTCTATAAAAATATTACGTGAGATGGCCCCCCAGGTGAATGCTGTAAAAAAAGTTTTAAAAAAACTATGCCATAACAGCCATTTTTTTTCACCTTGCCTCACAAAAAGTGTAATAGCAGGTGATCAAAAAGTCTTATGTACCCCAAAATGATACCAATGAAAACGTCACCTCATCCCGCAAAAAATGAGCCCCCACATAAGACAATAACTCAAAAAATAAAAATCAATGGCTCCCGCAAACCAATCCATCAAAATCTGTGCTGCAAAATCCATATGGCGCTCCTTCTGTTCTGAGTCCTGACATGTGCCCCCACAGCAGTTTACCACCACATATGGGGTGTTGCCGTATTCAGGAGAAAATGGGGAACAAATTATGGGGTGCTTTTCTCCTGTTACCCCTTGTGAAAATGAAAAATTTGGGGCTAAAGCAAGATTTTATTTGAAGAAATGAAACTTTTCATTTTCACAGCCTAGTGTTTCCAAATTCCGTAAAACGCTTAGGGGGTCAAAGTGGCCAGTACCCCCCTTAATATATTCTTTGAAGAGTGTAGTTTCCAAAATGGGGTCACTTTTTGAGGGTTTCCACTGTAGGGGTACGTCAGGGTCTCTCAATTACAAAATGGTGCCTAAAAACCATTCTAGCAAAATCTGCCTCCAAAAGCCACAAACCCATAGAGACGTTTACCACCACATATGGGGTATTTCTGTAAACTGCAGAATCAGAGTAATGTATATTGAGGTTTAGTTGGCTGTTAACCCTTGCTGTTTTGCAAGAAAAAAATTATTAACATGAATAATCTACCAAAAAAATGAAATTGTGAAATTTCACCTCTATTTTCCATTAATTCTTGTGGAACACCTCAAGGGTTAACAAAGTTTGTAACAGCAGTTTTTTATAATTTGAGGGGTGTAGTTTCTAAAATGGGGTCATTTATGGGTGGTTTCCATTATGTAAGCCACTCAAAATCACTTTATATCTGAATTGGTGCTTAAAAAAATGGTTTTGGAAATTTTGTTGAATAGGTGAAAAATGACTTCTAAGCCTTCTAACGTCTCGAAAAAGTAAAATGACATTTATAAAATGATGCCAACATAAAGAAGACATATGGAGAATGTAAATTAATAACTATTTTGGAGGTATTACTATATATTTTGAAAGTAGAGAAATTGAAATTTGCTACTTTGCTAATTTTTCCAAATTTTTGGTAAATTTGGTATTTTTAAAAAAATAAAAATGAAAGTATTTTGCCAAAAATTTACTACTGTCGTGAAGCACAATATGTGACGAGAAAACAATCTCAGAATGGCTTGGATAAGTAAAAGCGTTCCAAAGTTATTACCACATAAAGTGACACATCAGATTTGCAAAAAAATGGCCTGGTCAGGAAGGTGAAAACAGGCCCGGGGTTGAAGGGGTTAATCCAATAGATGACAACAATTTTTTTTGTTATTTGGTAAACCTATATATTACTGGTGACTTTGTGAGGGATAGTAACAATAGGGTAACTCTCACTAATACTGGGTGCGTTGACATACACTGTATTTGGCACTATAATCGGGTTTTGGCTTGCAATCAGTGTTTGTGTTCCTGACTAGTCTGTAGCCATCACCTGGATTAAAAGATCAATAGAAAGTTAGAAGCTAAAGAAAAAGCCCTTCAGCCTTCACTATAGATGATGCTGGTAATAAACCATTTTACTACTCTGTACCATCAGGGAGTTTACTATTATCCATTAATCAACATTGGCCCTACATGAAGCAGTGTTTTGAAATGAGCGTTTTACATTGTCCAACCACAAAGCAATTGTACCAGTGTCTGACCATGCTTTTATATGTCTTTTGAACAAGTTCTCTTTGTGAGTATAATAAATATATTGTGTTGCAGCGGTGTGTCTCTATTGTAGCCATCTAATGGTTATGGGCAACAGCAACATTTGATTAACAGCAGTAAATATTAGATAAACTATGATTTGTAAAAGTGCTTCCTGATTACTCCTTTATTGTGAGATTAACAACTTTGAATTTCTACTGATGAGTGTATTGGAAGAACTGACTTATGTCTAATTGACTTATCCTAACTTTTCTATGTTTCTGCTTGTAGTATAAAGCAGACTGTCACAAGAACTATAGTTATTCTTTTAATATAGGTTCTGCAGTAACCCCTTTTTACAACCTTAGACCACTTTACTAACCTATATCACCAGAGATATTAACATTAACCCCTTCAGGATTCCAAACCACAAGAGTGTAAGACGTCTTCCCTACCAAAGAATAACTAGGCTTTTACCAATAATACCTTTACAAGCATATCCCACTAGATAAGGCTACTTTCACACTGGCGGCAGGCCTGATCCGGCAGGTGAAGGGTGCTGCCGGATCAGGCCTGCCGCAGTGACATGTGTGGAGCCGGAACCGCGCTCCGGCCCCACACATGTCACACAGTACTTACATACACATAAACATAAACATACACACACATATAGACATACAAACACACATACATACTTACATGCTCCCCGGCAGGTCTTCGGAGCGTCAGAGGGACAGGACGGCTCACACAGGTCACGATTCCGCACAGCGCCCTCTGCTGGGCGCCTGGTGGAATCATGACGATTCCACCAGGCGCCCAGCAGAGGGCGCTGTGGGGAATTGTGACCTGTGTGAGCCCTCCTGTCCCTGGCGCTCCGAAGACCTGCCGGGGAGCATGTACAGTAAGTATGTATGTGTGTTTGTATGTCTATATGTGTGTGTATGTTTATGTTTATGTGTGTGTCTGTGTCTGTATGTGTCTATGTGTAGCCGGATCCGTAATGGACCCTATTGAAAGTCGATGGAGGGCGGATCCGGTTACCATTATGGTCACACCAGACGGATCCACCCCCATTGACTTGCATTGGGGGTCATTCCGGATCCGTCTTGGTGCGGATGCCTGGACCGGAGAGCAAACCGCAGCATGCTGCGGTTTGTTCTCCGGTCTGAAGACGGAACGGAATGCTTTCAGGAGCATTCCGTTGTCTTCAGTTCAGTTTTGTCCCCATTGACAATGAATGGGGACAAAACTGAAGCGTTTTATTCCGGTATTGAGCCCCTATGACGGAACTCAATACCGGAATTTTAAAACGCTAGTGTGAAAGTAGCCTAAGTTATCCATTGTTTAACTGTCCAGAAATGTTAACATTACCCTCTCTTTGCTGCCATAGACTACCAGCTTTCATTACCCTCTTCAGTCATACTGGCTCTGTACAGTGGGAATTAGCATTTTCCTGAGAACCTAAAAACTGAGCAAGGATAACTCAGACACCATGAGCATCAGTTGTAAACTCTAAACCAATGACAACTCCTACACTAAAAAACAGAAATGGAGATATGTAACGTATAAAAGAAACAGAACCGACAATTGGAAAATTCAGAAATTTGATAAATATTGTAGCAAAATTAACTGCACACCTAAATCTTCACCAGCCTAAGGATGATCACCACAGGGTATTTTAGGCACCTTCCCCCTGTGGGAAGATACCTGAGTATAGATTCTAGTTCTCTCATTTCCTGCAAAGGTGTGCTACCTGTCATGTTTCGCTCTACCATGTACTGACTTCTGCCAGACATTTGAAAAACGCATTTGAACAGAGAACATTTTCCATGAAGCATTGTGGACCATCCAGGTGATCCTAGGCAAACTAGAGATGGGCGGCAAATTTTTAGACAGCAGTGGCTTTTATTGTGGTGTTCTTCCATGAATACTATTCTTGTTCAGTTTTTCTAATAGCAGATAGAGGTTTTGCATCTTTTTAGAGTCTTCTGTAAGTCTTTTACTGTTACTCTTGGGTTTTTTGTCACCTTTTTTAAGATTGTCCTTTGTGTTTTTGAAAGTGATCCTATAGGGAGAGTAGCAAAAGTAATGAATTTTCTCCATTTATAGATAATTTTCCTCTATGACACATCATGTGGTGTCTTCTTATAGTTAGCACTGAGGCATGGTTAACTCTAACAAATCTTCCATGAGATGAACAGATTTGTGAGTTACCAGGCTTTGTGTGCCTTTATTTAATGGGTAAAGTACCTCTGAGGCCACACTTTCAATCCCCAGGGGTACACCTGGCCATTCTGCTGCCTAAGGCCAATATTCTCATTCCGACGCCTCCCTCTCAGCCCTACTGTTAAAGACATACTGTATGTGGATGAACATTACATACATCGCTATGAAAAATACAGGGTAATACAGCACTGCATAGTACACATCTATTACATCAAGTGATTACATCAAGCATTGTTTTGGGACACAGACAGACAGACTTCCAGGTGCCCCAACAGTGTTAGCCTGCTGCTAATCCCCCACTGTGTTCCCCTATGCCCACAAGCACTATACTGCAGGAGTAACTTAAATAGTGGCAGGCTAGCGTCCTTATTCAACTCTGCCCATTACCCCTGAGGAAGCCAGTTTACTGGTTAAACATGACGGGGGGCAGAAAGAGTTTTTAAAGATCCACTGTGTTTCACATGCGTTCTAGAAATAACAGTTAGGGACCAGTGAAGCAGAGTAAGCTCTGCCAATAGGATGCACCAGTGAAGTAACTGGAGTAACAAACTTTAGGTACAGTTGTTAGGTGTAGTGAGTTAGGAGTAATCGCAAACTCCTTTATTCACAGTCACACCAGTGCAATTAAACAGAGACTGCATGTGTTGACAGTGGTTATTTTTAAAGGGATTTTGCTCATGTGGCAGGATTTTAAAATGTCCTTAATAAAGGTTATATTTTATAGTTATTAGTATCTGGGTCAAGAGGGATTAAGCGGCTTCATTAAGCCAAAGTAAGAGAGGGACTTTAAAGATGGCACCCACTAACGGGCACTATGGGTACCATAGCCGATTAATGCCTGCTGCAGAAAATACCCACGGCTAATGTCCACAACCGGCGGTCATGTCAGTCACGGACTTTTAACCCTTAAGATGCCATGGTCAAATGTTACCAAGGCATCTGGAAGCGCTAAAACCCAAAAGCACACGCTTCAAGGTGTGCTATGGCTCTCCCCGGCAAGGATCATTAATTATTTAACGGATCACTAGGGGTCCACATCCCTGCACCCCTGTGTGTGGGGGTCCACACCCAGGGGCACATTAAGTGCATGATGGGCCCGGGCTGTCTACCAAATTTGGGCCTCTCCCTCCATTTTAGTTTAATTTTTTTTTGTATGAAGAGGCTGCGGTGCTTCATGAGCGCCACAGTCTCTTCCTAGGCCATATGACATCTTCAAAAAAAAAAACAAATTGGCTCCTAAACTGAAAAATTTGGTCACCAAATTTAAAATACATATAATCATAATAAAAAAGACTTAGAGGAGCACCACATACTTCTTACCTCCAGGGACATCTCCTGTCATGTAGACCTTCTCTTTCATCTTCTCCTCCGTTTGACCCAGGTCGCCATGGCAAATTCTTTCAGCCGCATCTCATCTCTACAGAGTTTGTAACACAGACACGTTAGATTTCTCAATTTGTCCATCAACCTCCCCATCCTTGTGTCCCAACAATGCAATCCTGCAGCCACTCCCAAAACTGTGCCCACTGTGCTCCCCAATGTCCCAGGTACTATACTGCTGAAAAAATAGTGACCCTAATAGACATAATTGGGGTCACTTATCAAACTGGTGTAAAGTAGAACTGGATTTCCAAAGGAGCTGTCAAAAATGAATGGTGGAATCTGATTGGCTGCTATGGGCAACTAAGGCTACTTTCACACTTGCGTTTGCAGGATCTGTTTGTGAGATCCATCACAGGCTCTCACAAACGGTCCTGAACTGATCAGTTTTGTCCTAATGCATTCTAAATGGAAAAGGATCCGTTCAGAATGTATCAGTTTTGCTTCAGTTTGCTTCAGTTCAGTCTCCATTCCGTTTTGGAGGCAGACACTAAAACGCTGCTTGCTGCATTTTGGTGTCCGCATGAAGAAACTGATGCAAACAGATCCGTCATGACACAATAGATGACGGATCTGTCCTCTATTGATTTTCAATGGAGTTCAAGACGGATCCGTCTTTGCTATGTAAAAGATAATACAAACAGATCCATTCAGAACAGATGCAGACGGTTGTATTATCATGACGGATCCGTTTGTGAGAGCCTGGACGGATCTCACAAGCGGATCCTGCAAACATCCCGGCACATACGTGCAATGAGTCATCACACCCGCCTTCTCCGGGATTTCACTACTGCATAAGCCTCAGGCCTACTAGGCCTGAAGCCTATGGCAGTGATCGGTGGCGGGGCAGGGAACTATGCGCTCCCGTTCCCTGCCGCAGTATGTGGGCGTTTGGGTTGGTGTTGGGCCCCCCAGCGATGCTGGGCCTGGGGCTGACGACCCAAACGCCCCTATTGTAATCCGCCATTGTCTACACCCCTGCATCAGCTGTTTACCAGGAACAGCGTCATGCATTTTGTAGTGGCTCTGACTGATCTTGCTGCTCTCTGCAACTTAGTCACACTCAAGAAAATGGGACTGAACTACCAAGTGCAGCTACTATATGATGCTGTCCCTGCAAATAATAGGGAAACGGGCGGGATGGTGCTCAATTGCTCTGCAAGATTTATTTCCAGCTGGCAGCTCAGGGGAGTGTCTTTTCTGCAACAGCTTACTCCCTATCAAAGCTCAGGGGGTTTGTCTTGTGATGATAGTGGGTGTGGAACCACTGTGTAAACCAGTGCTCCAGCCTCCTGGTATTCACCCTTTAACCCATGTACCGGGATCTGTGTGATTGACAGCTGACCCATAGAGATCAGAGACACTAGTGTGCCCCTCCCTACATAGGTGCTCTAAGTTACACTTCTATATAGGGTACTTTGCTAGCTTTCCGCATTGATTTCAACTGATAGAATGTCACTGCTACAGCAAATTACTGGCCGCAGCGGTGACCTACAATAGGCAGTGATTAGTTGCAGTGGCTATTTGTCCGTGTTGAGAGGGAGCTGGAAGTAGAGAGCATGAAGGACTTGACAAAGCAGGGGATCAATAAGATTAGTATTACTTCAGTTGTTATTTTATAAAATTTTCAGCTGTTTTCAAAATATTTCCCTGGCAGGGCTTAATAGGGTTCCATGGCTGGCAAACCCTGGGGCAATTTGTAATTCTCTGGTTGTGATAGCAACATCAGGATCCAGTTATCACATCACAAAGGGTCCAATGGCATGCAAAGCCAGCCCTCTCCCTTTGTTACCCACTTAGATGCCAGGGTCTGTCTTGATCATGGGGTTGGGATTGGAGCTAGCTCCTATCTTGCCTATGAAAGTGGGCTCCCACTGCAGATTGCATGGGCTTAACTACATACTGTATATGTAGTTTTGCACAAAGGTGTTAAAATGTGCTTTTTTTAATATTGTGGTGATGTGGTGCTGTTTTTTCATGATTATATGGTTTAGTTCTTTAAAATGTTCGGGATGACAGCCTTACTAAGCAAGATGAAAGAGAAAAACAAAAGCACCAATAGCACAGTAGACTCCAAATTAGTTTGTTTTCACTTGCCAAATGTGAATATGTAATCTCTAATGCACTGCAAGTAATTGTGCATCATAAGTTGCAATAAGTTCACATCACGTTTTTCCCACCCTTTTAACATATACAAAAAATGTATACGTTAAATGGATGCCTCAGACTGACGTCATACCATTCGCCATAGAGTTCCATTGTAAAAAAAAACATATGTTTTTTACCAGACCGCGCAGGATACAAGAATATGATGTTCTGCGTTTTTGTATCCTATTTTGTAATGTATACCAATGGAGGCATAAAACATGATGTGAATCCACCCTAAGCTGTGCAATTCTTAAAAACATAGTGGCTCAAAGTCTATGGAACTGAATAATGTACATTAGTGTGGATATGTGATAAATGTCCTTTTATGAACTATTAATGTATATAACTACAGGAGTGTCATGTTCAGGGGTAGGAGAGCCAATGAACATATCCCAAGTGTCTGCAGACAGGGACATATGGACACAGAATATGCAAAACAAAATGCATTATTAAACAAATGGTACAAGATATAAACATAATCAGAATCAAACTAGACATATGGGTAGGGAACAGTGCAGACCTAATCTCACCCGACCACTGTCCCTACCTGCTTGGACGATCTGTTTTAAAGGACAGCCTCCAACTGGTCGATAGTCTCTATGCTGGCAAAGTGCAGGGACCTAGTCCAAGCAACCACAGTTCGAACTGCAAGGACCTGTTCACACAGCTGGAACCTAAGCATACCAATTAGACAGGAATCAAGGTCATAAGCAAACCAGATCACAGACCCCGAATCAGAATCAAGGCATAAACCAGAACCCATGTGGATCATAATACACAAAGGAAGCATAGTGTTCACTGTCAAAACAAAAAATAACTTAAGACATAAGAAAGACAAATCAGAGCTAGCAGACATTGATAAACAATCTGGCTGACCACCAGGGTTGCCAACCAGAATTTTTATTTTTCCTGGACTATTTATCCCAAAATCAGGGACAGACAATATTTTTTATGGACAAATTGGAAAACAATAATGAATGATAAATATTATAAGTAATACGTGTCTATAGATTAATCTGGTGATAAACCTCATTACCAGCATTTATTGTGAGCTGAAAATGATGATAGTTGCAGCCAAAATAATCTAGTCAAGTACCACCAGCCTCTACATCTATTTTTTTCACGGGCACAGGAAAAAAGTCACCTATTTTTACAGACAGTCCAGAAATTTCTGGATGGTTGGCAACCCTGCTGACCACACAAGTCAGGGTCAAGTCACAAACACTCTGGTCAGGATAGCACACGTCCAGCACACACCTTTCCTGAAGACAGAATGATCTCCCAGGCACACAGCACACAGGTCTAAATAGCAGACTGATTAAGACACATGACCACCTGATTTTCACATACACAGATCAGGAAAGCATTAAGGCCCCATTCACACGACCGTATGTTCATTTCCGTATCTTATCCGCATTTTTGCGGATAAGATGCAGAACCATACGGACCCATTCATTTTTCCATAGGAGAAAAAAAATGTGGAATGCACACCGTCTGCATTCCGCATCCGTATATTACGGAAGTTCTCCCACAAAAAAAATGAAACATGTCCTATACTTGGCCGCAAAACACGTCCGTAGCCTCATTAAAAGTCAATGGGTCCGCAAAAATGCGGAACACTACGGAAGATATTCCGTATGTCTTCCGTTCCGTTTTTATACGGACACGGAATACATACGGTCGTGTGAATGGGGCCTAACTCTTACATTAAAAAGCACAGGGAGCATACATATCACAAGGAACAATTCACACACACCCACAGAAGTCTGCAGCCAGCACACACAACACAAGCAACCAGTATACACAGGACATGTCAACTGCAGCCAGTACATGAGAGCGGAGGCAACCAGTAGTGTAACAGTGAACTGTTAGGACAATGATGCTAGGGCAATGTCCTGGAACCTTTTAGGATGGCCAGGAGAAGCAAAGCATTCTTAAAAGAGGTCCCTAATTCATTAGGTGGGTCTTCTCTTGGATTTGTAACAATGCAGGGGTCCGAGTTAGTTTAGTCTTCAGTCTTAATTCAGAATTCTGATTAGAGGTCTGAAACTAATTAGGGGTCTGGTTTGAGTCTGAATTAAGTGTCTGTCCTGGAGTCAGAGTATTTTTGGGGTCTGCTCTGGGGCCTGAGTAATTTTGGGATCTGCAGGCTAAATTAGATGTATAAAAGTTTGCTAGATTCCAGCATTTTCTAGTTATTCCCCTGCTTTCATCAGGCATTACTATTTTGATAGTACAGCATATTTGAGTATTTATCATCACTGTATGTACAGTTATTGGGCCCTAGGACATTGCACCTAGGACATTGTAAGGCACAGTCCTGATAGTAGCCACAGAATACTATTATTAAAGGGGTATTCCTATCTCACAATTGTAGTTTGCATAGTTAGATATAGCCATACCAATATTATTACTAATAGAATGTATTTATATAAAATGTATCGTTTAGAAGATTTGCCTATTTGTATATCCATTATCCCACACACATCAGTCAGGCTGTTGCCCCTAGTTACGACCACCGCGGTCTTGTAGTGGTGGTGGCCGGCTTGCTCCTGTTCAAACCCCCTATGAGGTAACTGCTGTATTGTGAACACACATTGCTTGAGCATGTGGAGACACATCTTAGGGTACTTTCACATCTGCGTTTTGGACACTACCAGTCCAAAACGCAATGGTCAGGATCCATCTAAACGCAGACTTTATAAACGGATCCTGCAACATAGAGATGAATTGATCTTGGAATAGGATCCATTTCACTGCGTTTTGGAAGTGCAGACAAAAATGCTACAACCCTAACATGTGTCTGCACATGCCCATGCAATGTGCACTCACAATACAGCAGTTACCTTAGAGCGGGACTGAACAAGAGCAGGCTGGCCAGCACTACTACACGGCCTGACTGATGTGTGTGGGACAATGGAAATACAAATAGGCAAATCTTCTAAATGGTACATTTTATAAAAATACATTATATTAGTGATAATATTGATATGGCTATATCTAACTATACAAACTGCATTTGTGACATGGGAATACCCCTTTAAAGGTGTTCTCCAGGATTTATAGATTGATGACTTATCCTCATGTTAGGTCATATATATGAGATCAGTGGGCCCAACTCTCGGTAACCCGCTGATCAGCTGTTTGAGGAGGTTGCAAAGCTCCTGTGGGCTCCACGGCCTCCTCACACCTTACGAAACACAGTGCCATACGTTGTATACTGGCTGTGCTTCGCACTGCAGCTTAACTCCATTCACTTGAATGAGGATGAGCTGTGCCTAGGCCATGTGACCGAACGTGAGTTCACATGGCCTAGGAAGTGGCCTACATGCTCAAGGAGCACCACATCCTCTTCATACATGTGATCGGCAGGGGTCCCAGGAGTTGGACCCCTACCAATCACATATTGATGATCTATTCTGAGGATAGGTCATCAATATGTAAATCCTGGAGAACCCCTTTAAAGGATGGGGTATAGTGCTGCTATGGAGGATGGGGATGGGTTGTAAAAGTGGAAAGCCAAAGATGTCTGTGTAGTAAACTCTCCTTAGGAAGAAGTCATCATGGCATTCTGGGTCACATGGAGAAGGAAAAAAGAGAACATCTACAACCAGAGAAGACATCACCTGTGAGTCACTGGATGTAATTGTGCTGTGTTCACTTACTGTATGTTGTCTGCATATTGCCCGTGTAGAGCTGATAACTATAACTATGGTTTGGCTATATGATGCCATTACTGGCCTAGTTATAGTGTCTTTTATTTATTAACAATATGGTTATATATTGCAGACACAATGTAGTGGTAATAACTGGTCATGATGGGATGATATCTGTGATCTTTGCACAGTGGTATTGCCTGGTAACTGTATGACTGCATTATTTAGTGGTAAAATTTCCTCCAGAGATTCATTTTTATGATGGGGGAGGCGACATGCCTTGAAATTGCACCTTGAACTTTTATGACTCCTGGAGCATGCAATTAGTACTTCATATTATGCAGCCATATTGGACATAGAATATGTTTTTTTTTTTTTTACAGTAATATAGTTTTTGTTTTTCTAAATGCAGCTTTAACCAGCACCTCAATTTCTGGAACTTTTTTTTTTGCATAACCATGCTCCACATGCACAAATATCTCAGATGTTGGCAGCTCTGCTGCTTTTTACGTCTACAGATATTATAACCCTGGCACTTTTGGTTAAGGATACCATCTCTCAATGGTTCATGTGATATGAAGTAACAGGAATTATCAGACAACCCCAAAAAGATTTTGAAATCAATAATTTGAGGTTGCCCTTGTTTATTTTACTGTGTTTGAGCCAGATAGCATTTTTACACATTACATGTCTTGACTCACTTGCCTCCATATACTTAATGTGAGCTTATTCATTGCATAATTCCCAGTGAATTAGCTCACAAAAGACTGATGTAGTTGCGTGCAGTGTTTATGAGTGCTGGAATTTATTTTTGTTAAGGGAGGTTTGCCTTAAATTCCTTTCATCACAGAGCAGTAATGATGTTTGCCAGAAATTAGAGATGACAAACATGCTTTATAGATTAGGAGCTGAATTCTTTGTTAGAAATAGTTTGTCATAGAGAAATGGCTTTTAAAATGGGCCATGCTTAAAAACACATGTAAGATTAGGTAACTTTAGCACTCAATCTGGGCCCTAACATTATTGGTCACATTTACAGTAACTTCATTCAAATATTCCTTAGAAATTATGTTGTTTCAGTAGGCTCCAGTATTTTCTAGAATATGCTGGGCTCCATCGGACAATTTGGAAAGCCCCACCCCTTATCTCCATTAGTTATGAGGTTTTGAGATCAAGGCTCTGTGGGGGCCATATTATCACTTCTTATTTACGTTGAAGATAGTTCTTAATGACATTGAATGTATGTTTGGGGTCGTTGTCCTGCTGCAGAATGCATTGGGAGCCAATCAGATGCCTCTCTAATGGTACTGTATGATGACAGGGGCATATATAGAAATCATTGAACCCCATAGCAAGAATATGAATTGTGCTCCCTAACCCAGCCCACCAAGCACCCCCTGTCTATCTACCTGCCATGGCTCCTGCCCTCCCCACTCCCTTTTTTCCAATTAACAAAGAAATACAATGTATAAATAACCTAATTAAACCATTAGGGATAAATGATTTTTTTTTATAAACCAACTTTGTTGTAGTAACAAAAAAATAATATATATTTTCTAATAATGTTTTGTTCTAGAAAATGAAACACAAATCAAATATTATAGATAAGCTGTATTTGAAGAATTCTTTTAACAAATAATAATTAAAATGATTAACTTGTTCACGTCAGTTTTTTATCAGTTATTTCCATCATTGATTGTGAGCCAAAACCAGGTGAGAGTCAAAAACGCAGAACAGTTGCAGATCTTTTCATTATACCTTATATCTGTGTAGCCTCTGTTCCTGGTTTTGGCTCACAAAAACTGATGGAAATAACTGATCAAATAACTGACGTGTGAACAAGGTCTTACATTTAAAGGGGTTCTCCAAGTTATATTTATCCTCAGGATAGGTCATCAATATCAGATCGGCGGGGGTCCGACACCCGGCACCCCCGCCGATCAGCTGTTTGAAGAGGAGGCGCGCGCCGTACCAGCGCTGCCTCCTCTTCATTGTTTACTTGCTCGCCGTAACATGGGTAGTGGTGAGTAGGTGTAATTACACCTAACCACCCCATTCATTTCAAAGGGAAGGATCGCTCCCATACAAGTGTATGGGAGCGATCCTTCCCATTGAAATAAATGGGGCGGTTAGGTGTAGTTACACCTACTCACCGCTACCCGGATGTAAACAATAAAGAGGAGGCAACGCTGGTATGGCAAACAGCTGATCAACGGGGGTGCCAGGTGTCGGACCCCGCCAATCTGATATTGATGACCTATCCTTAGGATAGGTCATCAATAAATATAACTTGGAGAACCCATTTAAGCTGACATGGTTTCACATCTAAAAGTCCAAGTCCAAAGAAGTAGCATGGCAGGGATGAGAAGAAAAACCTGAAAGAGTAATATAACATATTTATTTTAGCTGTTATAAGTTATTTAATAAATAGCCCGGGTATATTTAATTTATTTCATTTACTGTTTGTGTGTGTGTGTGTCGTTAAAAGATATCGAGAGTGACCTCTACAGTACCCACCCCTTTAACAGTGACCTCTACAGCAGCCCGCCCTTTAACAGTGACCTCTACAGCGACCCGCCCCTTTAACAGTGACCTCTACAGCAGCCCGCCCTTTAACAGTGACCTCTACAGCAGCCCACCCCTTTAACAGTGACCTCTACAGCCCCCCTTAAGGACCACAGCCCCCTTGACCTCTACAGCAGCCCGCCCCTTTAACAGTGACCTCTACAGCTGCCCGCCCCTTTAACAGTGACCTCTACAGCAGCCCACCCCTTTAACAGTGACCTCTACAGCTGCCCGCCTCTTTAACAGTGACCTCTACAGCAGCCCGGCCCTTTAACAGTAACCTCTACAGCAGTCCGCCCCTTTAACAGTGACCTCTACAGCAGCCCACCCCTTTAACAGTGACCTCTACAGCAGCCCGCCCCTTTAAACACTGACCTTCACAGCAGCCCGCCCCTTTAACTGTGACCTCCACAGCAGCTAGAGTGGCCACTGTCTTCACCCCAGAAAGACCTCACCGGCCATTCCCCCAAACGTGAAACAGTGCCCCCAGTTCCCATGAAGACACACCACTAAACATGAGGCCACGCCCCCCTGGCTCCTTGAAGACACGGAGGAGAAGCTGTCTGAGTGTGAGCTACTGAAAGGATGGACATCCCTGTGTCTGTCCAGGCACTGCGTCGGACAGAGAACAGGTAGCAAGAAAACTGGACTGTCCAGCCTAAAGCCGGACATCTGGCCACCCTAACATCAGCTTGCCCCTAGGGCAGCCAGAGGTCTTGTTTTAGGCTGGACAGTCTGGCTTTCAGACTCCCTGTCCTGTCATGCACAGGGCCTGGATGGACACAGGGATGTCCTTTTGAACAGCTCACTCTCAGCAGCAGCACTGTGCAGTCTGAGCAATGAGCTGCAGGGAAAAAGTCACCCTCCCCCCAGCAGCTGACAGAAGGTGATTTTTACCTATATTTTTAATCCCGGTCAAATGCGTCATGGAAGGGGCGTGGCCTGACCGAGTCAGGGGAGTGACTTAGTGGGATCTATATAGTGTACTGCAGTGTATTATAGAACCATCAGACCCACTGGTTCTTCAAGAACTAAGCGGGTCTGAGTCTAAAAAACTGTTAAAAAAAGTGAAAAAAATAAAAAAGTTAAAAAAGTTTTAAAAAATCCCACCCCCCAAAAAAAATATGCAAATTTGAAATTGGTTTAAAAAAAAAAAAAACCCTAAGCATGTTAGGTATCACCACGTTCGTAACAACCTGCTCTACAAAAATATCACTTGACCAAACCCCTCAGGTGAACACCGTAAAAAAAATAAAATAAAAACGGTGTCAAAAAAGCCATTTTTGTCACTTTACATCACTAAAAGTGTAATACCAAGTGATCAAAAAGGCGTATGCCCCCCAAAATAGTACCAATCTAACCGTCACCTCTTCCCGCAAAAAATGAGCCCCCACCTGAGACAATCACCCAAAAAATTAAAAAACTACAGCTCTCAGACTATGGAGACACTAAAACATGATTTTTTTTTGTTTAAAAAATGACATTATTGTGTAAAACTGAAATAAATAAAAAAAAGTATACATGTTAGGTATCGCCTCCGTAACAACCTGCTCTACAAAAATCTCACATGACCTAGCCCCTCAGGTGAACGCAGTAAAAATTAATAAATAAAAACTATGCCAAAATTACCAATTTTTCAGTCACCTTGCCCCAAAAAGTGTAATAATGAATGATCAAAAAAATCATATGTGCCCAAAAATGGTACCAATAAAAATTTCAACTTTTCCTGCAAAAAATGAGCCCCTACACAAGACGATTGAAAGAAAAATAAAAAAGATATGGCATTCACAACATGGAGACACAAAAACATAATTTGTTTCCAAAAATGCTTTATTATGTAAAACCGAAACAAACAAACAAAGAAAGTAGACATATTTGATATCATCGCGTCCGTAAAAACCTGCTCTATAAAAATAGCACATGATCTAACCTGTCAGATGAACACTGTACAAAATAAAAAATAAAAACTGAGCCAGAACAGCCATTTTTGGTTATTTTGCCTAACAAAAAGCGTAATATAAAGCAATCAAAAATCATATGTACCCCAAAATAGTATCAATAACACTGTCACCTTATCCCTTAGTTTCCAAAATATGGGCACTTTTTGGTTGTTTCTACTGTAAGGGCGCATCAGGGGGGCTTCAAATGGGACATGGTGTCTAAAAACCAGTCCAGCAAAATTTGCCGTCCAAAAATCTGGCGCACCTTTCCTTCTGCGCCCTGCCATGCGCCCATACAGTAGTTTACGACCACATGTGGGATGTTTTTGTAAATCGCAGAATCAGGGTAATAGTTTTTTAGTTTTTTTTCGCTATTAACCCTTGATGTGTTACAGGAAAAAATGGATTAAAATGGAAAATCTGCAAAAAAAAAGTGAAATTTAGAAATGTCTTCTCCATTTTTCTTTAAATCTTGTGGAATACCTAAAGGGTTAACAAAGTTTGTAAAATCAGTTTTGAAAACCTTGAGGGGTGTAGTTTCTAAAATGGGGTCATTTATGGTGGTTTCTATTATGTAAGCCCCACAAAGTGACTTCGGAACTGAACTGGTCCTTAAAAAAAAAGTTTTGGAAAATTTCTTAAAAATTTTAAGAATTGCTTCTAAAATTCTAAGCCTTCTAACGTCCCCAAAAATAAAATTACATCTATAATATGATTGCAACATAAAGTAGACATATGGGAAATGTAAAGTAATGACTATTTTGTGAGGAATCACTATCTGCCTTAAAAGCAGAGAAAATCAAAGTTTGAAAATTACAAATTGTTCCAAATTTTCTGTAAATTTAGGATTGCTTGGATAAGTAAAAGTGTTTCAAAGCTATTACCACATAAAGTGACACATGTCAGATTTCCAAAATTTGGCCTGGTCCTTAAGGTGAAAAATGGCCATGTCATGAAGGGGTTAAAAAAAAGTCAGATTTTCTTACTACAGATGTTACACAGGATGTTACATTAATGAGTATTCACACAATCATATCTGTTTTTGCACTCAGTAAATAGTAGATCTACATAATATGGATGCTATCAGTGTTCTGTCCACATCTGTATGTCTGTTCCGCAAAGAATAGAACATGTTGTATACTTTGCCATACAATGCGGACTGCAGACCCAATGAAGTCAACAGGTCCACCACAAAATGCTATGCCAAACAGACTACATCCATGTTTAGCAGACATTGGGTACATAGGACACGTAACTGACACAAACAGAGGTGAACAGACTCCATTGACTACTTTGGAGTTCTTTCAGCTTCCGTTCAGTATCTTGTGTTTTTTACTGGAGAAAAAAGTCCTGCATGCAGGATTTTCCTTTACACTTTTTCTGATAAATTCTGTGTGTCTGTGAAGAAGGCCCCAAACAGAGCCTCCAATGAAAAAGTAAACATGCCCTAAGTAATATTAAAAAGAGCAAGTTCAGGCAAACATAATGCAACTGAAAGAACGAAAACTGATAAACATTCATAAACAGAAATGGGTAAATTAATGAAAATTTTTAACATTTACAGCTAATCTGGGATGGTATGCATCTTAAATAATAAACGTAGAAGACTTGTAATGAATAAGAACATTGAACTACTTTGCCAGGTTAGATACAGTATGTGAATAAAACCGATTCAAATCCTGGCAAATACTGTAGTAGAATCACTCATTCACCCATTTCTGTAAGAAAAACTTTTACAACCTGCATTCTCTTGGTGTACATTAAATTTTAGAACTGTTGTCTACATGTCTTGCTTTCTGAAAATGTGTTGATAGTGAGGTCTATGTCTAGCATTTTCCAATGCTTAGGATAGCAAGGCCAGAAAGTCTTTGCTCAGGCATTGTGCTTCTCAAATAATTTTTAATTAACTTCAGTTTTGAAAAGGACCTTTCTACTGAAACCACAGTAACTTGTATAGTTAGGAACAACAGAAAAGCTATCTGGTAAATGGGACTAAAGTGCATTGCTCTCCACAAAAACAAATTTGCAACGTCTTTAGACAAAAACTTTTCAATTTCAGTTTTAAGTGTAGGCCTAAAGCTAAGAAGCTGCCATGAAAATCCTGGCAACAGGTCTTTTTTCATATTTTTGCTGCAGATTTGATGTATCTTCAAACAAAGTGTCATCTGATGCTTCAGCCAAAAGTTCTGGCTGAATGATATGAAAACGAATCCATTAAATCAGATAACTGATTTATAACGATGTCTAGGCAATTGTAATAAAACGTGACTTTGAACCTCTCTCCTGGATTTCGCAATCTGTGAACACAAATTTTATCAAAATGAGTTTTCACCTTGGGAATTCGTTTGTCTTCAAGATGTGGAGAAATATTCCAAATGCTTGCTAGCGAGACAACACTTTTTTGGCCATTTCAAAATTGTTTCTGTAGCTTGAAAGTTCATCAGTTCTTTATCAAATTTGTTGCCTTGGATAAATTCATGCTTTCGGTTTGGAGCATTGTATACAGAGGATTAACACTCTGAAAAACTTTTGTCTGAAGGACAACCAGGAAAACAAACCAAAACATGTCAATTTTCTTTTTAAGTCTCATTGCCTCATCTCTTTCACTTTTTTGAATAAGTTTAAGAATAAGTTTTGACACTGATCTCCAAACATCTGAAGAGCGAAAATGAAGGACAATGAATACCTCATAGCAAGATGCCCATTGTGTTGGGCACAATTTCTTTAAAGTTACAGAACACTGGCTTTTGAATGAAGACAGAATTTCTCAATTCCTTACACTTTCCCCAAAAAATGTATACAGTGTTTGTACCACTAAAATTGGAGATTTCAGTAACTTCAGAAACAGCATCCTGAAGCACTAAATGAAAAATATGTGCTGCACAATACACATTAAGAGCAGTTTCTTTTCTTTGTAAAACCTGAGGCTACACACCAGAGTAGACCTCACTCATTGTGGCAGCATCATAACCCTGACCATGGCACATATCTAAAGAAAGACCATGCCAAAGCATTCCAACATTTATATTTCTATACCAGCAGCACTGCCAAAAAGCCAAGAAAACTCTCATGTACACAAACTTTTGTGGCTTTCATATTTTTATCTCTTTCTATAAACACATATCTGACCCCTGAATCATCTGGCCTACTCTGCAATGTCTTGGGTAGTGTTCATAATCAGGGAATAAACATGGGCTTGTTTTACTTCAGATAAAATCTGATTTTAAACAGTTTAGATGAAATTTCTATTAATTCATTTTGAAATTGGGGGCTTAGGTATTTGTCCATGTGCTCCGCTAATCGTAGCAATTGTTTAAGAGGATGATCATACTCAGCTAGCAACTCTATGATTGCAAGGAAATTATCAATGTTGCTTTTTTCAAATTTTTTTTTATGGCCACAAAAGGACACATCTGTCATTGCCTTAGTCGAGGTGACATTAACTATTCTTATTAAAACTTGCCTCCAAAAGTTTTTTCTTTTGTAATTTGCCTTTCAGTTTTCTGGTCAATGCCCCCCCCCCCCGCCACCTTCGCCACACAAGCTTCAATATGAGTCTGTGAACTTTCATGAAGCTGTATTTTGGTTGATAACCCTTCCCAATTTTGTATGCCTCTCTCCCAAGCTGGGTTTAACTCATTTCCTTGCGATCAATCATCAAACAGCCAACATGGCTCACAGTAGGCTGCAATTAATTTTGGAGAGTAACACAGCCAAGTAATTAGAAATTTGTGTCTAGTCTTGGTTACTCTTTCATGTTTCAGTCTCTGAAAAGCATCTTTTTTGCTCATCTTCATCTCTTGGGAATATCCCTGGAGGTCTACAAGGACCACTGGCAATAACAAATCTCTTCACACTAGCATAACTTATAGTTGTTGGGAAGTTTGCTCAGTCTGTTACATATTTTTCAGAAGCAAATTTTATATTTATATCCCTGGCATCAGATCCAATAGCTAATTCACTACTAGATAATTCAACATCCTCAGAATGGCCCTCCTCACTTTCACAAGGAGTTATAGTGCTTAATTTAGAGATACGGTGATATTTAGCTGAACTTCTAGGTTCACTGACCTATACAGATTCCTTCACAATTCCTTCTTGCCTTCTACATTTTGAGTGGCTTCAGTAACAGAAAAACTTTCACCACAGCATTGCATTAAAGAAACTAGTGATTTTTTAAAAAGTTTTCTAGTTTTTTTCTTAGGGCTTGTTTTTTTAGGGACAAGTTGTACTTTCCAACGCCACCATTTAATATTGCATACGGTGTAGTGGGAAGCGGGAAGCGGGAAAAAAATTCCAAACCGGGTGAAATTGCAAAGAAAACGCTATTCCGCTACAGTTCTACGGGTTTCTTATTTACAGCGTTCGATGTGCATTAAAACTGATCCGTTACTTTCATTCTACTGGTCAGTACGAATCCGGCAATACCTAATATGTATAGTTTTTCCTGCGTTTTCATAGTGATAAAATAATTAGAAAGTTGCCCTTTTTTTTTTTTTTTTTTCCTTGTCATATCTTGACCCCTATAACTTTTTGGTATTTATGTGTACGGAGCTGTATGGGGCTCATTTTTTGCGGGACGATCTGAAGTTTTATTGATACCATTCTGGGGTGTGTATGACTTTTTTGATCACTTTTTATTTAATTTTTTTAGAAAAAAAAAGCGTCAAAAAACGGCAAATCACCATTTGGACGCTTTTTTTCCGCCACACAATTCGCCGTATTGGAATTTTTTTTTTATATTTTAAAAGTACGGGTGTTTTCGGTCACGGTGATACCCATGATGTCTATATTTATTGTTATTTAGGTATTTATTTTTACTTATACGGAAAGGGGGGTGATTTGAACTTTTACATCTTTTTTATTTTTTATATATTTTTTAACATTTTTTTTATTTTTTTTTACTATTAGAAAGCTCAAATATGGGCTTATATATTGTGGCTTTTTTTTTTTCTTTATGAGCAATTATGGATTTTATAGACTCAGAAATCCATGAGTTGCTCATTCTTATCCTGGCCTGCCATCTAGTGGCCAGAATAAGAATTGCACTTTGAAAACTGTAATCCTCACCAGCGAGGATTACAGTTTTCATATGGTGTACAGACACCCCGATTGGCCACACGGGGTGTCTGTGCACCACCCGGAAGCGAACGCTTCCGGGTTTAGACGCAACTAGATGCCGTGATCACGTGTGAAAGAAACTAGTGATTTTTTAAAAAGTTTTCTAGTTTTCTGTCTTTCTCTTTTTTTTTTTATGCGCTTTTGAACACCACTGAGATATTGGTAACTTGACATCAGGCCACTCTGTAGAAATAGTATAAATAACCTTAAATGGTTACTATCCATACATATACAGTATAACATTTGCTAATATGATAGAACAGGCAGATATAAGAAACTTGTAATATATATAATTAGGTGACAATGCCTCTAGCTCCACTTATCAGTTCCTTCCTTACACCACCACCTCCTAATTAGGCTTTCACTCTGAAAAAGAAGCTGCACTTCATCTTGTGTTTACAAGACAAACTTAAGATAACACAAAGTTGCCAGATTACAGGTAAGGCTACTTTCACACTAGCGTTTTTAAATTCTGGTATTGAGTTCCGTCATAGGGGCTCAATACCGGAAAAAAACGCTTCAGTTTTGTCCCCATTCATTGTCAATGGGGACAAAACTGAACTGAAGACAACGGAAAGCTCCTGAAAGCATTCCGTTCCGTCTTCAGACCGGAGAACAAACTGCAGCATGCTGCGGTTTTCTCTCCGGTCCAAGTATCCGCACCAAGACGGATCCGGAATGACCCCCAATGCAAGTCAATGGGGACGGATCCGTTTGGTGTGACACACCAGTAATCCGGATCTGTCCTCCATTGACTTGCAATAGAGGGTCATTCCGGATCCGGCTACACAGAAATACAGAAATACATACAGACATACATACACATACATACTCACATACTCCAGGCAGGGACGCCGGCAGCATGTCTTCACGCGCCTCCTGCGCGCAGCTATGACATTTCTCCACTGCGCCCAGCAGAGGGCGCTGTGGAGCCTGAGGGGGCCCAAAGAACCTTGTGCTGTATAAGAAGACACCGGTATAATAGAAACTGCATGCTGGTCAAGTTACACCTCTCGTTGGAGGGAAGGGGTTAGGTCAAGAATTTGGCATTGGAGGGGGGTTGGTTAGTGCCATTTCAATTTTTGCCTCAGGCAGCATGAAGGCTATGTACTTCCCTGCCCCTGGCCACAAAGAACTCAGGATAGGGGGGCCCAAGTTGAATTCTAGCACCAGGGCCCATGAGAGTCTTTAGCTACGCCCCTAGGTCTTTGGAGAGCTAAAGAGACAAGAGCGAGCTAGAGAGTCAGCAGTCAGAGAGGGACACATACGTGCTGCAGCAATAAATAGTTTTATGTCTTACTGCAGAGTTGTTTTATATATGGTCATTCAGTTACTACTGATGTCTGCAATAGCCTGCTACTGACTCTATAAAGCCTTAAAGTGATTTGTCTGCTTTATTTATATTGATAACCTATTGTCAGGATGCTGCCTCGCAAATAAGCTGTCCCATCCACTTCTATGGGATGGCTCCTTCCCATTCACTTGAACAGGTAAGATCTGTCCTGTTGAAGAGAATGGGATGTCTTACTTGTAATTACACCTGCTCACCACTGCTGTTGCGATGGTGAGCAGGTAAACAATGGTAACAGCTGATAGGCAGGGGTGCCAGGAGTTGGACTTCCGCCAATCTGATATTGAGGACCTACATTAGGCCATCATTATAAATAAAGTGGACAATCCCTTTAAAGCAGGGATGCCCAACCTGCGGCCCTCCAGCTATTGAAAAAGTACAGCTTCCATCATGTCCCGACAGCATACAGTTATCAGTGCATACTAGGAGTTGTAGTTGTTCGACAGCTGGAGGGCTGCAGACTGGATATCCCTAACAAAGTTTACCTAAACCAGGGGTACTCAAGCACTTTTGGTGAAGGTCCACCTACCTGAGTCTGCTGTAGGATGAAGGTCTGAGCTGCAAAACAAAAAAATATATAAGAAGGGACAACACCAGTGGCGTGTAGCCTTAATAGTAGTAATGCCCTCTGTGCACTGTGCCCCCTTCAGAGGAATAATGCCCTCTGTGCCCCCTTGTGCCCCCTTCACATTATCAATGCGCATTATGCCCCTTTCACATTTCCAATACCCATTGTGCCCCCTCCAGAATAAAAATGCCCATTGTCCCCTCCAGAATAAAATGCCCATTGTGCCCCCTTCAGAATAAAATTACCCATTGTGCCCCCTGCAGAATAAAAATGCCCATTGTGCCCCTCCAGAGTAGAAATTCCCTTTGTGGCCCCTCCAGAATAAAAATTCCCTCTGTGCCCCCTCCAGAGTAAAAATTTCCATTGTACCTCCTTCACATTAGTAATGCCCTCTGTGCCCCCTCCATAGTAGTAATGCCCTCTGTACCCCTCCACAATAGTAATGCCCTCTGTGCCCCCTCCATAGTAGTAATGCCCTCTGTGTCCCTTCAGAGTAAAATGCCCTCTGTGCCCCCTCCAGAGTAAAAAGGCCATTGTGCCCCCTCCATAGTAAAAATGCCCATTGTGCCCCCTCCATAGTAGTAATGCCCTCTGCCCCCCCATAGTAATAAAGACCTCTGTGCCCCCTCCTTAGGTATAAAGTCCTCTGTGCCCCCTCCATAGTTATGAAGCCCTCTGTGCCCCCTCCATAGTAATAAAGACCTCTGTTCCCCTCCATAGTTATAAAGTCCTCTGTGCCCCCTCCATAGGTATAAAGTCCTCTGTGCCCCCTCCATAAGTATAAAGTTCTCTGTGCCCCCTCCATAGTTATGAAGCCCTCTGTGCCCCCTCTATAGGTATGAAGTCCTCTGTGCCCCTCCATAGTTATAATGTCCTCTGTGTCCCTCCATAGTTATAATGTCCTCTGTGCCCCTCCATAGTTATAATGTCCTCTGTGCCCCTCAATAGTTATAATGTGCTCTGTGCCCCTCCATAGTTATAATGTCCTCTGTGCCCCTCAATAGTTATAATGTGCTCTGTGCCCCCTCCATAGGTATAAAGTCCTCTGTGCCCCTCCATAGGTATAATGTCCTCTGTGCCCCCTCAATAGTTATAATGTCCTCTGTGCCCCCTCAATAGTTATAATGTCCTCTGTGCCCCCTCTGTATTTAAAAAACAAACAAAAAACACCTTAAAATGATTTTTTTTTTAAGATTTATTTTTCTCTATGAGAAATAGGTGCCTATAGCACTTTATAATCTGTACTCTTCAATATTGCTGATATG
Source organism: Rhinella marina (assembly GCA_900303285.1). Lineage (NCBI taxonomy): Eukaryota > Metazoa > Chordata > Amphibia > Anura > Bufonidae > Rhinella > Rhinella marina. The sequence continues at coordinate 20,131 of ONZH01013216.1, read as the reverse complement.
ACAATGGCGTAGGGGAGTAAAGATTTCACTGGGGCTTCAGTGAGGAATATACCGCACACATCACTGCTCCTGCCTGTCTGCTGTGCAAAAGTCTGGCATACATGGGCTATGTCAAGCTTCAGCAGAGTGGGCACAGGCAGGCAGACTGATATGTATGCGAGCAGAGCTAAGTGAGCACAGGGCAGGAGATTGCATACACATCGTCCTCCTGCCTGTGTCTAGTCTGCTAAAGCCTGACATACTGTAGCCCCCCCACATAAACTCTGCTTGCTGCTGACACTGATCGTATAGAGCAGCAGTCCCTAACCACAGATCCAGGAACCAGTACCGGACAGTGGATCATCTAGTACTGGCTCACAGGAAGCACCACAGTTGAAAGGCGGGGACAGGAACTATTGGCTCCTGTGTCCCGCCGTTTAGCCTGAGGCTGAAGGCAGCTAGGCTTGAGGCCTATAAGGCAGTGCTAAGGTACAGGTCATCATGTACCAGACACCCGGCTGATGTTTGTGACCACCTTTAATGTAACGCAGGGAGCTGGGGAAGCAAGCTGAAAGAGGCCTGCATTGCAGACAGCTGGAAGGAGGTGAGTATTTTTCTTTTTTTTTGGAGTTGTGAACACTACTAGGGGCACTAAGAAAGAGGGGTTGTTGTATTATAGTGTCTTCTCCCAGTATATAAGTAAACAGGTAATACTGAGTGAATGCTATATTTGATGAGGACACTACTGGGTATGCTAAGGAGGAGGGGTTGGTGCATTATATACTGGGGGGGGGCTATAATTAAAGAGGTACTACTGGGGGAGGGGGGGCCATAGTTAAATAGACCACTACTGGGGACACTATGTTTATGAACTCTAGGGGAGGGGCTATCTATGACACTGTCCTCAATATAAGCATCAACAGCAAGCGGAGTTCATGGTGGGGGAATACCTGGGGCACACTGTCCTCTATATGATAAGCCTTATATATAGGATAGGGTGCCCCCCCCCCAAGAACTCTGCTTGCTGCTGCCCCAGGTACAGCCCCCCTCTAACCATCCCCCTATTAACCTTTTTTCAATTTGGAGTCACTGTAGTGAGTACTCACTACTCACTCTGTTTGTGGCTGGACATGTTAGTATCTGGCTATGGGCTGAAGTCCGGTACGGATTGCTTGACTAAGCCAGCAGCATAGTGTTACACAGAAGACTGCCATGTCCCGCCTGCTCCATTCCGTGTCTGTGTGCTGTGCTAGGCTAGCTAATCAGCTGCAGGCTGTCAGCACTGTTAAGTACAGATTGGCCAGTTCAGCACCCAGTACACAGAGGATAGAGACTGTTTGGTTAGACTACAGTGCCTGAGGAGGGGCTATCTGTTACTATGGTTGCTGGCGCAGGGACAGGTTCATGGACATACACACAAAGTATGTAAGGGGGAGGCGGGGCTGTGAGCACAGGTTAAGCAGGGCCCATCCAAGCCCCAAATAGGTATGAGAGTAGAGCTGGTGATTTCACAGCAGACATTGTTGTAGTGTAATTAGGGGGCAGCCTTCCAATCACTATGGGTCCCCCTTCCTCCCATAGGCCACATAGCAGCTGCCTAGTCTGCCTCTATTGGAGGTATGCCACTGCATGATGAACAATTATCCTCTTTTTTTCTCAGCACTGAGGACACTATTAATAATGCCTTCACAGCCTTAAACTTACAAGGAACTTCCACCATGCTTCACTGTTGCCTGCACACAATCATTATTGATCTTCAGCCATTTGATGAACAAACTGCCTTCTGTTAAAGCCAGATACTTTAGATTTTGACTCATCAGTCCAGAGCACCTGCTACCATTTTTCTGCACCCCAGTTCATATGTTTTTGTGCATAGCTGAGTGGAATCATAGCCAAGCAACTCAAGTATGCACTGCGTACATGAGCTTGTGTGTGAGCTCTCACTATAAGCTTGTACCCACTCCCATACACACCCTATGTATTATTCTAGAGACACTGGGTGTGACAGGACTAGGCAGGAAATAGAAATGTTAACATTTTACAAAGAATAACAATGGTAAAGGATGAGGGAGAAGGGCACTGGATCCAAACACTCTCCCATTTTCTCCAGTCCACCATCTGTGATTATAAAAGAATCAAATTCATTACGAATTTCATTAAAAAAATTGTCCCCCAAATAAATACAAAGTTTTGATGATTAACTTTGTACAAATTGGGCAAAAATGGCATGCAGCACCATTTAACTGTGTAAATTGACGGTGAAAATAACAGGAAAGAAGAACATGGAGATAGATGTTGGAGATGCTGCAGAATTTATATACCAATTAACCATTAACGCATTGCATCAAGAGTACCGTACATTATTAATGAGCGCATTGTCCTGCAATATCAGCATTTATATACTCGATAGCTCTGTGAGAGTATCTCACATATGGCAGTTTTTCATCACAAACCAGCACACAAAACCACACACCGTGTACAACATTTGCCGGATTAAGATGAGCCATGGGTGTTCAAACACAAAAATAGGTACCATGGCTCTGAGGTGGCATCACCGGGTTCTGTGGGAAAATAGAACAGGTCAGCAACTCAGCAAGTCTGTCCTTCTACCAGTCTTCTTTGTGACATCCAGTCTGCATCTCCAAGCACTTGTGTCCTTGTCATCATCATCAGCTGCTTCTTCTCCTGCTCAAACTCCTCTTTGTCTTCTGCTCCATCGTGAGACATCCATAACAGAATATGTGGCCAAGAGAAAACTATTCTTGACCAACAATTAGCTTGTGTGCAAGCTGACGTCTCACCTGGCAAAGTTGCTGTTGGTGCAGTTGCTGCTTTACCAGTTATTTTTGGTAAATGTGGTGCAGTTCTGTGCCTTCAGCACTAATGACCTGGCCATTTACTTCAGAGACATGATTGGTAACATTTGGCAGGAAATAATCTCCCAGTCCCCATCCAATTTTGATCCTCTTCCCTCATTCACCTCTTTGTGCTCTCTCTCCTCTTTTGACCCTATAACAGATGAAGAAGTCTCCAGGCTTCTCTCTTCTTCTCGACCCACCACCTGCAGCAGTGATCCTAGTCCCTCACATCTTCTCCAGTTCATCTCTCCAGCTGTCGTTACTCACCTTACTACATTATTTAACCCCTCTCTCTCTTTTCCGTCCTCTTTCAAACCTTCTGTTATAACCCCACTACTAAAAAAAATCTCTTGACCCAAGCTGTGCAGAAACTGCATTTACTAAGGTGTCTAACGAACTCCTGACAGCAAAAAGGAACAATGACTATTCTCTACTGATTCTTCTGGATCTCTCTGCAGCATTTGATACAGTAGATTACAAACTCCTTCTTACCATGCTCCACTCAATTGGCCTTAAATACACTGCTCTTGCCAGGTTGTCTTCTCTGGCCACTCCTTTACTGTATCATTTGCTGGCTGTACTTTTCCTCTTCCTCTTGATGTTAGGGCTTCTCAGGATTCAGTCCTAGGTCCTCTAGTCTTCTCTCTCTACACAGCCCCAATTGGACAGATTATCAGTAGATTTAAGGGGTTATTTATTAAGACTGGTGGTTTAGATGCCTGTGTTAACATCCCTTATAGCTGGTGTTGGATCTGCCGAAGTTATGAAGAGGTGTAGGCTTACATTTAGACCATTTTCTATGCCTAAACCAAGTCTAGTAAATGGTGAATGAGATGGGCTAGCTGGTCCGTCCCCTTCCTTGCTCGCGCCCCCTTTTTTAGACCTGGGGTGAGGGGGGAAAAGTCACAGATTGAGACGCCTAATATAGGTGTATTTCTGGATAATAAAGGACCCCCTATGTTTTCAGTACCATCTCTATGCTAATAACACCCAACTATACACTTCATCCCCTGACATCACCCCCGCTTTACTCCACTAACTCCTCTAACATCATAACCTTTCTGTATCTAAAACTGAACCTCTCAAAACTGAAGTTCTTGTCTTTCCCCAATCTACTAACCCACCTAAACTTAATATTTCAGTTTCAGTCTGTGGTAGTATCATAACTTCCGGGCATATTTGTGTGTGTAGGGGGAGGCACCTCAGAGTGTCATATACTCATTTTCAGGCCAACTCTTTGGGTCTGCATAATATGTGCAAATAAAGAACAATAAATGAGGGGTTGTCCCTATGAAGACCTGTGAGGGGGCTACTGCAACTAATTTGCTAAGGAGCAGTAAGTAATTGTTAGGATTCAATTTGTTGGGCGAAAGGCAAGGGTAGTAAGTGAGGTTTAATGAAGGTTTTTGGTTTAGAAAATTGGTTGGCACAAATAAATAGAGGTGTTAGAATAAAAGAACAAAGGACACTTTAGAGAAAATAGAAGTTTGCAGTGGGGCCAGTTGTATAAAGTGGGACAGGTTACAAGTATTAAAAAAGGTAGCACAGTAACTGTCTGTAGGAGGATGCAACTGTGTGGTTGATCCTCAAAATATGAATTAAGATAGGCCAACCGGGTCCAAGTAGGGCCTGGCTGGGAAGTGGGCATGGTCAGCAGCTGGAAAGCAGGAGTTGGGCTCTACCAATGTTTTTTTTTTTTAATTTTTAACAAAGTTTTTGTTAAAAAAGGTGGTATCAGCTACATTTAATTTCTGCAAGATCCTGTGGTTGTTGTTCTGTTGCAATATGATTAGCATGTTTGCACTCAGATAATGCTTATCCATAGTTAGTTTAGGGTGGATTTACATTGCTTGATATTCGGGTAGATTATCGGGAATGAACATTCCTCTGGATGCTTATTTCCGACAATCTGACAGTCTAAAGGTACAGCCGATCACCCTGTAGTTAGTGCCTGCAAATAAATGATTGTTTCTAGGCAGCAGATTGAGGTGCCTAAACAGCAATCTGCTATGCAGAAACAATGCAGCTGTATGAAGATGAGCGATCTCAATAGTGATTGCTCGTTTTCATACTGTAGAGGTGGTCGCTGCATGTAAATGCAAAGCTTCACCTCCACTTAATGAGCAGCGAACTATCAGGAAGGAATGCATCCTTCCCGACAATCAGCTTCTCCTCGCCTCGTCTTAAGGTGTATTTTGTAACAAGATTGACTACACTGAGATTTTCCAAAACATGCTCCACTCTGCTACATATGTTACTCTCCATAAATCCACTGCCTTATCAGCAATAGGGCCACTGAGATGTCCATCATTTTAATCGTTTTCTTCTAGCATTGTTATAATATGATACTTGCAGGGGCGTAGCTAACGGCTTATGGGTCCTGGTGCAAGAGTTAAGCTTGGGTCCCCCTTCCCTCAGTACTTTGTGGCCAGGGGCAGGGAGGACCATGGCCTTCATGCTGCATGAGGCAAAAATGGAACTGGCAAACCCCCCATGCAAAATTCTTGACCTAAAACCTTCCCTCCAGCCATAGATGTAACTTGACCAGCTTGCACTTTATATAATACTGGTATCTTTTTATGCAGCACAAGGGTCACTGGGGCTCCCTCAGGCTCCTGGGCCCGGTAGCGACTGCTACCTCTGCACCCCCTATAGCTACGCCCCTGGATACTTGAACTATGTCCAAAGGCATCAGTTGCCTCTCTGGCTTTGTATCCGAACTATTGTTATTGATACTATCTCTTTGGTTACCTGCTGGAATCTCATGTTTTTGTTTTCAAGCCTAAAGAAGCATTCCTTAGTACATAGCAACATATGTGGTGGGCCTGTCTATACTGGCGTTCCATGTTATATTTATTTTGGGGAACTAAGCAAGAAGAATATTTTGCATGTTTTATAAGGTTCACCTAGGGTATTGAGGCAATTTAAAACACCCTTAAGTAACACAATAACAGGTCTGACTTTGCTTGAAATACTATTCAATTGCTAAACTACCCTAACAAAACATGGTAAATATTATAACAAGGAAGGGTGGATTCTGAACACATTAATATTTACTGTATTTCAATGCAGTGAAACAGTTTGCATAGTTATATACACAAAATGAAAGGATATTTTATTTGAATTGCATTTTTATGATGAAAAATCATTGCATAGGCAACTGCATCATAGGAGAACACCTTCTCATAGAATATGTTATTTTCCTACAGAAGCTACAATATGTTTCTATTTTACTGATCTAAACTATGCCTTCTCACGTAAAATCATAATTTAAACTTCTAACTGAGGCCATACTCTTACAATCATTTCATATTAGTCAAAATCAATAGCAAAGAACAGTATCATGTCTCAAAGTGAAAACAGTGTCCTATAATGTCTCTAGAGATGTCACCTGAAACCCTACTTTCTACCCCCATCTGACCCTGCAAAAACTAAGGCTCACTTTAGTAGGCATTGCTGTTTTTTCATCATACCTTATAAAAACAATTTTATTCAGCAAACTAAAACCTTGCTTCTATGTTCAAATGGTAATGAACTCAAAACAAATTTGCTGTTATCTTCTGCTGAGCTACTATATTTGTTAGGTTTCAAGGCTGGCTCTGATTTTACATGGGCCCTTAGGTGATAGAGTTACAGTAGGGCCCCTTATGCTACAACTTCTTTCATCTACCCAAGTTTCATGTTTCTAACACAGTTTTTTCTACATTTTCTCTTACGTTTGTACGTTTTTCGGTAAAACTGAAATATGTACCAACACCTTTTACCTGTGAAAAAGAATGTTACTGAGGTTTTTAGTCAGGCTGCTACCAGGGCAGTACAAGTGGTCTGCTGTCTTGGGCCCAGGAAAATAAGGTTCTTAAACACATCCATATTGCTGTGTAGAATAGAAAGTGATTGGCAAACATGGTGTCCTTTTTAGATAAGAGTAAATGCAAATGCCTCAATCAGAGTTTGCATATAACTTAGGGTTGCATGTAAATCATATAATCCTACTTTATTTTTAAAATAATAAAAAGTCCAGGGGCAATGACCTTTTCCTGTATGGGGTCCAGATATTTCCGATGGCGGCTCAACATAGATAGCCCTATATAAAAGTGCTACATCTTGAGTGTCAAGTCAGCAGTGTAATCCCTCAGTGCTCAAACAGATGTGACAGCGTAGTGACATAGTTGTGTACCTTCAGTAGTACCAGCTATAACTACTCCAATAGGATAGTACTGGCCATAGATAAATGGCATCCTCAAATATCCAAGTTTATTATGCAAAATTATATAATTGTACATACTGTATATGACATTTCAATGTATGCTGGTTAGTGTATGCTCTATGGTTAAAATCATGGCATTTGGACAATTTATATATTTTTGGCTGGTTCTCACTAGTAATGAATGTGGAGACCTGGAGCAAAATGCCTTCAGACTGATGTGTTGGCATATGTTCTTTGACATCAATTAAACATAACAGGCTGGGAATTCCTCTGTTGGATTGTTCCATCTGTTCTGCTGCATAGGGAAACACTTTCCATAGGGTGGTGTAGGGATGATGGAAAGACTCATGTTTTATTTGTGTAGCATAGAATTCTGATGACCTAGCAAAGAATGAGGTGTGGTGCCTTTTAAAGTGATTTTCTTTGGAATTCCATAATAAATTAAAGGAATAATTAATTGAGCATTTTCAGTACATTTCTACATCTAAATTGAAAAAAAGAAAGAAAATATACAGTACATCTCTTCTCTGAGAAAAAAAACATATTTGAGGGTGCATAATAAAAATTACGATCACGCTTCAAATGTATACTGATGGGACTGACATATTTACACCTTCATATTTAATACTTCTAAGTAAAGACGAAATACTCAAGGGAGTTTTCTGGGTAAATCATGAAAAAAAAACCTTTTTAAACAAATGTAGTCTTGAAAAAAACCTTCTGCTTCCCCCTTCACAAGTCCAGCCAATTATGACTTGCTGTTTCCCCTGTCACCGGTCCAGCCAATTTTACATGCCACTGTAGACACATTGTTCTTGTTGGAAACAGCCTTTTTTATTTCAGTAAAAGGAGTTTTCCAAGATCTAACAAAATCTCAGAAACTACAGATGAACGAACCAGTTCAAAACAAATCAAATTCATATTGAATTACCCGTTAATTAGGATTCCAAATTAAACTGAATATGGTGGTTGTCATTTTACAGTTCAGAAGACAGAGAAGAAGGCATCTGCCACAAAAAAGGATAATTTGTGGATCATTTTTTAATTAAAAAATAAAATATGACAGTGCAGTGTGTGATTAAATAGCCTAGTTTTCTTTTAACACCAGCTGTCATCCATGGGGGTCTGATTTGAGCTCTCATATGGATGTCTGAATTGAGCTCTGATATGGGGGTCTGATCTGAGGTTAAGAGTGGTAAGGAGTATGTAAGGGTGTATTTTTTGTACTGGCATACATAAGAGGGTAGTTTTTTGTACTGGAGCTCATTAGTTTATAAGGGGATATTTTTTGTACAGGCTCACCTTATAAGGGATTATTGTTTGTACTAGTGTTCATTAAAAGAGGGCATTTTTGTAGTGGTGAATATTATAAGTGGGTATATTTGTATTGGCACACATTATAAGGGTATTTTTGTACTGGTACACATTAGGGGAAGTTTTTCTACTGACACACATTACAAGGAGAATTATTACTACTAGAGGACTATGGGGAACACAATTATTAGTATGGGCACTATGGAAACATTATTACTAGAGATGAGCGAATGTTTCAAAAATTCGATTCGGCTGGTTCACCGAATTTTCGGAAAAGATTTGCTTCAATACGAATAAATTCGTTGCGAATCGCGTTAAAAAACGACTACTTCCGCGCTGCAAAAAGCCTGGATAGTGGTGTAGAACACTGTGCCTTACAGTAAAACGCATAGGGAGTAGTGTTGAGTGAGCACTTCTGTGCTCGTATGCTCGGGTGCTCTGGCCGAGCAACCGAGCATAATGTTAGTCAATGGGACTAAACCAGACACCACCCGCTCGGAAGAGGGGAGGGTGTCTGGTTAATAGAAAAAGGTCACAATCGCGACTTCTCCTCTTTTACTCCTTTCGCTTGTAAAAGTATGCTAATTAACTGAATTTGTACGCATTTGCGCACAATGCGTACGCATTAGTGTCCAAATGCATATGCATTAGCATACAAAATCGTATGCATTAGCATACAATGCGTAGCATTAGCGTACAAATCAACATTACAGTGAATGCCAGCATTGCTCTTGAGTACACTAGTTGTTCTACTGTGGAAGTGAAAGAATACTGTGAGCCAGTGTGACATGCACATAACGGGCTTCTTAGAATCGCTGCACACTTTTATGTATTTGGGCAGTTAAGGGGCCAAAACTCACCAAACAACTCAAGTCTGGACTCAGCCTTACAGGTCAATGTTAGCGCCAGCTATAAAGAATCGTGCAGAGGCCCAAGATCCTACTAGAGTGCCAAAAGCGTACGCCTTTTACACCAATTCACTGATTCCACATACATTTCGACAGAACCTGTTGTATTACACGCTTATACAAGCAGAGCCCCCCACAGACAGGTTGGAGATAGCAGTGGCAGCAGCATCAGCAGACTATAGAGTGGCATGACAACAATGTGGCCAGGTGGCAGCAGCATGAGTAGGCCACAGAGTGGCAGAATGACAGACCCTGGAAGTGGCAGCAGCAGTGGAGATAGTAGTACAATTTGGAGGCCACAGAGTGGCACAATTACCTAATTTTGAGGTAGCGGCAGCTAGGAGACGGCATGTGCAGTCGGCGGCGACAGCAGCATCAGGCCGAAGAGTGGCATGATGACATACCCTGAAAAGCCGCCAGTACTAAAAAATTCTCGTCCTTTTAGCTAAGATCAACTGTAGCATATGTTCTTATCAGCATAGGGGCTGGTTATGCCAGCGGACGGGAACAGAGGAGGTGCAGCGCAGGCTACAGCTTTGCCTGGACTGTGACAAAATGTCATTATTGACCCAAGATGCCCAAGACCCAAGTTCCATCTTGCGATCGAGCTGGCGGTCTGCAGGGAGCTGAGCTATGACCTGTGGGAGCCCCTGCCTCTCGCCTCCCCCATGCTCATCGCTGAGTGTCCCGGGGGCCGGAATTGTTTACTTTTAAAAATTCGAGTGTTCAAAACAAACAGGGTTTCCTGTGTACTTGATCTGTGAATAATGGAATAGGACTACAGAACGTACCAAAATTTTACGACTGACATGCTGCTGCAGAGGAGAGTGGTACCATAACAGCAGCTGCAAGAGTCATCAGTCAAACAAATTTCAAGGCCACAGAGTGGCACAATTACCTAATTTTGAGGAAGTGGCAGCTAGGAGACGGCATGTGCAGTCGGCGGCGACAGCAGCATCTGGCCGGAGAGTGGCATGATGACATACCCTGAAGAGCCGCCAGTACTAAAAAATTCTCGTCCTTTTGGCTAAGATCAACTGTAGCATATGTTCTTATCAGTATAGGGGCTGGTTATGCCAGCGGATGGGAACAGAGGAGGTGCAGCGCAGGCTACAGCTTTGCCCCAAGATGCCAAGAAAGCTTGGAGTTCCATCTTGCGATCGAGCTGGCAGTCTGCAGGGAGCTAAGCTACCACCTGTGGGAGCCCCTGCCTCTCGCCTCCCCCATGCTCATCACTGAGCGTCCCAGGGGCAGGAATCGTTTACTTTTAAAAATTTGAGTGTTCAAAACAAACAGGGTTTCCTGTATACTTGAGCTAGCAGCAGTGGAATCTTTGTCTGCAGATGACGATAATGACCATAAAGCCCTTGCTTCACCTGGCTCCCAAGTGTAATCGACTACATCATCATCAACTACAGTTAGCTCTGTTTCCTGTATACTTGAGCTATGAATAATGGAATGGGACTACAGAACGTACAATAAATTTACGACTGACATACTGCCGAGCAGAAGGTCCAAAAAACTTGAATCAATTTTGAGGCCACAGAGTGGCACATAACAGAAGCTGCAAGAGTCAGCAGTCAAACAAATTTCAAGGCCACAGAGTGGCACCGTAATAGAAGCTGCAAGAGTCAGCAGTCAAACAAATTTCAAGGCCACAGAGTGGCACCGTAATAGAAGCTGCAAGAGTCAGCAGTCAAACAAATTTCAAGACCACAGAGTGGCACGGTAATAGAAGCTGCAAGAGTCAGCAGTCAAACAAATTTCAAGGCCACAGAGTGGCACCGTAATAGAAGATGCAAAAGTCAGCAGTCAAACAAATTTCAAGGCCAAAGAGTGGCAACGTAATAGAAGCTGCAAGAGACAGCAGTCAAACAAATTTCAAGGCCACAGAGTGGCACCGTAACAGCTAGCTGCATGAGGCAGCAGTCAAACAAATTTCAAAGCCACAGAGTGGCACCGTAACAGCTAGCTGCAAGAGGCAGCAGTCGAATACATTTCAAGGCAACAGAGTGGCACCGTAATAGAAGCTGCAAGAGTCAGCAGTCAAACAAATTTCAAGGCCACAGAGTGGCAACGTAATAGAAGCTGCAAGAGTCAGCCGTCAAACAAATTTCAAGGCCACAGAGTGGCACCGTAATAGAAGCTGGAAGAGTCAGCAGTCAAACATATTTCAAGGCCACAGAGTGGCACCGTAATAGAAGCTGCAAGAGTCAGCAGTCAAACAAATTTCAAGGCCACAGAGTGGCACCATAATAGAAGCTGCAAAAGTCAGCAGTCAAAGTAATTTAAAGGCCACAGAGTGCCACCGTAATAGAAGCTGCAAGAGTCAGCAGTCAAACAAATTTAAAGGCCACAGAGTGGCACCGTAATACAAGCTGCAAGGGTCAGCAGTCAAACAAATTTCAAGGCCACAGAGTGGCACCGTAATAGAAGCTGCAAGAGTCAGCAGTCAAACAAATTTTAAGGCCACAGAGTGGCACTGTCACAGCTAGCTGCAAGAGGCAGCAGTCAAATACATTTCAAGGCAACAGAGTGGCACCGTAATAGAAGCTGCAAGAGGCAGCAGTCAAACAAATTTCAAGGCCACAGAGTGGCACCATAATAGAAGCTGCAAGGGTCAGCAGTCAAACAAATTTCAAGGCCACAGAGTGGCAACGTAATAGAAGCTGCAAGAGTCAGCCGTCAAACAAATTTCAAGGCCACAGAGTGGCACCGTAATAGAAGCTGGAAGAGTCAGCAGTCAAACAAATTTCAAGGCCACAGAGTGGCACCGTAATAGAAGCTGCAAGAGTCAGCAGTCAAACAAATTTCAAGGCCACAGAGTGGCACCATAATAGAAGCTGCAAAAGTCAGCAGTCAAAGTAATTTAAAGGCCACAGAGTGCCACCGTAATAGAAGCTGCAAGAGTCAGCAGTCAAACAAATTTAAAGGCCACAGAGTGGCACCGTAATACAAGCTGCAAGGGTCAGCAGTCAAACAAATTTCAAGGCCACAGAGTGGCACCGTAATAGAAGCTGCAAGAGTCAGCAGTCAAACAAATTTTAAGGCCACAGAGTGGCACTGTCACAGCTAGCTGCAAGAGGCAGCAGTCAAATACATTTCAAGGCAACAGAGTGGCACCGTAATAGAAGCTGCAAGAGTCAGCAGTCAAACAAATTTCAAGGCCACAGAGTGGCACCATAATAGAAGCTGCAAGGGTCAGCAGTCAAACAAATTTCAAGGCCACAGAGTGGCACCGTAACAGCATCTGCAAGAGGCAGCAGTCGAATACATTTCAAGGCAAAAGAGTTGGAGAGGCAGCAGGAGTGGTACTAATTTTAAAAAGACAGAATGGCACAGTGACATACCCTGGGAGAGGCAGCAGCAGTCAAAAGAATTTAAATGCAACATACCGTAGAGTGGCACAATTACATACTTTGGACCTAGCGGCAGCTGGGAGACAGCGTGAGTAGGTGGCAGCTGGGACGCAGCATGAGTAGGCCACAGAGTGGCACAATTATATACTTTGGACGTAGCAGCAGCTGGGAGACAGCGTGAGTAGGCGGCGAACGCAGCAGCATCAGGCCACAGAGTGGCACAATTACATAGTTTGGACATAGCGGCAGCTGGGAGACAGCGTGTGGAGGCGGCGGCAGCAGCAGCACCAGGCCACAGAGTGGCACAATTACATAGTTTGGACGTAGCGGCAGCTGGGAGACAGTGTCTGGAGGCGGCGGCAGCATCAGGCCACAGAGTGGCACAATTACATAGTTTGGACGTAGCGGCAGCTGGGAGACAGCGTGTGGAGGCGGCGGCAGCAGCAGCATCTTGCCACAGAGTGGCACAATTACATAGTTTGGACGTAGCGGCAGCTGGAAGACAGCGTGTGGAGGTGGCGGCAGCAGCAGCATCAGGCCACAGAGTGGCACAATTACATAGTTTGGACGTAGCGGCAGCTGGGAGACAGTGTCTGGAGGCGGCGGCAGCAGCAGCATCAGGCCACAGAGTGGCACTATTACATAGTTTGGACGTAGCGGCAGCTGGGAGACGGTGTCTGGAGGCGGCGGCAGCAGCAGCATCAGGCCACAGAGTGGCACAATTACATAGTTTGGACGTAGCAGCAGCTGGGAGACAGTGTGTGGAGGCGGAGGCAGCAACATCAGGGCACAGAATGGCACAATTAAATAGTTTGGTCGTAGCGGCAGCTGGGAGACAGCGTGTGGAGGCGGCGGACGCAGCAGCATCAGGCGACAGAGTGGCACAATTACATAGTTTAGACATAGCGGCAGCTGGGAGACAGCGCGTGGAGGCGGCGGCAGCAGCAGCATCAGGCCACAGAGTGGCAAAATTACATAGTTTGGACGTAGCAGCAGCTGGGAGACAGTGTGTGGAGGCGGAGGCAGCAACATCAGGGCACAGAATGGCACAATTAAATAGTTTGGTCGTAGCGGCAGCTGGGAGACAGCGTGTGGAGGCGGCGGACGCAGCAGCATCAGGCCACAGAGTGGCACAATTACATAGTTTGGACGTAGCGGCAACGGGGAGACAGCGCGTGGAGGCGGCGGCAGCAGCAGCATCAGGACATAGAGTGGCGTGGTGACATAGCCTGGAGGTGGCAGCAGTAGCATCATGAGGAGACCTGATTGTTGAGGTGGCAGCATTATCAGAAGGCTACATATTGGGTCAGTGACAGAGTGGAGAGGTGGGTGGCAATACCAGTCACTGGTAAAGATGCTGGGTGGTAGAAGGAGCAGCTGGTAGATGTGTGGCATCAGGAGGGTGGCAGCATCATAAGAGTGGCTGAGGCAGGTAGCCTGAAGAATACAGTCTCATTTGTCAAGGTTTGCGTGACGCATCATGGCTGATCTAATCTTATGCATCAGGCGTTGGTGGTTGGAAATCCTGGCTGATCCACACCTGATTCATCTTGACAAAGGTGAGTCTTTCCACATTTTGGAAGAACAGGCGAGTTCTCCTTGGGTTAACTATAGCCCCCGCCGCACTGAACACCCACTCTGATGCCACACTACTAGCCAGGCAGGACAGCATCTCCTGTGCAAACTCGGCCAGTTGCGGCCACAAATCCAGTTTGGCTGCCCTGTAGTCCAGCGGATCTTCAATGTGGGGTGGCAGGGGGCTGTCCAAGTAGGCCACCACCTGCTGGTTCAAGGTCGGTTCCTGGCCTACCTGCTGCTGCTGCTGCCGCCGCTGCTGGTGAGTGCTTTCCGCACTTGGCGGGTGAAGAAAGCTGCTGATCAGCGACTCCAGACTCAAGTTGCTGCTGATGGAGCTGGTACTGCTCCTAACCCCCGACCCCCCCACAGCAGTGGCAGTGGTACGTGAGTGCTGAGGGACCTCCCGGTCAGACCTGCGAGAGGATGGACGAGGATGCAGATAGGCAGCAGCCAATTGACTACATAGGATGTCTCTATAGTACTTCAGTTTGTCCTCCCTCTCAGCAGGTGAAAAAAAGGCCCCCATTTTAGACAGGTAGCGAGGGTTCAAGAGGGTGGAGAGAGACAGAAGTCATCCCTCTGCCAGATGGTGACTATTCGGCTGTCACTACGTAAGCAACTGAGCATGCATCGGTCCATTTGCGCAAGTGACTCGGAGGGACTCCCTGCCTCCAACTCCACTGTATACTGCCATGGTGTCTCTGGGTCATCTGCCTCATCTTCCGCATCTCCCGCTACCTCCTCTGGCTGCTCCTGCTCCTCCTCTTCTGTCACCTGGGTAGAAAAACCACTAAATGCTTGGGCTCCAATGTCCTCCTCCTCCTCCAGATCAGCCCCCACCGGACTCATGTGGCCATCAGATGCAGTCTCCACGTCTCCAGTCCCCTGACCAGAAAGATTTTGCAGCATCTGTTCCAGGACATGAAGCAGTTGCTCATACCGTAGTCCTGGCGACTGACAAATAACGTGGCCTCCTCAAAGGGCCTGAGCAAGCGGCAGGTGTCACGCATGAGCTGCCACTGGCTGACATCAAAATTACACAGGGGAGTACTCCTGTCCGCTTGGATCATTAAGAAACCGTTTATGGCCTTTCTCTGTTCGTACAGTCGGTCCAACATATGGAGGGTAGAATTCCAACGGGTGGAAACGTCACATATCAGCCATTCTGCCGCTGGAGCTCAAGGAGGGTGTGCTTGGCACTGTAGGAATGGCTGAAGTGCATGTAAAGTTTCCTGGCCATTTTTAGAATGTTTTGCAGTTGGGTATAAGACTTGAGGAAACGTTTGACAACTAGATTAAATACGTGCGCCATGCAGGGCCCATGGCTCAGCCCTCCTTGGCGCAGCGCGGACACCATGTTCGTTCTGTTGTCTGTCACCATGGTTCCGATTTTTAGTTGTCGTGGAGAAAGCCAGCAATCGATTTCTTCTTGCATGACGCGGAGCAGTTCCTCCCCTGTGTGACTTCGTTCGCCCAGGCAAACCAGGCGTAGTGGGCCATAAAGGACATGTACTGTCCCTGACCGTAGTTGCAACTCCACATGTCGGCGCTGCCGTGCACTTTGGCAGACACCGACAGGCTCAAGGACTGGGCCACCTTCTCTTCTACATATTTGTGCAGGGCTGGGACTGACTTTTTGGCAAAGAAATGATGGCTTGGCACTCTCCACCTCGGCTCGGCACAAGCCATCATTTCTCTGAACGGTGCAGAGTCCACAGTTGAAAAGGGAGAGACTGCAGCACGAGTAACTTGGACAGGAGCATGGTCAGCTTCTGCGCTGTAGGATGGCTGGACGCGTACTGCTGTCTCTTTGCAATCGCCTCAGTGAATGACTGCTGCCGTAATGAGTGGCGATGAATAAGAGGAGGAGGAGCAGATGCATCTGGAGCGGTAGATGATGAGAGACAGCTCCCTTTGGCAGAGGTGCTGGAGCCTTGACTGCCTGAAATGGGCTGCGTGACACTGGGTGATGCTGCTGCTGCTGCAGACTGGACCACCACATCTGAGCCACGGTTCTCCCAGGCCACTTTGTGGTGATGCTGCATATGTTGGCGCAGTGCCTTGGTGCCAACATTAGCACCCTGGCCACGCTTCACTTTCTGACCACAGATTCTACATATAGCCATGTTCACCTCCTCAGGCGTCTTAACAAAAACTTCCACACTGCCGAGTAGGCGATTTTACCACCAACACTGACGGAGTAGTACCTCCGCTGCCTGGCTGAGCCGCTGCGCCGCTCTTTTCAAGGCCGGAAAGCACCTGCGAAGAGTGCGGTCTACCCCGTGCCCGTTTGGCTCCCGACCTCGCACTGCTGCCACTACTCTGACTCCCACCCACACTACCGACTTGCTGGCTGCACCGCTGCCTCATGCGCAAGCTGTCAGTCTCGTCTGCAGATGACGATAAGGATGATGATGCCCTTGCTTCACCCGGCTCCCAAGTGCGATTGGCTACATCATCATCAACTACAGTTTGCATGTCGCTAATGTCCTCCGTAACTGTCTCTGTGTACAAAGCCTGACTGCTCTCAACATCACCTCCCACTACACTCTACTCATCAGTACTTGACCGCCTACTGGAAGGAGCGGATTTCTGCCCCACCTTTGGCTTCCCAGTAGCTGCTGACCATCCTCAAGTAGTTCGTCCTCGCTGTATAGTGGCCCAGAGCCCAGAGCATGTAGTGCTTCTCTGGGTGAGGGAACCGAAAAGGACAGAGGCAGGTTGAGGACAGGTGAGGGCAGTGGAGGTGCTCCAGGCCCATGCCAAATAAGGGTTGTATCTGACGAACCCACCGACTCTTGGCTGGGGGTGTCTGATGTCATCAGGGAAGAAGTGGATGACCGAGTCAACCATTCAAAAACCACTGGATTGGTGGTCAACACACGACCGCTAGATAACACCGGTAGCTCTGGCCTCGCCAAGTGACCCCTAATGCCACGTCTCATTCCTCTGCTGCGACCTCTGTCTATTACAGAAACATTTGTGCCACTGCCCCTCCCCTGTGAAGGGCCTGTCACCGCTCTGTCTGACATACTGTTTGATTACAAATTTAAAATAAAAGGAAATTAAAAATCCAACAAACTCAGATTCACTATTTTTTTTAATGATATTCACTGACTACCCTACAGCAATGTCACGCTTTTCTGCTTGGATGGCGAATGAGGCCTAAAATACTTATTTAAAAGTAACCCTGACAACCCCACAAACTCAGATTCACTATTTTTTTTAATGATATTCACTGACTACCTTACAGCAATATCACGCTTTTCTGCTTGGATGGCGAATGAGGCCTAAAATACTTATTTAAAAGTAACACTGACAACCCCACAAACTCAGATTCACTATTTTTTTTAACCACTTCCCATCTGGGCCATTTACGCCCTTCCTGACCAGGCCTAATTTTGCAAATCTGACATGTGTGACTTCATGTGGCAATAACTTTGGAATGCTTTTACTTATCCAAGCGATTCTGAGATTGTTTCCTCGTGACACATTGTACTTCAAGTTAATGGTAAATTTGAGTCGATAAGTTTTAATTTTATTTATAAAAAAAATCCAAAAGTTAACGAAAATTTGAAAAAAATCACTGTTTTCTAAATTTGAATCTCTCTGCTTTTAAGACAGATAGTGATACCCCATGAAATCCTTTTTAATTTACATTCCCCATATGTCTATTTTTTTAGGACAGTAGAAGGTTTAGAATTTTAGACGCATTTTTTGCAAATTTGCAAAATCAACTTTTTTAAGGACCAGTTCAGTTCTGAAGTCAGTTTGTGAGGCTTACATAATATAAACCACCCATAAATTACCCCATTTTAGAAACTACACCCCTCAAACTATTCAAAACTGGTTTTAGAAACGTTGTTAACCCTTTAAGTATTCCACAGGAATTAAAGCAAAATAGATGTGAAATTTCAAAATTTCACTTTTTTTGCAGATTTTCCATTTTAATCATTTTTTTCCTGTAACACATCAAGGGTTAACAACAAAACAAAACTCAATATTTATTACCCCGATTCTGCAGTTTGCAGAAACACCCCACATGTGGTCGTAAACTGTTATTTGGGGATACGCCAGGGCTTGGAAGGGGAGGTGCAGCATCTGCATTTTCTAACATGGAATTTTTTGTCATGGTTTTAGGAGCAATAACGTTTTAATTTTTTTGTGGACTGAGCTGCGTGAGGTCTTATTTTTTGTGGGACAAGCTGTGCTTTTTATTGGCATCATTTTGGGGTACATCCGGCTTTCTGATCACTTTTTAATCAAATTTTTGGGAGGTTAACTAAAAAAAAAAAAAAGCAGTTTAGGGGAATTTTTCTATTTTTTTTTTACACCGTTCACTTGATGGGGTAGATCATGTGATATTTTTGTAGAGCCAGTTGTTACGGACGCAACAATACCAAATATGTCTATTTTTTATTTTTTATTTTTTTGCGTTTTACACAATAAGAGCATTTTTAGAAAAAAAATCATGTTTTTGTGTTGCAATTTTTTAAGAGCCATTTTTTTTCATTTTTCTGGCTATGATCTTGTGTGGGGGCTCATTTTTTGCGGGATGAGGTGACGTTTTTATTGATATCATTTTGGGATGCATACGACTTTTTCATTGTTTGATATTATGTTTTTTGGTAGGTGAGGCGACAAAAAAAAGCTGTTTTGGCATAATTTTTATTAGATTTTTTTATGCAGTTCACTTGATGGGGTAGATCATGTGATATTTTTATAGAGCCGGTCGTTTCGGACGCGGTGATACCAAATATGTTTATTTTATTTATTTATTTTTATTTGTAAAAAATTTTTAATGACATATTTGGGGGAAAATTATTTTTTTTTATATGTGATTTTTTTTATATAATACTCTTTTTTTTATAATTTTTTTATTTTTTATTTTACACTTTGTGTCCCCCTTAAGGTCATACAAGACCACAGGGGGACATTTATCTTCACTTATTTATTTATTTTTTTTTTACACTTGATTTCTCCTGTAACTGGGGCTGACATAGTAGCCCCAGTTACAGCGGAAATACATCCCCAGAGAGGCTGTACAGCATAATACTATGCTGTACAACCTCAGTGCAGGGCTGATCGGGTCTATGAGAGACCCGGCAGATTCTGCGCGCTCCCGACCCGGCGATCACGTGACCGCCGGGCCGGAACAGGAAGCGCAATAGCAAGGCAGGGACCCCTGGGAACGGTCCCTGCCTTCTCTTTGGGGTACCCTGCTGTCACTGACAGCAGGTACCCCACTGTGCAGCTGCACGATTAGCGTGCAGCTGCTATTTCTGAATGGACGTTCAGAAATAGATAACCACTTCACGGACGTTTATTTACTATGGGCGGACGTGAAGTGGTTAATGATATTCACTGACTACCTTACAGCAATATCATGCTTTTTTGCTTGGATGGCGAATGAGGCCTAAAATACTTATTTGAAACTAACCACCCCACAAACTGAGATTCACAATTTTTTTTTTTATATATATATATTTTTTTTATGTACCCCTAAACAAGTCTCTGACCCTCTTCACTGCACTGCACTGCAAAAAAGTGACACTAGTGGTGCTTCTTTGCATGAAGCACCCCAAAACAGCCTTCAGAAGACAGAGCAGTGCTGTACAAGAGGCACTGCTGCTGCAGTGTATATGGATAGCGATTCACTGCCTGATTTTCTGTCCACAAATCGTCCCTCTCCTATCCCTGCAATTCATGTTATCTATCCCTGATCTCTTTTCTTGTAATTTAAAACGTTTTCCTATCACTTGCCCTAACGCAGCACACATCTGTCCCTGCTCTAAATCTCATGGCAAATGGCGCTTTCCAGCACTGCAGAGCTATTTATAGGGCTGGGACATCGCAGGACCTGGCTGGATGCTAATTGGCTACATGTATTCATGTGATCGCATTGTGGGCGTATACTTCTTTGTCCAG
>ONZH01013215.1:0-17149 GCA_900303285.1 Rhinella marina | reverse complement strand
CTGGTGCACTGATCTCATAATTATAGGAGGACTCTGAGCAGTGAGGGGTCTGGTGCACCATCTCATAATTATAGAGGACTCTGAGCAGTGAGGGGTCTGGTGCTCTGATCTCATAATAGGAGGACTCTGAGCAGTGAGGGGTCTGGTGCACCATCTCATAATTATAGGAACTTGAGATGAGGTCTGGTGCACCCATCTCATATTATAGGGGACTCTGAGCAGTGAGGGTCTGGTGCCCCATCTCATAATTATAGAGGACTCTGAGCAGTGAGAGGGTCTGGTGCACCCATCTCATTTATAGGAGACTCTGAGCAGTGAGGGGTTGGTGCACCCATCTCATAATTATAGGAGGACTCTGAGCAGTGAGAGGTCTGGTGCACCATCTCATAATTATAGGGGACTCTGAGCAGTGAGGGTCTGGTGCACCACCTCATAATTATAGGGAGGACTCTGAGCAGTGAGGGTCTGGTCATCCATCTCATAATTATAGGAGGACTCTGAGCAGTGAGGGGTCTGGTGCACTGATCTCATAATTATAGGGGACTCTGAGCAGTGAGGGGTCTGGTGTACCCACCTCATAATTATAGGGGATCTGAGCAGTGATAGCTCTGGGCACCGCTCAATAAATTATAGGAGGACTCTGCAGTGAGAGGTCTGGTGCACTGATCTCATAATTATAGGAGGACTCTGAGCAGTGAGGGGTCTGGTGTACCACCTATAATTAGGAGGGACTCTGAGCAGTGAGGGGTCTGGTGCACCGACCTCTAATTATAGGAGGGACTCTGAGCAGTGAGGGGTCTGGTGCACTGATCTCATAATTATAGGAGGACTCTGAGCAGTGAGGGGTCTGGTGCTCATCTCATAATTATAGGAGGACTCTGAGCAGTGAGGGGTCTGGTGCACCGACTCATAATTATAGGAGAACTCTGAGCAGTGAGGGGTCTGGTGCATCCATCTCATAATTATAGGAGGACTCTGAGCAGTAGTGAGGGGTCTGGTGCTCATCTCATAATTATAGGGGACTCTGAGCAGTGAGTGAGGGTCTGGTGCACCGACCTTCATAATTATAGGAGGACTCTGAGCAGTGAGGGTCTGGTGCACTGATCTCATAATTATAGGAGGACTCTGAGCAGTGAGGGGGTCTGGTGTACCCACCTCATAATTATAGGGGGACTCTGAGCAGTGAGGGGTCTGGGTCACCGACTCATAATTAAGGAGGACTCTGAGCTGAGAGAGTGAGGGGTCTGGTGCTCTGATCTCATAATTATAGGAGGACTCTGAGCAGTGAGAGGTCTGGTGCTCAGTGATCTCATAATTATGAGGACTCTGAGCAGTGAGGGGTCTGGTGACTCTGATCTCATAATTATAGGAGGACTCTGAGCAGTGAGAGGTCTGGTGGCTGATCTCATAATTATAGAGGACTCTGAGCAGTGAGGGGTCTGGTGAACATAATATAGGAGACTCTGAGCAGTGAGGGGTCTGGTGCACCGACCTCATAATTATAGGAGGACTCTGAGCAGTGAGGGGTCTGGTGCACCGACCTCATAATTATAGGAGGACTCTGAGCAGTGAGGGGTCTGGTGCACTGATCTCATAATTATAGGAGGACTCTGAGCAGTGAGGGGTCTGGTGTACCCACCTCTATAATTATAGGGGACTCTGAGCAGTGAGGTCTGGTCCGACTCTGCAGGGGTCTGGTGCTCCGATCTCATAATTATAGGAGGACTCTGAGCAGTGAGGGGTCTGGTGCACCCTGATCTCATAATTATAGGAGGACTCTGAGCAGTGAGGGGTCTGGTGCACCCATCTCATAGGAGGACTCTGAGCAGTGAGGGTCTGGCTATAGGAGGGACTCTGAGTAGTGAGGGTCTGGTGCACCCATCTATAATTATAGGAGGACTCTGAGCAGTGAGGAGGTCTGGTGCACCATCTCATAATTATAGGAGGACTCTGAGCAGTGAGGGGTCTGGTGCACCCATCTCAAATTATAACTTATGAGTGAGAGGACTCTGAGCAGTGAGGGGTCTGGTGCACTGATCTCATAATTATAGGAGGACTCTGAGCAGTGAGGGTCTGGTGCACCACCTCATAATTATAGGAGGGACTCTGAGCAGTGAGGGTCTGGTGCACCTGACCTCATAATTATAGGGGGACTCTGAGCAGTGAGGGGTCTGGTGCATATCTCATAATTATAGGACTCTGCAGCAGGGTCTGGGACTCTCAGTGAGGGTCTAAGACCTCATAATTATAGGAGGACTCTGAGCAGTGAGGGGTCTGGTGCACTGATCTCATAGGATTATAGGAGGACTCTGAGCAGTGAGGGTCTGGTGTACCCACCTCATAATTATAGGGGACTCTGAGCAGTGAGACCTCATAATTATAGGGACTCTGAGCAGTGAGAGGTCTGGTGACTGATCTCATATTATAGGAGGATCTGAGCAGTGAGGGTCTGGTGTACCTCATAATTATAGGAGGACTCTGAGACCTCAGTGAGCAGTGAGGGGTCTGGTCACCGACCTCATAATTATAAGAGGACTCTGAGCAGTGAGGGGTCTGGTGCTCTGATCTCATAATTATAGGAGGACTCTGAGCAGTGAGGGTCTGGTGCTCTGATCATAATTTATAGGAGGACTCTGAGCAGTGAGGGGTCTGGTGCATCCATCTCATAATTATAGGAGGACTTCTGAGTAGTGAGGGGTCTGGTGCATCCATCTCATAATTATAGGAGGATCTGAAGTAGTGAGGTCTGGTGTACCCACCTCATAATTATAGGGGGACTCTGAGCAGTGAGGAGTCTGGTGCACCGACCTCATAATTATTGGAGGACTCTGAGCAGTGAGAGGTCTGGTGCACTGATCTTCATAATTATAGGAGGACTCTGAGCAGTGAGAGGTCTGGTGCACCGACCTTCATAATTATAGGAGGACTCTGAGCAGTGAGGGGTCGTGGCACTGATCTCATAATTATAGGAGGACTCTGAGCAGTGAGGGGTCTGGTGTACCCACCTCATAATTATAGGGGACTCTGAGCAGTGAGGGGTCTGGTTCACCGACCTCATAATTATAAGAGGACTCTGAGCAAGTGAGGGGTCTGGTGCTCTGATCTCATAATTATAGGAGGACTCTGAGCAGTGAGAGGTCTGGTGCTCTGATGCTTCATAATTATAAGAGGACTCTGAGCAGTGAGGGGTCTGGTGCTCTGATCTTCATCATTATAGGAGGACTCTGAGCAGTGAGAGGTCTGGTGCTCTGATCTCATAATTATAGGAGGACTCTGAGCAGTGAGGGGTCTGGTGCTCTGATCTCATAATTATAGGAGGACTCTGAGCAGTGAGAGGTCTGGTGCACCGACCTCATAATTATAGGAGGACTCTGAGCAGTGAGGGGTCTGGTGGCATTCCATCTCAATAATTATAGGAGGACTCTGAGTAGTGAGGGGTCTGGTGCTTCTGATCTCATAATTATAGGAGGACTCTGAGCAGTGAGGGGTCTGGTGTACCCACCTCATAATTATAGGGGACTCTGAGCAGTGAGGGGTCTGGTGCATCCATCTCATAATTTATAGGAGGACTCTGAGTAGTGAGGGGTCTGGTGCATCCATCTCATAATTATAGGAGGACTCTGAGTAGTGAGGGGTCTGGTGTACCCACCTCATAATTATAGGGGGACTCTGAGCAGTGAGGGGTCTGGTGCACCGACCTCATAATTATAGGAGGACTCTGAGCAGTGAGAGGTCTGGTGCACTGATCTCATAATTATAGGAGGACTCTGAGCAGTGAGGGGTCTGGTGTACCCACCTCATAATTATAGGGGGACTCTGAGCAGTGAGGGGTCTGGTTCACCGACCTCATAATTATAAGAGGACTCTGAGCAGTGAGGGGTCTGGTGCTCTGATCTCATAATTATAGAGGACTCTGAGCAGTGAGAGGTCTGGTGCTTCTGATCTCATAATTATAGAGGACTCTGAGCAGTGAGGGGTCTTGGTGCTTCTGATCTCATAATTATAGGAGGACTCTGAGCAGTGAGAGGTCTGGTGCTCTGATCTCATAATTATAGGAGGACTCTGAGCAGTGAGGGGTCTGGTGCTCTGATCTCATAATTATAGGAGGACTCTGAGCAGTGAGAGGTCTGGTGCACCGACCTCATAATTAATAGGAGACTCTGAGCAGTGAGGGGTCTGGTGCATCCATCTCATAATTATAGGAGGACTCTGAGTAGTGAGGGTCTGTTGCTCTGATCTCATAATTATAGAGGACTCTGAGCAGTGAGGGGTCTGGTGCATCCATCTCATAATTATAGGAGGACTCTGAGTAGTGAGGGTCTGGTGCTCTGATCTCATAATTTTAGGAGGACTCTGAGTAGTGAGGGGTCTGGTGCACCCATCTCATAATTATAGGAGGACTCTGAGTAGTGAGGGGTCTGGTGCTCTGATCTCATAATTATAGGAGGACACTGAGCAAGTGAGGGGTCTGGTGCACCGACCTCATAATTATAGGAGGACTCTGAGCAGTGAGGGGTCTGGTGCTCTGACTCATAATTATAGGAGGACACTGAGCAGTGAGGGGTCTGGTGCAGCCGACCTCATAATTATAGGAGGACTCTGAGCAGTGAGGGGTCTGGTGCATCCATCTCATAATTATAGGAGACTCTGAGCAGTGAGGGGTCTGGTGCATCCATCTCATAATTATAGGAGGACTCTGAGCAGTGAAGGTCTGGTGCACCCCATCTCATAATTATAGGGGGACTCTGAGCAGTGAGGGGTCTGGTTGCACCCATCTCATAATTATTAGGAGGACTCTTGAGCAGTGAGGGGTCTGGGCACTGATCTCATAATTATAAGAGGACTCTGAGCAGTGAGGGGTCTGGTGCACTGATCTCATAATTATAGGAGGACTCTGAGCAGTGAGGGGTCTGGTGCACCCATCTCATAATTATAGGAGGACTCTGAGCAGTGAGGGGTCTGGTGCACCCATCTCATAATTATAGGAGGACTCTGAGCAGTGAGGGGTCTGGTGCACCGACCTCATAATTATAAGAGGACTCTGATCAGTGAGGGTCTGGTGCACCCATCTCATAATTATAGGGGGACTCTGAGCAGTGAGAGGTCTGCGTGCACCGACTCATAATATAGGGGGACTCTGAGTAGTGAGGGGTCTGGTGCACCCATCTCATAATTATAGGAGGACTCTGAGCAGTGAGGGGTCTGATGCACCGACCTCATAATTATATGGGGACTCTGAGCAGTGAGGGGTCTGGTGCACCGACCTCATAATTATAGGGGGACTCTGAGCAGTGAAGGGTCTGGTGCACTCATCTCATAATTATAGGAGGACTCTGAGCAGTGAGGCGTCTGGTGCACCCATCTCATTATTATAGGGGGACTCTGAGCAGTGAGGCGTCTGGTGCACCCATCTCCTGTGTGTAGTGCCCTCGAGCAGGGGGTACTGTGAAGCCTGAACATTCGTGGACATTTGCACCTGTTTCGCCCATGCAAAGTCATCAACTCTTTATTTCTCCTGAGATGGATAACTTATACTGTTTATTACTGTGTAAATGCCTTCTATATGTTGTGATATATATCCTGTTCATTATCACTGGATTTGCAAGGCTCTGTGTAAAAGATTAATGAATACTGAGAGACTAGAATGGGAAAGTAATTTTCCACAGCTGTCATAGAGTTTAAAGAAGACCTTGTTTTGGGGGTAAAGGCCAGACGTTGTTTACCACTAAAACCAGACAGACTGACCTTGTGACTAGTTTATCTCTGCTATGTCTGGAAACTTGTTTGTGGAAGATCTGCTGTGTCATTGCCATTGAGTATCATTGAAGCTGTAATGTAAGTCTATGAGAGACGGAAAGTGTAACATTGTGTCCGTTTCTGCTGAGCTTCTCCACTCCACCCCTCCCTCTAGAAGGTTCTAGTCTAGCCTGAAACTGTATATAAGGGGAGCGGTCAGAGCCCCTAGTGTTCAACAGATACAGTTCTTAGTGGTTGGAAGAGGAGACTCTGCCACAGGAGTGACCAGAAGAAGACGCTACGATGTGGACCCTGAGCCATAGACCATGGGTCACCAGCCCTGTGATCAAGGAGCCACCCGGACTACTGAGCTACAGACTGTGGGCCTCCAGTCTTTTAACAGGGTGCCAGGGACAGCTAGCTCAGGCCTTTCCTCTGCATCAACCCTTCTTCTGCCAAGGAGGAGACTGGAGGAGCCGGCCCTATGCCTAATCTCAGGGAGGAGACTGGAGGAGCTAGACCTATGCGTCGTCTGGTTACTGCAGACCACGACCCTTTGGACTAATTTCCCATTGGGCTGCACCAAACTTTAAAATCCTTTCTGGAGAGAAGCAAAGCATGTGATACCTCAACGGTGCCTCCTGCTGTATAACACACTGCCTGCAAATTACACGGTGACAGGTTCTCTTTATATATAATCTGCTCAGCTCCTCCTGCTCTATAACACACTGCCTGCAAATTACACGGTGACAGGTTCTCTTTATATATAATCTGCTCAGCTTCTCCTGCTCTATAACACACTGCCTGCAGATTACATGGTGACAGGTTCTTTATATATAATCTGCTCAGCTCCTCCTGCTCTATAACACACTGCCTGCAGATTACATGGTGACAGGTTCTCTTTATATATAATCTGCTCAGCTTCTCCTGCTCTATAACACACTGCCTGCAGATTCCACGGTGACAGGTTCTCTTTATATATAATCTGCTCAGCTCCTCCTGCTCTATAACACACTGCCTGTAGATTACATGGAGACAGGTTTCTTTATATATATATATAATCTGCTCAGCTCCTCCTGCTCTATAACACACTGCCTGCAGATTACACGGTGACAGGTTCTCTGTATATATAAACTGCTCAGCTCCTCCTGCTCTATAACACACTGCCTGCAGATTACATGGTGACAGGTTCTCTTATATATAATCTGCTCAGCTCCTCCTGCTCTATTACAACACTGCTGCAGATTACATGGTGCAGGTTCTCTTTATATACAATCCGCTCAGCTCCTCCTGCTCTATAACACACTGCCTGCAGATTACATGGGTGACAGGTTCTCTTTATATAATCTGCTCAGCTCTCCTGCTCTATAACACACTGCTGCAGATTAACATGGTGACAGGTTCTCTTTATATATAATCTGCTCAGCTCCTCCTGCTCTATAACACACTGCCTGCAGATTACATGGTGACAGGTTCTCTTTATATATAAACTGCTCAGCTCCTCCTGCTCTATAACACACTGCCTGCAGATTACATGGTGACAGTTTCTCTTTATATATAATCTGCTCAGCTCCTCCTGCTCTATAAACACACTGCCTGCAGATTACATGGTGACAGGTTCTGTCTATATATAATTCTGCTCAGCTCCTCCTGCTCTATAACACACTGCCTGCAGATTACATGGTGACAGGTTCTCTTATATATAATCTGCTCAGCTCCTCCTGCTCTATAACACACTGCCTGCAGATTTACATGGTGGCAGGTTCTCTTTATATATAATCTGCTCAGCTCCTCCTGCTCTTATAAACACACTGCCTGCAGATTACATGGTGAAAGGTTTCTCTTTATATATAATTCTGCTCAGCTCCCTCCTGCTCTATAACACTCTGCCTGCAGATTACACGGTTGACAGGTTCTCTTTATATATAATCTGCTCAGCTCCTCCTGCTCTATAACACACTGCCTGCAGATTACATGGTGACAGGTTCTTCTTTATATATAATCTGCTAAGCTCCTCCTGCTCTATAACACACTTGCCTGCAGATTACATGGTGACAGTTTCTCTTTAATATACAATCTGCCTCAGCTCCTCCTGCTCTATAACACACTGCTGCAGATTACATGGTGACAGTTTCTCTTTATATACAATCTGCTCAGCTCCTCCTGCTCTATAACACACTGCCTGCAGATTACATGGTGACAGGTTCTGTCTATATATAATCTGCTCAGCTCCTCCTTGCTCTATAACACACTGCCTGCAGATTACATGGTGACAGGTTCTCTTTATATATAATCTGCTCAGCTCCTCCTGCTCTATAACACACTGCCTGCAGATTACATGGTGGCAGTTCTCTTTATATATAATCTGCTCAGCTCCTCCTGCTCTATAACACAGCTGCCTGCAGATTACATGGTGAAAGGTTCTCTTTATATATAATCTGCTCAGCTCCTCCTGCTCTATAACACTCTGCCTGCAGATTACACGGTGGACAGGTTCTCTTTATATATAATCTGCTCAGCTCCTCCTGCTCTATAACACACTGCCTGCAGATTACATGGTGACAGGATCTCTTTATATATAATCTGCTCAGCATCTCCTGCTCTAATAACACACTGCCTGCAGATTACATGGTGACAGGTTCTCTTTATATATAATCTGCTCAGCTCCTCCTGCTCTATAACACACTGCCTGCAGATTACATGGTGACAGGTTCTCTTTATATATAATCTGCTCAGCTCCTCCTGTTCTATAACACACTGCCTGCAGATTACATGGTGACAGGTTCTCTTTATATATAATCTGCTCAGCTCCTCCTGTTCTATAACACACTGCCTGCAGATTACATGATGACAGGTTCTCTTTATATACAATCTGCTCAGCTCCTCCTGCTCTATAACACACTGCCTGCAGATTACATGGTGACAGGTTCTCTTTATATATAATCTGCTCAGCTCCTCCTGCTCTATAACACACTGCCTGTAGATTACATGGTGACAGGTTCTCTTTATATATAATCTGCTCAGCTCCTCCTGCTCTATAACACTCTGTCTGCCTGTTGGGGGTGTGCAGTGCCTCCCTCCCCCGCTCCTGCTTGCACCCTCCACATTCCTGGCAGTGAGGCGGCAGGTGTCGGGGGCAGGGTGGGCTCCCGGGGTCAGATGCAGGACGCTGCTGAGCGCGGAGCAGATGTCCACCCAGGTGTGAGCGGCTCCTCTATGTGTCAGATGTCAGATGATGGCGGTATGGTGGACGCGGCGGTACATGGACATGAATCTTGCACAGTGTATTATGGGATTTGTACGAAGAGCTTCGGATTTAACCCTTGCAGCGCCAAGTAGCTTATTAGTGTGTTACTCGCTTGGACTTTCTCACGGATAACGCCGTTCGCCAAGGATCTGTCTGCACACGTCACGTCTACAGACTGGAATCTGCGCTCGAGGATTCATCATATGATGATGGGGGTCTGACCTTGGGGACTGCAGTCCTAGGTTTTTGGGGTCCCCGGGAGCCTAGACCCTGGCCCTGTGATGGGAACCCCCCTAAACATGAGCCTGTTGGTATGACCCCTCCTCCAATATAGGGGGCACATACAGCATTAGTGCCGCTGTGCGGGCGTTCACCTACAGTCAGGGTGGGCATCCTCAGCCGGGCTCCTGGCCGCCGTTCAGACAGTGAGTCACCGCAGGAGGTTCCTGTCATCGATTGGTGTGACGGGGCCCGGATTGGCCCTCCTCAGACGACGTCACATGTAACTGCTTCCGTGTCCTGCAGGCCCCGACTTGTGAGATGATTATCGTAATTCATGAGGATGTGGAGGCTGAGATCCATCTGTCTGCGGAGGAAAGAGGGGGGCCACAGCCCCCGGGGCCCCCAAATACTGCTCACTGCCACTGATGACAACCACAGCCCCCGGGGCCCCCAAATACTGCTCATTGCCACTAATGACAACCACAGCCCCCGGGGCCCCCAAATACTGCTCATTGCCACTAATGACAACCACAGTCCCTGGGGCCCGCCAAATACTGCTCATTGCCACTAATGACAACCACAGCCCCCGGGGCCCCCAAATACTGCTCACTGCCACTGATGACAACCACAGCCCCCGGGGCCCCCAAATACTGCTCATTGCCACTAATGACAACCACAGCCCCTGGGGCCCCCAAATACTGCTCATTGCCACTAATGACAACCACAGCCCCTGGGGCCCCCAAATACTGCTCATTGCCACTGATGACAACCACAGCCCCTGGGGCCCCCAAATACTGCTCACTGCCACCGATGACAACCATGGCTGTACGGGGCCCCCAAATACTGCTCACTGCCACCGATGACAACCATGGCTGTACGGGGCCCCAGCTTCTGTAGACCAGACTATGAAGGGCCATACTCTTCTCGGATTCCTATTATTATATGGACGGAGTCCAGGACCAGGCAATGCCATGAGGTGTACAGGAGCGGGCCCCGGATCCTCCTGTGGTAGAGGGCCAGTACCGGACAGCAGAGATCGGGCCCCGGATCCTCCTATGGTAGAGGTGGGGTGGCCACCGGCTTCATCTCAAAAAGGAGGACATTTTCGGCCACACCCCAATCTGCTAAACCACGCCCCCAATCTGCTAAACCACACCCCCAATCGGCTCGTACACCGTCACCTATCACACCTCCCCTGGCTCTTACCACACATACACCCCCACCCCCACCACGTGAAAATACAAGCCAGCAAGCCTAACTATAAAAATACCGCTCTAGTGTGGTTAGAATAAAGAGGATTGTTCAGTAACTAAAAATAAAATATGGCAGATGGAAAAGAAATCCACAATTCTCAGCTGTTCCCTCCCTGCCATTGAATGCTTTGGTTATATGGCTGCAGTGGTGACGCCTGTGACACGCTGGACTTTCTGGCATCATTGCTGCTGCCACGTAAACAAAGACTGACAGGCATGTAATGGGCGAGTGTGCACATCTGTCATAGTGCTGGTGATGTGCACACTGATGGGCAGGTGTATGGCATGTGACCACTGCAGCCAGTTCTCAGCATTAGAGCACTGATTGGCTGCAGCAGTAACATACCATATACCGGCAGGTGACACATATCTGGATGGACATTACATTCACCAGCACCAAACGTACAAGATGATACAGCACCACTTACCTCTTACATCCAGTGACGTCTTCCTGATGTAGATCTTCTCTTTTCTCATCTTCTCTATTTGGCCCACACCGCCATGACACTTCTTTCAGCTCCATCTTCTCTCTGCCACAAAGACATCATAGATTACCCACTTTTACTGTTATCCCGCTGCTGCCTAAAATACTGCGCCCACTGTGCTCCCCAATGTCCCCAAATACTATACTGTAGATATAACAGTGCCATATAGGTAGGACCCCATATAGTCACCGTGCTCCCACTAATAATTCTCTCCTAGAGTGTCCCATTAGTAATAGTGCCCCAATAGTGATAATGCCCCACCAGTATCCCTTTTTAGCAGTAGTGCCCTCCATATTGTACTAATAATAGTAACACCCCCAATAGTACCCCTGGTAGTAGTAATAATTCCCCATAATAGAAACCATTTTGCCATAGTGCCTCCAGTAGTGCTCCCAGAAATAATAAGGACCCGCTGTAAAGGTCCTCAAATCATCCCACTGTGCCCCCATCAGACCTCACATCAGCCCACTGTGCCCCCTTCAGACCTCACATCAGCCCACTGTGCCCCCTTCAGACCTCACATCAGCCCACTGTGCCCCCTTCAGACCTCACATCAGCCCACTGTGCCCCCCATCCAGACCTCAGATCAGCCCACTGTGCCCCCATCCAGGACCTCAGATCAGCCCACTGTTGCCCCCATCAGACCTCAGATCAGCCCACTGTGCCCCATCAGACCAGATCAGCCACGCCCATCAGGATCAGCCCACTGTGCCCCCATCAGACCTCAGATCAGCCCAGTGTGCCCCCTCCAGACCTCAGATCAGCCCACTGTGCCCCCATCAGACCTCAGATCAGCCCACTGTGCCCCCATCAGACCTCAGATCAGCCCACTGTGCCCCCTCCAGACCTCAGATCAGCCCACTGTGCCCCCATCAGACCTCAGATCAGCCCACTGTGCCCCATCAGACCTCAGATCAGCCCACTGTGCCCCCTTCAGACCTCAGATCAGCCCACTGTGCCCCCATCAGACCTCAGATCAGCCCACTGTGCCCCCATCAGACCTCAAATCAGCCCACTGTGCCCCCATCAGACCTCAGATCAGCCCACTGTTCCCCCATCAGACCTCAGATCAGCCCACCGTGCCCCCATCAGACCTCACATCAGCCCACTGTGCCCCCTTCAGACCTCAGATCAGCCCACTGTGCCCCCATCAGACCTCAGATCAGCCCCACTGTGCCCCCTTTCAGACCTCAGATCAGCCCACTGTGCCCCCATCAGACCTCGGATCAGCCCACTGTGCCCCCATCAGACCTCGGATCAGCCCCACTGTGCCCCCTCCAGACCTCAGATCAGCCCACTGTGCCCCCATCAGACCTCAGATCAGCCCACTGTGCCCCCTCAAGACCTCAGATCAGGCCCACTGTGCCCCCATCAGACCTCAGATCAGCCCACTGTGCCCCCTTCAGACTTCAGATCAGCCCACCGTGCCCCCTTCAGACCTCACATCAGCCCACTGTGCCCCACTTCAGACCTTCACATCAGCCCACTGTGCCCCCATCAGACCTCAGATCAGCCCACTGTGCCCCCTCCAGACCTCAGATCAGCCCACTGTGCCCCCATCAGACGTCAGATCAGCCCACTTTGCCCCCTCCAGACCTCAGATCAGCCCACTGTGCCCCATCAGACGTCAGATCAGCCCACTGTGCCCCCTCCAGACCTCAGATCAGCCCACTGTGCCCCCCATCAGACCTCAGATCAGCCCACTGTGCCCCCATCAGACCTCAGATCAGCCCACTGTGCCCCCATCAGACCTCAGATCAGCCCACTGTGCCCCCCATCAGACCTCAGATCAGCCCACTGTGCCCCCATCAGACCTCAGATCAGCCCACTGTGCCCCCATCAGACCTCAGATCAGCCACTTGTGCCCCCTCCAGACCTCAGATCAGCCCACTGTGCCCCCATCAGACCTCAGATCAGCCCACTGTGCCCCCCATCAGACCTCAGATCAGCCCACTGTGCCCCCTCCAGACCTCCAGATCAGCCCACGTGTGCCCCCATCAGACCTCAGATCAGGCCTTGTAGTGCCCCCTTTAGACCTCAGATCAGCCTTGTTAGTGCCCCCTTCAGACCTCAGATCAGCCTGTAGTGCCCCCTTCAGACCTCAGATCAGCCTGTAGTGCCCCCTTAGACCTCAGATCCAGTGCCTGTAGTGCCCCCTTAGACCTCAGATCAGTCCTGTAGTGCCCCTTTAGACCTCAGATCAGCCTGTAGTGCCCCCTTCAGGTATACGCTGTTTTTCAAGATCAGCCTGTAGTGCCCCCTTCAGACCTCAGATCAGGCCTGTAGTGCCCCCTTCAGACCTCAGATCAGCCTGTAGTGCCCCCTTTAGACCTCAGATCAGCCTGTAGTGCCCCCTCAGACCTCAGATCAGCCTGTAGTGCCCCCTTCAGACCTCAGATCAGCCTGTAGTGCCCCCTTCAGACCTCAGATCAGGCCTGTAGTGCCCCTTCAGACCTCAGATCAGCCTGTAGTGCCCCCTTCAGACCTCAGATCAGCCTGTAGTGCCCCCTTCAGACCTCAGATCAGCCTGTAGTGCCCCCTTCAGACCTCAGATCATCCTGTAGTGCCCCCTTCAGACCTCAGATCATCCTGTAGTGCCCCCTTCAGACCTTCAGATCAGCCTGTAGTGCCCCCTTCAGACCTCAGATCAGTGCCCCCTTCAGACCTCAGATCAGCCTGTAGTGCCCCCTTCAGACCAGCCTGTAGTGCCCCCTTCAGACCATCAGATCAGCCTGTAGTGCCCCCTTCAGCCATCAGACTCAGCCTGTAGTGCCCCCTTTAGACCCTTAGACCAGCCTGTAGTGCCCCCTTCAGACCAGCCTGTAGTGCCCCTTTAGACCAGCCTGTAGTGCCCCCTTCAGACCAGCCTGTAGTGCCCCCTTAGCCTGTAGTCCCCTTAGACCTCAGATCAGCCTGTTTGCCCCCTTCAGCCTCAGATCAGCCTGTAGTGCCCCCTTCAGACCTCAGATTCAGCCTGTAGTGCCCCCCCTCAGATCAGACCCTTCAGATCAGATCAGCCAGCCTGTAGTGCCCCCTTTAGACCTCAGATCAGCCTGATAGCCCCCTTTAGACCTCAGCCCCCCTTCAGACCTCAGATCAGCCTGTAGTGCCCCCTTTCAGACCTCAGATCAGGCCTGTTACGTGCCCCCTTCAGACCTCAGATCAGCCTGTAGTGCCCCCTTTAGACCTCAGATCAGCCTGTAGTGCCCCCTTTAGACCTCAGATCAGCCTGTAGTGCCCCCTTCAGACCTCAGATCAGCCTGTAGTGCCCCCTTCAGACTCAGACCAGCCTGTAGTGCCCCCTTCAGACTAGCCTGTAGTGCCCCCTTCAGACCAGCCTGTAGTGCCCCCTTTAGACCTCAGATCAGCCTGTAGTGCCCCCTTCAGACCTCAGATCAGCCTGTAGTTGCCCCCTTTAGACCTCAGATCAGCCTGTAGTGCCCCCTTCAGACCAGCCTGGCGTGCCCCCTTCAGACCAGCCTGGCGTAGCCCCCTTCAGACCAGCCTGGCGTGCCCCCTTCAGACCAGCCTGGCGTGCCCCCTTCAGACCAGCCTGGCGTGCCCCCTTCAGACCAGCCTGGCGTGCCCCCCTTCAGACCAGCCTGGCGTGCCCCTTCAGACCAGCCTGGCGTGCCCCCTTCAGACCAGCCTGGCGTGCCCCCTTCAGACCAGCCTGGCGTTGCCCCCTTCAGACCAGCCTGGCGTGCCCCCTTCAGACCACCCCGTGCCCCCTTCCCAGCCTGTAGTGCCCCCTTCAGACCAGCCTGGCGTGCAGCGTCAGGTCAGAGTGCGCGCACTACGTCCTGACGCTGTACCAGTCAGGCGTGTGCAGCGCAGCCAGACAGGAAGACACCGGAGCGCAGGAGGAGCTAGAGCGGTGAGTACAGACCCAGCTCCTGCAATGAGCGCTTCCATCTGTATTGATGGAAGCGCTCATTGCTTCCTGCGCCCCTAAAAAGGAGGACTTCTGGCCTTTAGCCGGACGGACGACCAGGAGTCCAAAAACCGGACTGTCCGGCCAAAAAAACAGATCCTCCTGTGGTAGAGAGTGGGCCAGAGATGCCTGGCCAACAGCAGAGATCGGCCCCGGATCCTCCTGTGGTAGAGGGCCAGTGCCGACAGCGGACCGGAGGGCCCCAGATCGGGCCGCTGTGGTAGAGGCCGCTGGACAGCAGAGATCGGGCCCCGGATCCTCCTGTGGTAGGGCCAGTGCCCGGACAGCAGAGATCGGGCCCCGATCTTCCTGTGTAGAGGCCAGTGCCGACAGCAGAGATCGGGCCCCGGATCCTCCTGTGGATAGAGGGCCAGTGCCGGACAGCAGAGATCGGGCCCCGGATCCTCCTGTGGTAGAGGGCAGTGCGGACAGCAGAGATCGGGCCCCGGATACCATCCCTGTGGTAGGAGGGCCAGTGCCGACAGCAGAGATCGGGCCCCCGGATTCCTCCTGTGGTATGAAGGGCACAGTGCCGGAACAGCAGAGATCGGGCCCCGCGATCCTCCTGTGGTAGAGGGCCAGATGCCGGCGGCAGAGATCGGGCCCGGATCCTCCTGTGGTATGAGGGCCAGTTGCCGTGACAGCAGAGATCGGGCCCCGGATCCTCCGTGGATTGGGCCCAGTGCTGGACGGAGATCCAGGGCCCCGGATCCTCCTGTGGTGAGGGCCAGTGCCCGGACAGACAGAGATCGGGCCCCGGAAACCTCCTGTGGTAGAGGTCCGCATGTTGCCGGACCAGCAGAGATCGGGCCCCGGATCCTCCTGTGGTAGAGGGTCAGTGCTGGACAGCAGAGATCGGGCCCCGGATCCTCCTGTGGTAGAGGGTCAGTGCTGGACAGCAGAGATCGGGCCCCGGATCCTCCTGTGGTAGAGGGTCAGTGCCGGACAGCAGAGATCGGGCCCCGGATCCTCCTGTGGTAGAGGGCCAGTGCTGGACAGCAGAGATCGGGCCCCGGATCCTCCTGTGGTAGAGGGGCAGTGCCGGACAGCAGAGATCGGGCCCCCACCACCACTGGTCAGGAGGAGGTTGTGACGAGGAGCAGGAGCCATCAGGAACAAGTCGGCTCAGGCCCGGATCCAGGAGCGAGCGTTTGCCTCGGAGAAACATTCTTGTCACGTAAAAATCCCCCCATTAATCAAAAATCACATTAGAGGCGGCGGAACGAAGCCGCCCTGAGTGCGGAGTAATGATAGCGGCAGATAAGATCGCGCCACTTGTCACCAGAGCCGCGGGGAGTCTATTGACTGCGCTAATGGCCTCCATTATGTGGTCGCTGATTTATTCTCATCCGCCGTGATCACTGACTCATTACCCGCAAACTGCAGACGATGCTGAAATAAATGTTCATTTTCCCGGCCGCTCTGAGCGCGGAATCCGTCTACTCCTCTTTCTCCGTGATGTAGAGATTTATGGCATCAGTCCCGCCGCTCCGTGAAATCGCTTTCTGTAAATAAACCCGCACCCCACCGCCGCCCTCCGTCGGGTTGTATTAGGGCGGGCTACTCCAGCCAATTTCATGGGTCTTAAAGGGGTTCTCTGACCACCTTTACCTGTCCACTAGAGCCCCGCTCCAGCACAGACCGTCGTGTGCACTGCTGCAGGTTAAGCGTGGGCGGGACCCTCAACGCTGGGGCGGAGCACTGTTGAATAGGTAGGTGGAGGTCGGACATCCCCTTTACCATAAAAGCCCCCCACCATTGTGGCAGTCGCTTTACTCAGAGGAGCCTGATAGCGCTTTACTTCCCTGTATATAAGAGGCGGGGCTTGTAGACATGGTCCACTCTAAGGTCACATGACAGGATAGATTCTAAGGGGGTGGAGCCTCATGAATATTCATAAGCAGCCATGTTGATTACAAGGCCCAGATGACATTGAAGGGGATGTGAAGAGCAGTAAGGTCCGCCCCCCAGCGCGGTGATTGGGGTCCAGACAGGGGCGCAGATTAAAGGTTCGGCTTGGGCCTCTGTCCTTCAGAGCTTTGTGGTCGGGGGGCAGGGGAGCAGGGGAGGAGGAATCGTCATCTCAGGTCACACATATCCGGTAATTGACTTCTGTGAGATGCTGTATATAGAGGTGCCACTGTAGACCCCAGAGACAAAGAGTCCAAAGGCATGTGCCATCATGTGGCTGGAGATATAGCATCTCACAGAAGTAAGTGCACCCCTGTGTACAGCATGTCACAGAAGTTAGTGCACCACTATATACAGCGTC
>ONZH01013214.1:0-34693 GCA_900303285.1 Rhinella marina | reverse complement strand
GGCGTCTACATGCATTGGCTGGAAAAACCATGTGACCTCGAATATTAAAAACTCAGCTCTTCCTGCTCGTACGCATATGCTGCGTTTGAACTTAGTCAGGACAGAGGCTGGAGAAGGAGAGACGGGTTTTTAGCTGTTGGACAGGCAGGAGCGTGATAAAAGCCCTTATCAGGGCTACTATAGTGCAGTACAGTGATAGCTTTACTACAATATAGACTTTACAAAGAAACGGCTGCTGTATTCAGGGATAGCTGCTGGAGTAGGACAGAGAGAGGCATTAGTGGTGTATTAGGTGCTCTGCTACATACCAAACTATATTTGGCACTACTGCTGTGTACCTTGAACTATAAAATATATAGGCCTTATAATTGGCAACTGTACAGTGCGTTTCTCTTGCCAAACTAATTTAAAATACCTGGTGTAAATACCCACCGTCTGAACAGTTAGTACACGGCTGTGTACCTTGAACTATAAAATATATAGGCCTTATAATTGGCAACTGTACAGTGTGTTCTCTTGCAAACTAATTTAAATACCTGCGTGTAAATACCCACCGTCTGAACAGTTAGTACACGGCTGTGTACCTTGAACTATAAAATATATAGGCCTAAATTGGCAACTGTACTGTGCGTTCTCTTGCAAAATTATTTAAATACCTGGTGTTAATACCCACCGTCTGAAAAGTTAGTACACGGCTTGTTACCTTGAAACTATAAAATATATATAGGCCTTATAATTGGCAACTGTACTGTGCGTTCTCTTGCAAAATTATTTAAATACCTGGTGTTAATACCCACCGTCTGAAAAGTTAGTACACGGCTGTGTACCCTTGGAACTATAAAATATATAGGCCTTATAATTGGCAACTGTACTGTGCGTTCTCTTGCAAAATTATTTAAATACCTGGTGTTAATACCCACCGTCTGAAAAGTTAGTACACGGCTGTGTACCTTGAACTATAAAATATATAGGCCTTATAATTGGCAACTGTACTGTGCGTTCTCTTGCAAAATTATTTAAATACCTGGTGTTAATCCCCACCGTCTGAAAAGTTAGTACACGGCTGTGTACCTTGAACTATTAAAATATATATAGGCCTTATAATTGGCAACTGTACTGTGCGTTCTCTTGCAAAATTATTTAAATTACCTGGTGTTAATACCCACCGCTCTGAAAAGTTAGTACACGGCTGTGTACCTGAACTATAAAATATATAGGCCTTATAATTGGCAACTGTACTGTGCGTTCTCTTGCAAAATTATTTAAATACCTGGTGTTTATACCCACCGTCTGAAAAGTTAGTACACGGCTGTGTACCTTGAACTATAAAATATATAGGCCTTATAATTGGCAACTGTACTGTGCGTTCTCTTGCAAAATTATTAAATACCTGGTGTTAATACCCACCGTCTGAACAGTTAGTACACGGCTGTGTACCTTGAACTATAAAATATATAGGCCTTATACTAGGCAACTGTACTGTGCGTTCTCTTGCAAAATTATTTAAATACCTGGTGTTTATACCCACCGTCTGAAAAGTTAGTACACGGCTGTGTACCTTGAACTATAAAATATATAGGCCTTATAATTGGCAACTGTACTGTGCGTTCTCTTGCAAAATTATTTAAATACCTGGTGTTAATACCCACCGTCTGAAAAGTTAGTACACGGCTGTGTACCTTGAACTATAAATATATATAGGCCTTATAATTGGCAACTGTACTGTGCGTTCTCTTGCAAAATTATTTAAATACCTGGTGTTAATACCCACCGTCTGAAAAGTTAGTACACGGCTGTGTACCTTGAACTATAAAATATATAGGCCTTATAATTGGCAACTGTACTGTGCGTTCTCTTGCAAAATTATTTAAATACCTGGTGTTTATACCCACCGTCTGAAAAGTTAGTACACGGCTGTGTACCTTGAACTATAAAATATATAGGCCTTATAATTGGCAACTGTACTGTGCGTTCTCTTGCAAAATTATTTAAATACCTGGTGTTAATACCCACCGTCTGAAACAGTTAGTACACGGCTGTGTACCTTGAACTATAAAATATATAGGCCTTATAATTGGCAACTGTACTGTGCGTTCTCTTGCAAAATTATTTAAATACCTGGTGTTAATACCCACCGTCTGAAAAGTTAGTACACGGCTGTGTACCTTGAACTATAAAATATATAGGCCTTATAATTGGCAACTGTACTGTGCGTTCTCTTGCAAAATTATTTAAATACCTGGTGTTAATCCCACCGTCTGAAAAGTTAGTACACGGCTGTGTACTTGAACTATAAAATATATATAGGCCTTATAATTGGCAACTGTACTGTGCGTTCTCTTGCAAAATTATTTAAATACCTGGTGTTAATACCCACCGTCTGAAAGTTAGTACACGGCTGTGTACCTTGAACTATAAAATATATAGGCCTTATAATTGGCAACTGTACTGTGCGTTCTCTTGCAAAATTATTTAAATACCTGGTGTTAATACCCACCGTCTGAAAAGTTAGTACACGGCTGTGTACCTTGAACTATAAAATATATATAGGCCTTATAATTGGCAACTGTACTGTGCGTTCTCTTGCAAAATTATTTAAATACCTGGTGTTAATACCCACCGTCTGAAAGTTAGTACACGGCTGTGTACCTTGAACTATAAAATATATAGGCCTTATAATTGGCAACTGTACTGTGCGTTCTCTTGCAAAATTATTTAAATACCTGGTGTTAATACCCACCGTCTGAAAAGTTAGTACACGGCTGTGTACCTTGAACTATAAAATATATATAGGCCTTATAATTGGCAACTGTACTGTGCGTTCTCTTGCAAAATAATTTCACGGCTGTGAAGGCAAAATATTGTAACCAAAAAAAAAAAATGCGGAGGGGGCTAGCGGAATAGGACGTGGACGAGGACGGGGGCGCGGAAATGCTGTTGGGGGCCTTGTTGAAGCCAGTGGGGATACAATGCGTGCTGGTGAGGGTCAGCCAGGATCCCGCTCATCCAGAATCCCTGCCTTTATGGGACAGTTAAGCAGGGGGCGGGTTACACCGCTGTTGAGGCCTGAGCAGGTTGAACAGGTGGTGCAATGGATAGCCGATAGCGCTTCCACACAGTTGTCCACCAGCCAGTCATCCACACAGTCTCACTCTGACCCTCCTTCCTCCACACCTGGCCAACAGAGTCATCCCACCATTGACCCCTCCCAGGAGCTCTTTTCGGGTCCTTTTTCAGATGTGCCGGAAGAATCCCAGGAGCTAGCAGAGGAATTTGTTTGTAGTGATGCCCAAACACTTGAGTTTTCGCCATCTCCTGCTGATGTGGACCCTGAGCCAGCATCTGTTATCATGAGCGATGATGATGATGAGACGCAGTTGCCATCAAGGGAGGCTGTTGGAATGTCCAGTGGCAGGAGGAGGAGCAGAGTGAGGAAGTGAGGTGGTGGATGACGAAATGACCGACCCCACTTGGCCAGGGGTGATGTCCAGCGAGGAAAGTAGTGGAGAGGTGGTGGTCTGCGCAGCACCGAAAAAGGCAGCAAGAGGCAGAGGGATGTCCAGAGGCAGAGGGATGTCCACAGGCAGAGGGATGTCCACAGCAGAGGGATGTCCAGAGGCAGAGGACAGTCCAGACAGAGAAGTGAGGCCACAGCCAGCA
The DNA here is from genome assembly GCA_900303285.1 of Rhinella marina. NCBI lineage: Eukaryota > Metazoa > Chordata > Amphibia > Anura > Bufonidae > Rhinella > Rhinella marina. The sequence goes on along the minus strand of ONZH01013214.1, from coordinate 31,033 downwards.
GGCCGAAGCTGTTCCCGCAGCGGGCAGTCGCGCGAAGCTCCCCCATCGAGGCCTCGTACTTCTGTGGTGTGGAGATTTTTTAATGTTTGTGCGGATGACAAACTGAGCGCGGTTTGCACACTCTGCCACTCAAAACTGAGTAGGGGCTCTGAGAAGAGCAATCTGACCACCTCAGGCATGCGGCGTCACTTGGAAGTCAAGCACTGGGCTGAGTGGGAGAGAGCAAACGCAATACAACCTGCGCCCGGTCTTGCTGCCACTGCCTCTTCCCCTGTGTTGTGTGCTGCCACTGCGGTCCAGACCTCCAGCCAGGACACCTCCACATCTGCCTCTGCCTCGGCTACTTTGGGGCCTTCTCCTTCAGCCTCCCCTTCCCCCGCCTCTTCGCCTGCACCTTCACACTCCTCGTCCCATCAACTGTCCATCTCGCAGGCGTTCGACCGCAGGCGGAAGTACGCCTCGAGTCACCCCCAAGCCCAAGCCTTAAACTGCCACATCTCCAAACTGCTGGCCCTGGAGATGTTGCCGTTTAGGCTTGTGGAGACGCAGGCCTTCCGCGACCTGATGGCGGCTGCCGCACCTCGCTATTCCGTCCCCAGCCGCCACTACTTTTCCCGGAGTGCCGTCCCCGCCCTGCACCAGCACGTGTCGCGTAACATCAGGCGGGCCCTGAGGTACGCAGTCAGCGCAAAGGTCCACTTTACCACCGACTCGTGGACAAGCGCTTGCGGCCAGGGACGATACATCTCTTTGACGGCACACTGGGTGAATGTAGTGGAAGCGGGGACGGGGTCGCAAACAGAGACGGCCTACCTACCACCCCCGCCCAAGATTGCCAGCATGGGTTCTGATAAACCCCCCTCCTCCTCCTCCTCCTCCTCTGCCTTAACATCGCCCTCAGCCGCTAGCTGGAAGCGTTGCAGCACTGGCGCGGGGAGACGTCAGCAGGCGGTGCTTAAGCTCATCAGCTTGGGCGACAGGAAGCACAGCGCCCCAGAGGTGAGGGACGCCATATTGCAGCAGACGGAGATGTGGCTGTCGCCGCTGCAGCTAGGACCAGGCATGGTCGTGTGCGATAACGGCCGTAACCTGGTGGCAGCTCTGGAGCTTGCCGAACTCAATCACGTACCATGCCTGGCCCACGTTTTTAATCTGGTAGTCCAAAAATTTCTAAAGACTTACCCCAACCTGGCAGAGCTACTGGTGAAAGTGCGGCGCTTGTGCGCTCACTTTCGGAAGTCAACTGTAGCTGCTGCTAGCTTAAAAAAACTCCAGCAACGCCTCCATTTGCCTGAACATCGGCTGTTGTGCGACCTGCCGACTCGCTGGAATTCCACCTATTCCATGTTGGCCAGGGTGTGTGAGCAGCAGAGAGCATTGATGGAGTACCAGATTATGAATCCACGCGTGCCTCCAACTCAGCTCCCTCAGTTTGCCAACCACGAGTGGCCATGGATGGCAGACATATGCGATTGTACTGCGTATCTTTGAGGAGTCCACCAAGAAGGTCAGCAGCGAGGACGCTATAGTGAGCGGGAGTAACCATCCCGCTCCTATGCGTCCTTAAAGAATCACTCATCGCAATAAGGGAGAACGCATTGCACGCAGAGGAGACGGGGGTAGGAGGAGACGCAACGGAGCTACACAGTCAGACCACACTTTTGTCTGCTTCTCGGTGGCAGTTGCAGGAGGAGGAGGAGGATGAGGAGGAGGAGGACGACGTGGAGGTGGCTGTGGAAGAGGAGGAGGATGCTGGCGGCGAGGGTAGCAGTCAGGCTGTGTGCGTCCCATTGGTTCAGCGCGGATGGGGCGGAGAGGAGGCGGAAGAGGAAGAGGAGGAAATGGCAAGTGATCCTTCTGGTGGGGGCAGTGAGGTCATGCCTATTCAGAGTCTGGCACACATGGCTGATTTCATGCTGGGCTGCTTTTCCCGGGACACACGTGTTGTCCGGATAGTGGAGAACAAACTGTACTGGGTCTTCGCAATCCTGGACCCCCGGTATAAAGATAACGTCTCTTCTTTTATTCCGGTAGAGGAGAGGACGAATCGATTGCTGGAATACCAGAGGGAACTCGTGCAGAACATGATGGAGATTTTCCCACCCACCATCGCTGGCGGCAGAGAGGAGAGGGTCTCCCAGAGTCCCACAACATCTATCAGGCCCACAGCCACCAGGGGAACACTCTCCAAGGTGTGGGACACGTTCATGGCACCCCCTCGTGCAACTTCCATCACTGCGGGGCCCGCTATCAGCAGGAGGGACAAGTATTGGCGGATGTTGCGGGAGTACCTGGCAGACCGTACCCCTGTCCTCCCCGATCCCTCGGCGTCCTACACTTACTGGGTCTCCAAGTTGGACACGTGGCTGGAACTGTCCCTGTACGCCTTGGAGGTGCTTGCCTGCCCTGCCGCCAGCGTGCTATCAGAAAGGGTGTTCAGCGCAGCCGGGGGCATTATAACCGATAAGCGCAGCCGCCTGTCAACCGACAGTGCCGACAGGCTGACGCTAATCAAAATGAACAGCAAGTGGATTGACCCGGACTTTGCTTCTCCAACAGTGGAAAGCAGCCAAAAGTGAAGTGCCATCTGTATGAAGTGCCATTTCCTCCTCCACCTCCTCCTCCTTAACCGCCGTAGAATTGCTCCGTAAATAAGAAAAATTTATATATTTATGGCTCACCTCTTGGGCCTCCACAAAATGTTTAAGAGGTCTCACCTCTTGGGCCTCCACAAAATGTTTAAGAGGTCTCACCTCTTGGGCCTCCACATAATTTTTAAGAGGTCTCACCTCTTGGGCCTCCACATAATTTTTAAGAGGTCTCACCTCTTGGGCCTCCACATAATTTTTAAGAGGTCTCAGCTCTTGGGCCTCCACAAAATTTTATCAAGGTCTCACCTCTTGGGCCTCCACAAAATTTTTAAGAGGTCTCACCTCTTGGGCCTCCACAAAATGTTTAAGAGGTCTCACCTCTTGGGCCTCCACAAAATGTTTAAGAGGTCTCACCTCTTGGGCCTCCACAAAATGTTTAAGAGGTCTCACCTCTTGGGCCTCCACAAAATGTTTAAGAGGTCTCACCTCTTGGGCCTCCACATAATTTTTAAGAGGTCTCACCTCTTGGGCCTCCACAAAATGTTTAAGAGGTCTCACCTCTTGGGCCTCCACAAAATGTTTAAGAGGTCTCAGCTCTTGGGCCTCCACAAAATGTTTAAGAGGTCTCACCTCTTGGGCCTCCACAAAATGTTTAAGAGGTCTCAGCTCTTGGGCCTCCACAAAATTTTTAACAGGTCTCACCTCTTGGGCCTCCACAAAATGTTTAAGAGGTCTCACCTCTTGGGCCTCCACAAAATTTTATCAAGGTCTCACCTCTTGGGCATCCACAAAATTTTTAACAGGTCTCACCTCTTGGGCCTCCACATAATTTTATCAAGGTCTCACCTCTTGGGCATCCACAAAATTTTTAACAGGTCTCACCTCTTGGGCCTCCACAAAATGTTTAAGAGGTCTCACCTCTTGGGCCTCCACAAAATTTTATCAAGGTCTCACCTCTTGGGCCTCCACAAAATTTTTAACAGGTCTCACCTCTTTAGCCTCCACACATTTTTTAAGAGGTCTCACCTCTTTGGCCTCCACATAATTTTTAAGAGGTCTCACCTCTTGGGCCTCCACATAATTTTTAAGAGGTCTCACCTCTTGGGCCTACAAACAATTTTTAAGAGGTCTCACCTCTTGGGCCTCCACACAATTTTTAACGGGTCTCACCTCTTGGGCCTCCACATAATTTTTAAGAGGTCTCACCTCTTGGGCCTCCACAAAATGTTTAAGAGGTCTCACCTCTTGGGCCTCCACAAAATGTTTAAGAGGTCTCACCTCTTGGGCCTCCACATAATTTTTAAGAGATCTCACCTCTTGGGCCTCCACATAATTTTTAAGAGGTCTCAGCTCTTGGGCCTCCACATAATTTTGAAGAGGTCTCACCTCTTTAGCCTCCACACAATTTTTAAGACGTCTCACCTCTTGGGCCTCCACAAAATTTTCCATGAGCCTCTGGCCAGCCCACGGCCTCTTCCTGCCTTTTGCGGTCCTACGCATCCCTCAACATCCCCACTGCTTTACCTGCTAGACATGACACTGGGCCAGGTCGGGTCACTGACATCTCTAGCGCCAACAATTTGGGCATTTTAAGGCTTCTGCATGTGTTTGAGTTGTTTTTACATTTTAAAGAAGACATGTCTGACCACATCTCACACACACACACAATGACAATTAGGGGTGGGGTCTATTTGCTTTCCCCTTGCCTATGCCATCTGTGGTTGTCATAGGCAACGTGATTTTAAGGGGTGCAGAATTTCATCTTCTTTTTTGTCTAGTTTGGCTTGGGGTCCATGGCAATGTAGAGGAAAGAAGGTTTCCTTGTATGGTCTCACTTTACAGAGAGGTTAAATAGTCTTTGGAGTGTATTGTTGAGAGGCTGTGATAGTGGCGTAATAGTGCGACTTGGGCGCATTATATGCACCCAGACATGCTTCCCCTGCTGTCCCAGTTGCATTCCAGCAGTGTTGGCATCCTTTTCTGAGGTTTCAGGGTGGACTTGGTGACCTCCAAGTGGTCGAATTGAGATTTCCAAGTGGCGAGCATTTTTTTCCCATAGACTTTAATGGGATTCGATATTCGGTCGAATAGTCGAATTTCGCGGTCTATTCGAATCGAATTTCGAACTTTCGAATATTTCACTACTCGCTCATCTCTATTGCCAACCCGAATTTTTCTTTTTTCTGGACAACTTAACCCAAAATCACGGACGGCCAACACTTTTTACAGACAAATTGGAAAAACATAATAAAAGGATAAATATTATAAGTAATACATCACTATAGCTCAATATACTGATCAGAACTCATTACCACCATTTACTGTGAGCTGTAAAATGATGATAATTACCACCAAAATAATCTAGTCAGGTACCACCAGCCTCAAAAAAATCACGGACACCTCTATTTTTTTTTCACGGACACAGGAAAAAAGTTGCCTATTTTTACGGACTGTCCAGAAATTTCTGGACGGTTGGCAACCCTGATGTGTACGTTTCAATAAACTCTACAGTTTGGAGAAAGGCAGTGCTGGATCCTTGTTTTTCAGCCTCCTAAAGTTGGAAGCAAACATATAAAGAGAAAGCAAATGGTTCTGTGATTTGTAAGTGCTTATTGTGCTGCACCCTGGGACATGATTGGTTGCGATGTTTCAGGAAGGAGAAAAAAGCATGTGAGCTGTACATGGGTGAGAGACGGAGAGAGTGGCTGATGTGGAAAGAATGCAATGAAGGACTAAAGGGGCAGTAAGTGTGAAGGGAAACAATGCATGATACAAAAAAAGCATACTGTAGATACAATGATGTGGTCATTAAAATATTAGAAAATAGAACTGGCCAGCATTCCAAATCAGAATAAATTTGTCCTCCTCCTCCTGGTCCTCTTTGTGCTAGCCAGCCGCATTCCCAAGCAGTACAGTGTCCTCGTCATCATCATCAGCTGCTTTTTCTCCTGCTCAGACTCTTCTTCCTCCTTGCCCTTTACTCCATAATGAGACATCCATAAAGAAATGTGTTGGCATGAGAAAACTATTCTCAACTAGCAATTAGCTGCTGTGCAAGCTGTAGCTATAGCAGTCACACTTGGTGAGTTATCACATCTAGTTAAAGCATTACGACTGTGACTGTTAACTCTGCTTTATCTGTACCTGTTATGCAGGTCTATGCAAATACAGCAGAGTTAACAGTCACACACTTGGTGACCAGCCTAGACATACCTTCCTTCGGACATGATGCAATGGTACATATCCCTGTCTCCATTGTGGCTGTTGCTTGATCATTATCAAAGGTGAACAAATCACACATCCAAATACAGGCAAATTTTTCCTTTAAGAAGTTATTTTACGTGTGACTCATCATTTGTTGTGTACCTCATCAAGTATCCCTGCAGTCTCCTTTATGTGAGTGAAACCACACAACCCATCCGCAACCGCATCATCAGTCACAAATCCACCATTAGATTAGCAAAAAAACTGGCTACCACTTCCTTACCATTTTTCTAAAGCCCATCACAATATGGCCCAACTCAAGTTCCAAATCATTGAACAGGTACAAAGTCCAAGGGCCTCAACCGGGATTTTAACTTCAACATCTGATTTATTATTTTCATCCATTGCTGTATTGTTTCTCAACCAGGTTTTTAACTTTAACCCCTTCAACCCCGGGCCTGTTTTCACCTTCCTGACCGGGCCATTTTTTGCAAATCTGACATGTGTCACTTTATGTGGTAATAACTTTGGAACGCTTTTACTTATCTAGGCCATTCTGAGATTGTTTTCTTGTGACACATCGTACTTCATGACAGTCATAAATTTGAGTCAATATATTTCACCCTTATTTATGAAAAAATCCCAAATTTACCAAAAATTTGGAAAAATTTCCAAATTTCCAAATTTCAATTTCTCTACTTTCAAAATACACAGTAATACCTCCAAAAATAGTTATTATTTTACATTCCCCTTATGTCTACTTTATGTTGGCATCATTTTGTAAATGTAATTTTACTTTTTTAGGACGTTAGAGGGCTTAGAAGTTTAGAAGCCATTTTTCAAATTTTCACCAAATTTTCCAAAACCATTTTTTTAAACACCAATTCAGATATAAAGTGATTTTGAGGGGCTTACATAATGAAACCCCCCATAAATGACCCCATTTTAGAAAACTACACCCCTCAAGTTATAAAAAACTGCTGTTACAAACTTTGTTAACCCTTCAGGTGTTCCACAAGAATTAAAGGAAAATGGAGGTGAAATTTCAAAATTTCACTTTTTTGGTAGATTATTCATGTTAATATTTTTTTCTTGCAATACAGCAAGGGTTAACAGCAAACTAAACCTCAATACTCATTACTCTGATTCTGCAGTTTACAGAAATACCCCATATGTAGTGGTAAACGTCTCTATGGGTTTGTGGCAGTGGTCAGAAGGAAAGCAGCGCCATACGGATTTTGGAGGCAGATTTTGCTAGAATAGTTTTTAGGCACCATTTTGTAATTGAGAGACCCTGACGTACCCCTTCAGTGGAAACCCTGAAAAAGTGACCCCATTTTGGAAACTACACCCTTCAAAGAATATATTAAGGGGGGTTCTGGCCACTTTGACCCCCTAAGCGTTTTACGGAATTTGGAAACACCAGGCTGTGAAAATGAAAAGTTTCATTTCTTCCAATAAAATGTTGCTTTAGCCCCAAATTTTTCATTTTCACAAGGGGTAACAGGAGAAAAGCACCCCATAATTTGTTACCCATTTTCTCCTGAATACGGCAACACCCCATATGTGGTGGCAAACTGCTGTGGGGGCACATGGCAGGACTCAAAACAGAAGGAGCGCCATATGGATTTTGCAGAACAGATTTTGATGGATTGGTTTGCGGGTGCCGTTTATTTTTAACTTTTTGAGTTATTGTCTTATGTGGGGGCTCATTTTTTGCGGGACGAGATGACGGTTTGATTGGTACCATTTTGGGGTACATAAGACTTTTGGATCGCTTTGTATTACAGTTTTTGTGAGTCAAGGTGAAAAAAATAGCAGTTTTGGCATGGTTTTTTTTTAAATTTTTTTTACAACATTCACCTGGGGGCTATCTCATGAAATATTTTTATAGAGCAGGTTGTTACGGACGCGACGATACCCAATATGTCTAACTTTTTTATTTTTGGAAAGTTTTACACATTAGATGCATTTTAGAACAGAATAAAATCTTTTTTTTGTGTTGCCATTTTCAAAGAGCCATATTTTTTTCAGTTTTCAGGCGATTGTCTCAGGTAGGGTACCGTTTTTGCAGGACAAGATGACGGTTTGATTGGTACCATTTTGGGGTAAATACACCTTTTGATCGCCTGCTATTACACTTTTTGTGAGGCAAAGAGGGAAAAAAAATGGTTGTTTTGGCATAGTTTTTTTTTTTTTTTTTTTGCAGCATTCACCCGGGGGGCCATCTCATGTAATATTTTTATAGAGCAGGTTGTTACGGACGCGGCAATACCCAATATGTCTAACTTTTTTATTTTTGGATAGTTTTACACATTAGATTTATTTTTGAACAGAATAAAATCTTTATTTTGTGTTGCCCTTTTCAAAGAGCCATATTTTTTTCAGTTTTCAGGCGATTGTCTCAGGTAGGGTATCGTTTTTGCAGGACAAGATGACGGTTTGATTGGTACCATTTTGGGTAAATACGCCTTTTTGATCGCCTGCTATTACACTTTTTGTGAGACAAAAAGGAAAAAAATGTCTGTTTTGGCTTAGTTTTTTTTAAAAAATTTTTTACAGCATTCGCCTGGGGGCCATCTCATGCAATATTTTTATAGAGCAGGTTGTTACGGACGTGGCGATACCCAATATGTCTAACTTTTTTATTTTTGGATAGTTTTACACATTAGATTTATTTTTTTAACAAAATAAAATACTTTTTGTGTTGCCATTTTCTGAGAGCCATATTTTTTTTATTTTTCAGGCGATTGTCTTAGGTAGGGTCTCATTTTTTGCGGGACAAGATGACGGTTTGATTGGTACCATTTTGGGGTACATACGCTTTTTTGATCACCTGCTATTACACTTTTTGTAAGGCAAGGTGACCCAAAAATGTCTGTTTTGGCACAGTTTTTTTTTTTTTTTTTTTACTGCGTGCACCTGACGGGGTGGATCATGTGCTATTTTTATAGAGCCGGTCGATACGGACGCGGCGATACCTAATATGTCTATTTTTTTTTTTTCACTATTTTTTACAATTTTTTTTATATTATTTGTAAAAATGACGTTTTTTTGGGGGGGGGGAAACTTGAAACTTTTTTTTTTGTAAAACTTTATTTTTTTCACTTTTTTTAACTTTCTTATTTTACACTTTTTTTTCACTTTTGGGGGTCTGATCCCCTTACAATGCATTACAATACTTCTGTATTGTAATGCATTGGCTGGAAGTGTATTACTCAATGTAATACACTTCCAGCACACTGCCTGTGAGATCCAGGGGGCTGGATCTCACAGGCTTCCGTAGATAGCAGCCGGATGCCTAAGGAAGGCATTCGGCTGCTATCTTCAGCCATCGGGTCCCCGTCACAGCAGCGCGGGGACCCGATGGCAACCCCTTCCCACCGCATGTGCCGCGGTCAGCGCTGACCGCGGCACATGAAGGGTTAATGCACCGGCATCGGTGTTTTTCACCGATGCTGGTGCATACATCAGGGGTCCGGCTACTGGGCACAGCCGGACCCCCGCCGCTAATCGGGCGGGCGCAGCTCCTGCACCCGCCCGATCAGCGCGCCGTTAGCACTACGGCGCTGGTCCGGGAAGTCACTTCCCGCAGCGCCGTACATGTACGGCGCTGGTCGGGAAGGGGTTAATATCTGATTTATTTATTTGCATCTGATTTAGGCCTCATTCAGACGTATACGGGCCGTGAAAGCCCGGCCTGTGCTGCCCCAGAGGACGGGAGCGCACGGCGTCATTGGTTGCTATGATGCCGTGCGCTTCCTGAGGCCGCTGCCATACAGTGAAACACGGTCGTCTGAATGGGGCCTTACTATACTCATCCAGTGTCGCTTATTATAGTGCTTGAAAAGCACTATATTGTTATTCCTCCGTTTCTTTCTTCTTCTTCTTCTCCCTAAATTTCTGCAATTAATACAGCCCGAACCGCTTGGTGTACAGACTCCGTTCAAAGTGCGTTTCGAAGCCCTCGATGGTGACAGGTGTGCTATGTATTTTTGGAGTCGATCGGATTTGTCGTTTTTAAGATATCACAGGTTAAGACCCCAAAAATTCTCCATATGAATGAATGGAGAGCCTTAGAGTGTGGGCCAATCAGTTAATCACAGTGAATATGCAAATAGGCAGCACCATATATGGCCCAGCATACACACAGTGGAGAAGGCTTACAGATATATAGAGATAATATAGAGGAGGTCCCCCAGACCTGAGGCTAAGGGTTGCATAGGAATGAATGGAGAAGCTAAACTTGAGACCAATCAACCAATCACAGCTCAATATGCAAATAGGCAGCACCATATATGGCACAGCATACACACAGTGGAGAAGGCTTACAGATATATAGAGATAATATAGAGGAGGTCCCCCAGACCTGAGGCTAAGGGTTGCATAGGAATGAATGGAGAAGCTAAACTTGAGACCAATCAACCAATCACAGCTCAATATGCAAATAGGCAGCACCATATATGGCAAAGCATACACACAGTGGAGAAGGCTTAGAGATATATAGAGATAATATAGAGGGGAGATTCCCCAGACCTGAGGCTAAGGGGGCATTCACATGTCCATTGAAAGGAGCCGTGATCACGGGCCTCGGGGACGCGCACTGGCAGAAAAGGGGTTAATCCGCCATTTCGGATTCTGTTAAACTGTTAAACTTCAAGGGGCTTTCCAGAGTGACTCTTAAAGGCGCAGCTGCTCTTAAAGGGGCAGCCGCTCTTAAAGGGGTAGATGCTCTTAAAGGGACAGTATCTCTTAAAGGGACAGTCTCTCTTAAAGGGGCAGTCGCTCTTAAAGGGGCAGACACGCTTTAAAGGGGCAGGCACTCTTAAAGGGGCAAGCGCTCTTAAAGGGGCAGGCGCTCTTAAAGGGACAGGCGCTCTTAAAGGGACACTCGCTCTTATAGGGGTAGCCGCTCTTAAAGGGGCAGCCGCTCTTAAAGGGGCAGTCGCTCTTAAAGGGGCAGCCACTTTTAAATGGGCAGTCACTCTTAAAGGGACAGTCACTCTTAAAGGAGCAGACACTCTTAAAGGAGCAGGCACTCTTAAAAGGACAGCCACTTTTAAAGGGGTGGTTACCCTTAAAGGGACAGTTACTCATAAAGGAGCAGATACTCTTAAAGGAGCAGAAACTCTTAAAGGAGCAGACACTCTTAAAGGGGCAGTTACTCTTAAAGGGGCAGTCACTCTTAAAGGGACAGTCACTCTTAAAGGGACAGACACTCTTTAAAAGGCAGTCCATCTTAAAGGGGCAGTCACTTTTAAAGGGGTCGCCACTCTTAAAGGGGCAGCACTCTTAAAGGGACAGTTACTCTTAAAGGAGCAGACAATCTTAAAGGGGCAAGTCACACAGGTGTACTCTGGAAGTCACTGTTAAAGGTGCGCCCTTTTCAAGCACTGTGTATTTTCTCCTGGAAATGCACATCTAGTTTTCATGTTAACCTTTCATTTTTGCCTTTCAGACCCATTGATCCATGACTCTGCTGGACACTCTAAGGTAGTATGCACTCCAAAACGGCCTCTTCTTCCTCCTCTCGCCTCCCCCTCTTTTTTCTCCTTTTAGTCTTTTTTTCTTTTTTTCCTTTTCTTTCCCCTCTTTCCCTTGTCCCCACTCCAAGCTCCTGTTTCTCTTCATTTTCTATTTTCTATCCCCTTTTAATTTTTCTTTTTTTCCTTCTTCTCTACTATCTACCGTCATACACATCACTCAGCACACATCATTCTCCATATGCAATTCCATGACACTTTCCCACCAACCATACATTTTGTCTGGACTTATTCCCCACGTAGTGATTATTAGATCATATTGCAGCTATGGTTGTTACACTATAGTTCTCTATATGTGCAGATATGCATAGCTATGTACCTGCATCCCTGACAACCACCTTGGTTACACTACAAATTTGTGCCTGCAAACATGCAGGTCTCCGAACCTACATTCATATGATGGATGTGCTTTCAGGATTACTTGTCATCTAATTGTATATGCTGTCTGACCTGCTGACCATTACAGTTTGCTCAGGCCATGGACCTCACTGATCAGAACCCTCCCAGTCTCTCTGAGTTATACCAGGAGATGGCCCAACAGCATGAGCGCCAGATTCAAACCCTGTCCTATTTACATAATGCGAGTATGCGCCTAAATGACCTGATATCTGCCAACCCTGCATCACCATGTCCCTGTGCCACAGCTAAACTGGCTCCTGCTCCACCATCTCCCTGCATGCCAGGATCTGGACCTCGCTTTTCAGATCCTCAACGCTTCAGTGGTGACCCTAAGCTGTGCCCGGGGTTCATAAATCAGTGCACTCTACATTTTGAACTCTTGCCTCACCAATTTGCCTTGGACCGAGCCAAAGTGGCTTTTCTTATGTCACACCTTACTGGCCTGGATCACCCCTCTCTTGGAAAGGAATGACTCAGTTATAATGGATCTACAGGCCTTCCTAGAAGCCTTTCTCAGGGTGTTTGACAAGTCAAGACGCATCACTTCAGCCGCAACCTCTATACTGCAGTTGCATAAAGGGAGCCAATCCGTGGGCCAGTATGCAGTTCAGTTCCGTATGCTGGCCTCTGAACTAGGCTGTTATAATGAGACAATTGTGGACGCTTTCTAGGAAGGTCTCTGCGGTTAAATTTAGTGTGAGCTGGCCGGACAGGATGTTCCTTCTATCTTGGATGGCCTTGTCTGCCTGGCCACTTGAACTGACTTGCGGTTCTAGGAACGTGCCAGAGAGGTGGCATGTGAGAGGAGACTTTTTCGTCTGGCATCTTCCCTTCAGCGAGCACCTACCCTCAGTCTTCCATGTAGTCTGCAGATCCAGAGCACATGCAGGTCGACCAAGTCAGGCTGACAGAACAGGAATTTGACCACAGCTGTGCAAGGACTTTGTTTCTATTGTGGTGGTTCTGATCATTTTCTCAGCACTTGTCCACTCAAGCTGGGAAACTCCCGAGGTGAAGATAATTCCTCGTAACCCCTGACTCTGCCAGCAACTTTGTCATTTTGAGATAATCAATTCACGGCGACGGCAGGAAACTTCCTTCAGCAACCCATAGTGGTTCGATATTGTATTCCAGTCCAACGCCGGCACAGACCATTGATGGTGTCATATGTCGATGGAAAGGCTCTATCTGAGTCTGTACAATTTACTACTGAACCTGTGAAACTGCAGGTGAGAGCTCTCCATATGGAAGAGATTTCGTTCTTGATTCTTCGAAGTCTGTCTCATCCTGTCCTATGTTCTTGATTGGAGGTACAAAGAGGTACTTCGTTGGGGACAGTCCTGTCTCATCCTGTCCTATGTTCTTAATTGGAGGTACAAAGAGGTACTTCGTTGGGGACAGTCCTGTCTTGGACAATGTCTTTCTCCTGTTCATCCTGCTCGGTCACCTGGGGTACCACCAAATCTTCAAGATCTGCCTGCGGCATGTCACACAGCTGAGATTTTACCTCCACACAGGCTCTATGATTGTCCTACTGACCTGGTTCCTGGTTCTTCTCCTCCCCGTGGTTGTAGTCATCCCCTGTCGCCAGCAGAGACATGCTCGAATATATTAAAGAAAATTTTACATAGTTACATAGTCAATCTTTCTTTTAAAAAGGAGTTGAGCTAAAGGGAAAGGGTGTGTAGAACAAGATTTCTATACATTGTCATAAGCCTCAATGTTATTTTGAATTAAAACGTCATCTGAACATTTTTTGAAGCCATCTCCTGTATTTGCTGTGACCTACTCTCACGGCACGGTGTGGGAGGGAAACACCACACCGAGCACACACCGAAACACTACAGTGAGTTGAAGACCGGATCAGCAGGTAAGAAGCCAGTGGCAAGGAATACCACTGGACCAAGTGCACCGGAAATACCAGGAACCAAATCCAGAGGGCAGAAACCCAGTGAGCCCCGTTCTTCACAGAGCCCCAGATGGTAGGGATGCACTTACCCAAAACTCACTGGCTGCATTTCCAGGATGGTCCTGATGCACCTGGCAACTTACCTGCTGATACTGCTTGAAGAAGTACAAGCAGCCCACAAACCAAAGACTGGAACCCAGGCTCATGTACTGGAACCCGAACACCTAACAGGACTTAGTACACACAACACACCTAGGAACCAGCTCACCAGCAACAATTCACAGTTTCGCTGTTCCCCCTCCGGGGAACCCTGGAGCCCTCTCACCGAAGGCACATACATACAGGGAATGTCTGGACTCCATGTCAGAAGGCACATGGCAGTCACAGACCAAACACCCACCCGGAACATAAACCACACACCACATAACCGGGATAAGGGAAGGAGATGAGAAGACCTCGGGAAGACCTCGATGACATATAAGGTGGCCACAAGGACTGGGCAGATGGAATCCCAGGAGAGGTGCATAGCTCCAGCACACAACGGAGGCTTGAGCACAACTAACCCACATGGCTAGCAACAACAGAATAAAAGCACCTAGTGACCACTCCCAGGTCAATATGAACCTCATGAGAACCAGACAGGGAAGGAGGGAAGTATACAATAAGAAGGGAACATATCAGCAACCAAAACTACACGTTGCCCCTGGCAACTAGCAACCACGGCATACCATCGCAGCCAGAATGCCAGGACACAAACATGAGCAACATGGAAGCTGTGTCATTGAGAACAACCGAGACTGTGACACCACCAATATACACGTTGCCCCTGGCAGCCAGCATGCAACCACATCCAGTATACCAGTGCACAAACGTGAGCAACATAGAAGCCATGTCACGGAGAACAACCGAGACCGTGACACCACCAATTTACACGTTGCCCCTGGCAAACAGCATACAACCACATCCAGTATACCAGGGCACAAACGTGAGCAACATAGAAGCTGTGTCAGGGAGAACAACCGAGACCGTGACACCACCAATTTACACGTTGTCCCTGGCAAACAGCATACAACCACATCCAGTATACCAGGGCACAAACGTGAGCAACATAGAAGCTGTGTCAGGGAGAACAACCGAGACCGTGACACCACCAATTTACACGTTGCCCCTGGCAAACAGTATACAACCACATCCAGTATACCAGGGCACAAACATGAGCAACCATAAACACGTGTCACGATAACCACACGGTACGTGACACCTACTCCTGCAGCAGGCTATTCCAGAGAGTCACGGACCTTACTGTAAAGACTGCTTTCAAAAATGTATGGCAGCACACCATTACACATGAAAACAATAGAACTAAGGACTAGGGACCAATCTGGACTAAAGTGGTACTATACCTACCATATGTAAAAAAAAAATGGAAGCTCTTTGCGTACATTTCTGACCTAACGTGTGTCTAGCCCATCTATCGGCATCAAGGTGGCCTCCGCAGATGGGTACCTAATACCAACAGAACTGCTTCTCCTGGGCCTAACCTAAGCTTACAATGTTCAGGGCGGTGTAGTAACCAGCTATATTTATACTCTGCTCAGAAGCCCTGGGCCGATGGGCAGGGAGTGCTCAATCTAAAGGCGGGAGCTACCCGCCAAACATACTCCAAGAAAATTTAGACTAGCACATCCATAGTCACAGATGCACATCCATAAAATAGTGGGCTTTGGGGTACACCACTTATAACCGGGGACCATTCAAAGTAGTTAGCATTCACCACAACTCTGGATACGATCATGAAGCTGATTCTCACTCCAATTACAAATTATATTTTCTAAACCAATAGACCTCAATTTACCCATTAGTCATCCATGTGGGACAGTATCAAACGCCTTTGCAATGTCCAAAAACACAATATCACAATATTGACAGCCTTCCCTCTGTCCAGGCTTCTGGAGGAAAGAAGGTTTTTACACAAACATAGAAGAGGATTCTTTACGGTAAGAGCAGTGAGACTATGGAACTCTCTGCCTGAGGAGGTGGTGATGGTAAGTTCACTAAAAGAGTTTAAGAGAGGCAGGCCCGGACTGGCCATCTGGTGGACCGGGCATTTGCCCGGTGGGCCGCAGTATATTTTGGAAAAGTGGGCCGCCCAGCGCAAATATCGGGCGGGCCCAGGGGTGGGCTGGGCCGGGGGGCAGGAGGGCACATGTCAGGGCCGCTGTGGCTACTGAACTCAATTGTATCTCCATCCACTAGATGCAGATACAATTGTGCCTGCAGCAGCCAGCGCCGGCGGAACAAGGCAACCTCTGGTTCCCTGCTCCGCTATGCCCGAAGGCCGGTGCACTGATGTGACGTAGACGGCGCGATGACGTCATTGCTCCGCCTGCAACGTTCCTCAGGCGCAGACCCGCCAGAAGAGGCCAGTTCTGCATCGTGGGACCGCGCCTGGACAGGTAAGTATAAACTGCCCTCTCCCTATACTCTCTACATGCAGCCCTAAACCTAATACTGGCCCCTGCCTCCCTATTTCTGATCCCCAATACTGGCCCTGCCTTACCCTAACCCTAATACTGGCCCCTGACCCCCAATACTGGCCCTGCCTTACACTAATACTGGCTACTGACCCCCAATACTGGCCCTGCCTTACCCTAATACTGGCTACTGACCCCCAATACTGGAACTGCCTTACCCTAATACTGGCTACTGACCCCCAATACGGGCCCTGCCTTAACCCTAACCCTAATACAGGCCCCTGACCCCTACCCTGGTACTGACCTCTAACTTTGGATCCCTAACCCTGATACTGGCCCCTAACCCCCTAGTATTGACCTCTAATACTGGCCCTGTCTCACCCCCCTAATACTGGCCATGTCCCATCCCTAACCCTAGTACTGACCCCTACCCTAGTACTGACCTCTAACCCTGGACCCCCTAACCCTAATACTGACCTCTAATACTGTCCCTAACCCTAATATTGACCGCTAACCCTAATATACTGTACTGACCCCTAATACTTTCTCTAACTCTAATAGTACGCCATACTGACCCCTAACCCTACTACTGACCACTAACCCTAAGGCTACATTCACATGACCATATGGGTTTTGCGGTCCACAATTGCGGATCCACAAAACACAGATACTGGCCATGTGCGTTCCACATTTTGTGGAACACACATGCCCAGCCCTATGATAGAAATGCCTGTTCTCATCTGAGATTGCGGTCAAGGATAGGACATACTCTATCTTTTTTGCAGGGCTGTGGAACGGAACTACGGATTTGCGGCCCCATTGAAGTGAATGGAAATATGATAATGTGAATGTACTCTAATGCTGCCTCTAACCCCAATACTGGCCCCTAACTGATACCGACCCTAATCTTGGCCCTAGGGGTGCATTCAGACGACCATATTTCTGGGTCTGCATCCGTTCCACAATTTTGCCGAATGGGTATGGACCCATTCATTTCAGTGGGGCCGCAAAAGATGCTGACAGCACACCATGTACTGTCCGCATCCGTAGTTTCGTTCCGTGGCCCCACGAAAAATATAGAGCATGTGTCCTATTCTTGTCCGCAAAAATAGGCATTTCTATATAGGGCTGGCACTGTGCGTTCTGCAAAATGTGTTTTGCGGATCCACAATTTGGGGACTGCAAAACACTTTCGGTCATCTGAATGTAGCTTTATGCTAATACTACACCTAACCCTAATACTGGCCCCTAACCCTAATACTGACCTCTAACTCTAATACTGGACCTAATATACTAACACTAATGCTAATCCTATCCCTAAAACTGACCGGAACCTTAATTACAACCCCCAATACCTCACGCACCTCACAGTGACCATAATATATGACTGTCCACATATATCTGTACACACTACATCTTTTATGCCTCACACCTGACACATAGTATACACACAGAGTACTAATACGTCAGGTACAAGGTATAATAGATGCAGTGGGTAAACATATATAGTATATACAATAGTGTACTCATATGTGAGATATGAGGTATAATAGATGCAGTGTGTACAGATATATAGTATATACAGCAGTGTACTGATCTGTGAGGTATGAGGTATAATAGATGTAGTGTGTACAGATATATAATATGCACAGCAGTGTATTGATATGTGAGGTATGAGGTAAAATAGATGCAGTGTGTACAGATATGTAATATACACAGCAGTGTACTGATATGTGAGGTACGAGGTATAATAGATGTAGTGTGTACAGATATATAGTATATACAGCAGTGTACTGGTATGAGGTATAATAGATGTAGTGTGTCCTGATATATAGTATATACAGCAGTGTACTTATATCTGAGGTATGATGTATAATAGATGTAGTCTGTACAGATATATAGTATATACAACAGTGTACTGATATGTGAGCTATGAGGTATAATAGACGCAGTGTGTACAGATATGTAGTATATACAGCAGCATACTGATATGTGAGGTATGAGGTATAATAGATGCAGTGTGTACAGATATATAATATATACAGCAGTGTACTGATATGTGAGGTACGAGGTATAACACATGCAGTGTGTACAGATATATAGTATATACAGCAGTGTACTGATATGTGAGGTACGAGGTATAATAGATGCAGTGTGTACAGATATATAGTATATACACTGCTGTATATAATATATATACCCACTGCATCTAGCTTGTCATGTGACCCTCAGCAACTTGTAGCCAGTGACGTCTCACCCACTGCATTCTAGCTTTTACCGAGTATTATAATACTCAGTAAAAATTAGATGCGTACTCTGTATTCAGGGAGCACCAGAAGAGGCACTATACATAAAGCGGGCACACTGAAGGGGCAGTATACACAAATGGGCACATATAAGAGGCGCAATACATAAAGGGGGCACATATAAGAGGCACTTTTTATAAGGGGCACCAAGCATGCGGCACTAGCATTAGGGGCACTGTGTGTGACACTATATACAGGGGGCACAGAGCATGTAGCACTATACACAGAGGGCACAAAGCATGTGGCACTATACACAGAGGGCATATGGCACTGTATACAGAGGGCACAGTGTATGTGGCACTATATACATAGGACTCAGAGTATGTGGCACTATATACAGAGGGCACAGAGTATGTGGCACTACTATTGGGGGCCCTATGTGTAGCACTAATGCTGATGTTATATTCAGAGCACAGCATGTGACACTGTGATGAGTCTGTGTCAGTCTGCAGGATACCAATGTGTTGGTAAAGAATGAAGCTAAAGAGATCTTCTCGGCAAAATCTGCAGAGCTAAACTGTGGACGGGAGAAGTCATCATGGTGGCCTGAGCCAGATGGAGAAGAACTCAGGAGGAGACATCATCTGTAAGTCACTGAATGGAAGTGATTATTCTGCTACTGACTGTGTATTATGAGTGTTGTAGTCACCTGGATGATCTACAGCTGATGATAGGTGGTAGCATGCTGTTTTGTGCAACAACAACTCTCAGTATCCCTTTACACTTGTTCATGCCATACTGGGAGCTGTGGTTCCACACTGCACAAGTTCAAATGGCGAGGGCTGACCTGACTACTCAGATGGCATCTGTACTGAACTTTTAAAATCTAGTGATGTATTTATGTAGTGAACTTGGTTCTGGTGCTGGGTTTATGTAGAGAACTTGGTTCTGGTGATGTATTTATGTAGAGAACTTGGTTCTGGTGATGTATTTATGTAGAGAATTTGGTTCTGGTACTGTATTTTATTTATGGGTTTTGTTATGGTGCTATATTTCTTGTTGATTTTGTTGCTGTATTTGTGAAACCACACACTCCAGGTATTTCTAATTGATTGCAAATGTAGCTCAGTCAGTAGCTCAGTACCCTAAGGGTGGGCTCACACGTTGCATTTTGGTGATGCGTTTTGAAACGCATCGGGCAAAACGCAACACTAAACGCATATGCGTTTTCACAAAAACGCATGCGGTTGGTTGATAGAAACGTGTTTAGCGTTGTAATATTAATGATAATGATTAACAACGCTAAGCACATGTTTCTATCAACCAAATGCATGCGTTTTGGTGAAAACGCATAAGCTTTTAGTGTGAACCCACCCTTACTGACATACTCCAGTGTTGTGAAAATGGCAATTTTTATGTGGGCTGGCAGAGGGTTTGTGCCAGGGCTGTATTTTAGTCCTAGTCTGGCCCTGAAGAGAGGCCTGGATGTATTTCTGGAGGGTAATAATATTACAGGTTATAGTTACTAGAGATGGGTCGTTGATCCAGGGAGTAATTCTGATTGCCTGATTGAAGTCGGGAAGGAATTTATTTCCCTAAAGTGGGGAAAATGGGCTTCTTCCTCACAGGGATTTTTTGGCTTCCTCTGGATCAACCTGTAGGAAAACAGGCCGAACTGGATGGACAGATGTCTTTTTTCAGCCTTATAAACTATGTTACTATGTTACTATGTATTTACTTCCTCATAAATACAAATCAGGTTAGTTTGACAGCTTCGGTTCTTAATAAAACATTCGTATATTTATATCATTATATTATTGACAGTTACATAATCCTGTATGTAGTCCCGTAGAAGGCCCTCATGGATGTTAAGCGCACTGATTTCCTGTAGAAGACCTAGCATTAGAGGTGAGCGAATCATGCAAAATTTTATTCGCCGAACATTCGCCGAACTTTTCCTAAGATTCGTATATTCGACGAATAGATTTGTTGAATTTGCGTACAAAATATACGTAATTATACGGCTTTTAGCGAACATTCGCGCACTAATAATGAACGTTCAGGTAAAAAGGTACGCAACCTCTTTGAACACGTACGCATAAACGTACAAAGTGCGTACGAAAATGACGGGCTTTGCTGGAGAGGAATGGTGGAGCAGGAGGAATGCTCTGAGTCTGTCCCCTGGCTTCATTTGGATACTGTATCAGCAGATGACAGCAGATCATCCGGCTGAGACTGAGATGAGCGTGCCATCCATTCCACTACCTCATCCACTTTCTCCTCCACTACAATTTAGCACCTTGGTGGGTTAACCTGGTGGAACAACGGCCAAGTATTGCGAATACTACTAGTAGATGCTCCGTCTACAGGTCTTTTGGCACTTCTGCACTGTGCCACCTTCTTTTTTTTTTTTAGAGCTCAAGGTCTGGCTGGAAATGGACCACTTTTGCTTATCCATTCCATTCTCAGCAGAAGTGATGCGTCACTGGCTTACCGAGCCTGAGCCAATCAAAGCAAGCCCTGCCCACTAGGTCAGGTGACCACTTTTTTCCCGGGCTTTTGTACACGATAAACGAACTAACAGTAAAATTTTGCTAATGAATTGAATTTGTACGCAACAGTAACTTATACATAGCAATAGCATATAATTTATAGGGCAAACTACGTAGCAAATGCATACAAAGCTGAAGCGAATCACCTAATATTCGGATTCGCTTCGCAGCTAAAAATTTCCAAGATTCGATACGAATCAACGAATCGGCGAATAGATTCACTCATCTCTACCTAGCATCCTTGTTGAAAATGTCATTAAATATTATGAGGCAAAGCAATAACTGAACTGAACTTCCTAAGATGGATTGGTAGAGGATTTATCTGGAAATTATCTTCTCCGGCTGGTGCTGGCTACTTCTTTATGAAGAAAAAAGATGGTTCTTTCTGATCATGCATCAATTAAAAGGGTCTCAATAAGATAACGGTCAAGAACAATTACCCTCTTCCCCTTATTCCAGAGTTGTTTGACTACCTAAATTCTAAGATCTTCTCCAAATTAGAACTTGATTCGAATTTGTTAAGAGGATGAGTAGAAGACCGCCTTCAACACCCGTGATGGTCACTATGAATATCTGGTAATGCACTTTGGACTATGCAATGCCCCAGTAGTATTTCAAGAATTCATCAATGATATCAGAGACTTACTCTATTCTTTGACTACATTCTAATCTTCTCCTCAGATTAGGTCTCCCACCGGAAACAGGTCCTCCTGGTCCTAAAAAGACTTAGAGAAAATAATGTAATCTGTATGCCAAATTCAAAAAATATATTTTCAGTCCTCACTTCCATCTCTGGGGTACGTACTGTCTGATACTGAAATAACCTACTAAAACTTCACCATCCTATTAATCAATATAAAAAGCCCATGACTCCCATAATTCTAGAGTGAGTTAGATATGATGGCGATTCGAGCCCATACAAGTGGAATCCCAGGTTACTCCCATAATTCTCAAGTAATCCCACTACATACCCTATATGTAGCCTGTTTTGTCTAAAGGTTGTCACTAGAGATGAGCGATCTGAATTGCAGGATAAATTTGATTCGCCTAGAAGCTGAATTTCCTTGTGCTTCGTGTCAGCTAATCTATTTATTGAAATAGTGTAAAAAACAAAAAAATCCATGCTTACCTCCTTCATTTGCTCGCGACGGCCTGCCAGCCGCCATCTTGATTAAAGATCTTGGCCAAAATCCTGTGCGTGGTGACGTAGTATGACGTCACCATGCCAGGCAATGTGATGACGTAATCTCGTGCCGCGCAAGATTTTGCGCCAGATCTTCAAGCAAGATGGCGGCGGCCAACCTGTCGCGAGCAAATGGATAAGGTAAGTATGATTTATTTATTTTTTTTATGTTAATTTTACACTTTTTTTGCACTCAGATGCCGCAATCATGTATGAACACGGCATCTGAGGGGTACAATAACGGGGCTGCACTATCGCAGCTCCCTGTCATTGCACCCACTACTTACAAAAAAATGTGCTTCGTGGCGAAGTAATTAGTCACAAAGCTAATTTTTTGGTAAAATTTGGCGAATCAACCGAATCGAACTTTTGAAAAGTTTGCTCATCTCTAGTTGTCACCTCCTGACGAAGCCTTTGAGGTAAAATGTGCGTCGAGGTGTTAGTGCCTGGGGCCGTGTTTAGGATCAATATTGAGCTATGGCACACGGTATGTTCTATTAGGATGCTTATACCGTATTTTCCCTTTGTTACATATGGGATGCATTAGATTCATACCCGTTATAATATTAGGCATGTACATGGACCTGTCTATTTGCGGTGTTATTGTATAGTTGCATATATTAGATCTTTGTATATATTAGACATTCTTTTATGACACACTGGGGATTATTTTGATATTTTTTCTATGTTCATATATGAATTGGGTGATATATTCAATAACACCATTGATATATTTAAAGTACATTTGATGACCTTATTGTTTTTTGGAACATTACCCCCTGCTAAGTTATCTGTATTGTTTCCATCGTGCTACTCTCTTTTCTTTTTATTATTAATTTATTTATAATAAAGTCAAAGATACTTTTATATATTCTGAGTCCCATTGGCCTTTTTTGGAAATATCTGATACTGGTTTGCAGATGGATCCTGAGAAGCTGTCAGCGATTTTGAAGTGGCCTTGTCCTTCTGGTCTAAAGGCAATTCAATGTTTCCTGGGGTTTGCCAACTACTACCGTCAGTTTATGCCGCACTTCTCTTCCTTGAAAGCTCACATCTTATCCTTGACCCGCAAGGGAGCGAATCCCAAGAGTTGGACAGCTGAGGTTGAATCAGACTTTCAAGCCTTGAAGCAGGCCTTCCCTATGGCTCCAGTACTCCATTGTCCTGATGCCAGTAAGCAATTTTTTTTCTGGAGGTGAATGCATTGTCTATTGGAGCTAGGGCGGTGCTTTCACAAAAGTTTTTCCTGGGTAAGATGACAACATGTTCCTTCTTCTACAGGGCCTTCTCTACTCCTAAGCAAAACTACTCAACTGGGGACAGAGACTTTTTGGCCATGGCATTGGAGGAATGGCGGTACCTTCTGGAGGGAACAGCTCATCCTATGGTGATGTATACTGACTGCAAGAACCTCACCTATCTGCAGTCTGCACGGAGACTTAGCTAGTCCCTGTTCTTTGCCCATTTTGATTTTGCTCTTCACTTTCGTGTTGCAGACAAGAACATCATAGCAAAAAGTAGATAAATGTAGTGGCTCACTAGTCTTGACAATAATGACTAGTTCGGTGCTACTAATCACTAGGCTATACCCTAGCCTTGTTATGATCAAAAAATAGAAGTAGAATCAATGTGTGATGAGCACTCGTTTCACATTTGGTGGAAAATGGGACAATATGTATGAATATGGATATAGAGGTAAATCGCTTAAAGTGTATGACCGCAACAGTACTTGCGGTATTCTGTGGTATGGAATTATACTATGGTATATAATTATATGCTTGCAATAAGGATTTTGGTTAGTATAGTTAGATGCTTGCAATGAAAAATGGCGTTACAAAATAGCGTTGTAGCTGGTTGCAACACCAAATGACATTCCAACTAATGGTATGCAGAGTAAAAGTACAATATTTATTTAACAATGCAATCTTATTAGAATAGAAAACATATAAGTAGAACCAGCGCTGGTATACGCATAGAAATAAAGATTAAAAATAAAGATATAAAATAAATGTATAAATAAAAGCAAGAAAGTCTCTATTTCAGCGGTGAGGCTATTCTCTATTCCAACAGTAAAATGGATAAAAAGAATAAAAAGAAGATTAGTCTCTGTTGGATAGTGCCA
This sequence comes from Rhinella marina, assembly GCA_900303285.1. Classification (NCBI taxonomy): domain Eukaryota; kingdom Metazoa; phylum Chordata; class Amphibia; order Anura; family Bufonidae; genus Rhinella; species Rhinella marina. Next base: position 6,810 of record ONZH01013214.1, on the reverse strand, counting down.
GTGTCAGCAAGGCGTGTTATTTGTCTATTTGTATATCGAAGTCACTTGTGACATTGGTAACATAAATACCATTGGGGGTCCCCGTCTGTTATTTGTGGAACATTCAATAGTGGAGAATGCCAAAAAAAGGAATTCAATACTTTACCCTCCTGTCGGGGTTTGTAGGCAAGCGTTGCGTTGTAATGATGCAGCGATACAGCCGACTCGTGGCGTCCCACGTGGGAGGTTATCCAGGCTGTTGGCGCGCTGGTTTAAATCCAGAGGAGCGCTTGTGATGCCGGGTGCTGAAAGAAGCGCTTAAAATGCTGAGTCACGTTACTGTTGATCTCGTGCTGTAGCTCTGGCTTTTAATAGTAGCTCCGGCGCTGTGGCGCTGTAATGATTTAATAGTTCAGCCGTTCATTCAGAATTCCTTCCAATGAGGCGTCTTTTTTTTGGAGTATATTAATGTGCACTGTAGTGCTATTCTGTTGTGCCGTAATTCCTCCACAGGGTATGAACCAAACGCGTTTCGGGGCGTACCTATGCCCCTTCCTCAGTGGTATGTGGAGTTTTTCTTTATATGGCACATATATAGTCCTCTGAGCCCCTCCTATCTCGTTGAGGGGTTCAGAGATCTGGATTCCTGGAAAACTGGATTACTGGATTACCCTGTGGATCATATTTACAACATATACACTCCAATAAAAAAAGAAGAAGAAAAATACAATGAAAGAATAAGGTGTACCAGATATGTACTATTGTCATACCTATGTGATGGTACAGTCCTCTACTGTACTTATAGGGATTTAGAATTTTTGGTTTTTCAAAAATGTGATTGGATGAGGATGCATGTGGTGGCCGAGGATGCAAGTGATTCTTAATTTTATTTTTCGTTTCTTAATTTTTTAATTTGTTATTTGTTTTCCTTATTTCTCATTTGTATGGTGGGATATTTATAGTATTTTTTGGTATTTTTTAGTATTTTTTGACTTATCCATGAATCAAGGATGCAAGTGATATCTTCATTGTTTCTTTCTTTTTTCTTTTTTCTTTAAATGTACTTATTTCCATTTTTTTCTCCTTCTTTTATCCTTAAAAAAAAGGGGCCTGAAGTGCAAGAGTGCTGTTTCTATTTCTTCAATATATCCAATGTGGATGCAAGTGCTGGCTGAGGATGCATGTGATTTATTATTTTCTATTGTTTTTATTTTTTATTTTTATTTTTGTTTTTATTTTTATTTTTATATTTTATTTATTATATATCTTGGTAGTGTTGGTGATAGTTGTTGTATTCTTGTTCTTTTCCTCATCACAGTTGCAATGGTAACTCTGGGTAAGTATTTATTTAGTGTAGTGTCAATGTGTTCTCTTTTTTCTCTTTTAGGTGATGTTCAATATTGGTTGGAGTGTGGGGATGGGAGGCCCCCATCCCCACACTCCAACCAATATTGAACATCACCTAAAAGAGAAAAAAGAGAACACATTGACACTACACTAAATAAATACTTACCCAGAGTTACCATTGCAACTGTGATGAGGAAAAGAACAAGAATACAACAACTATCACCAACACTACCAAGATATATAAATAAATATAAATATAAAAATATAAGAATAAAAATAAAAAATAAAAATAAAAAATAAAAACAATAGAAAATAATAAATCACATGCATCCTCAGCCAGCACTTGCATCCACATTGGATATATTGAAGAAATAGAAACAGCACTCTTGCACTTCAGGCCCCTTTTTTAAGGATAAAAGAAGGAGAAAAAATGGAAATAAGCACATTTAAAGAAAAAAGAAAAAAGAAAGAAAAAATGAAGATATCACTTACATCCTTGACTCATGGATAAGTCAAAAAATACTAAAAAATACCAAAAAATACTATAAATATCCCACCATACAAATGAGAAATAAGGAATAAAACAAAATTAACAAAATTAAGAAACAAAATTAAGAAACGAAAAATAAAATTAAGAATCACTTGCATCCTCGGCCACCACATGCATCCTCATCCAATCACATTTTTGAAAAACCAAAAATTCTAAATCCCTATAAGTACAGTAGAGGACTGTACCATCACATAGGTATGACAATAGTACATATCTGGTACACCTTATTCTTTCATTGTATTTTTCTTCTTCTTTTTTTATTGGAGTGTATATGTTGTAAATATGATCCACAGGGTAATCCAGTAATCCAGTTTTCCAGGAATCCAGATCTCTGAACCCCTCAACGAGATAGGAGGGGCTCAGAGGACTATATATGTGCCATATAAAGAAAAACTCCACATACCACTGAGGAAGGGGCATAGGTACGCCCCGAAACGCGTTTGGTTCATACCCTGTGGAGAAATTACGGCACAACAGAATAGCACTACAGTGCACATTAATATACTCCAAAAAAAGACGCCTCACTGGAAGGAATTCTGAATGAACGGCTGAACTATTAAATCACTACAGCGCCACAGCGCCGGAGCTACAATTAAAAGCCAGAGCTGCAGCACGAGATCAACAGTAACGTGACTCAGCATTTTAAGCGCTTCTTTCAGCACCCAGCATCACAAGCGCTCCTCTGGATTCAAACCAGCGCGCCAACAGCCTGGATAACCTCCCACGTGGGACGCCACGAGTCGGCTGTATCGCTGCATCATTACAACGCAACGCTTGCCTACAAACCCCGACAGGAGGGTAAAGTATTGAATTCCTTTTTTTGGCATTCTCCACTATTGAATGTTCCACAAATAACAGACGGGGACCCCCAATGGTATTTATGTTACCAATGTCACAAGTGACTTTGATACACAAATAGACAAATAACACGCCTTGCTGACACTGGCACTATCCAACAGAGACTAATCTTCTTTTTATTCTTTTTATCCATTTTACTGTTGGAATAGAGAATAGCCTCACCGCTGAAATAGAGACTTTCTTGCTTTTATTTATACATTTATTTTATATCTTTATTTTTAATCTTTATTTCTATGCGTATACCAGCGCTGGTTCTACTTATATGTTTTCTATTCTAATAAGATTGCATTGTTAAATAAATATTGTACTTTTACTCTGCATACCATTAGTTGGAATGTCATTTGGTGTTGCAACCAGCTACAACGCTATTTTGTAACGCCATTTTTCATTGCAAGCATCTAACTATACTAACCAAAATCCTTATTGCAAGCATATAATTATATACCATAGTATAATTCCATACCACAGAATACCGCAAGTACTGTTGCGGTCATACACTTTAAGCGATTTACCTCTATATCCATATTCATACATATTGTCCCATTTTCCACCAAATGTGAAACGAGTGCTCATCACACATTGATTCTACTTCTATTTTTTGAGCATAACAAGGCTAGGGTATAGCCTAGTGATTAGTAGCACCGAACTAGTCATTATTGTCAAGACTAGTGAGCCACTACATTTATCTACTTTTCTCTATAACAAATCAATACCCAAGTAGCAGAGCTCCTAGACTTGCAATAATGGACATTTGGACATGTATGGAAAACAAATGTAAAAATGTTGAAACTTTCAACTTTGACCCAGAAACAGACGGTGAAACAACACACACTAGTCACAAAACAAAAGATGACATTTTTAAGGAATTAGAAAAATTGTTACAGAAACAATTACGCCAAAAATGGGAAATTAAATCCCTTAATCAATATTTAGAGAAGGGATTAATCCCAAAAGGTCTAGCAATTACAAAAACACCTGCCCAAGACCTATTTAGCATAGAATTCAACAAAGAATGGGACAATTTTCTATCTACTCAATCACGAATCTTAGTCACTATGATTATCAAAAGAAGGACAGAAATTCTTCAGGAAATTACACTACAAATCAACGAATTAAAAACAACTATAAACACTTTATCACAAGATGATTGTTACAAAAAATGGGAAGAACGAATATGTAAGAGCTTAGACACATTAGAGAAAGAAATCATCCATAAAAAAACCAAAAAACTTAATTGGAGGAGACAACCACTAGGGAACATAGAAGCTACATCCACAGACAACGAGATATATAGGGATAAAATTGCAAATAAGATGAACAAGAATCACACAATACCAAAAAACACATCCCAACAAATCACCACATCCAATAGATTTGAACCCCTGTCACAACCCCTTTTTTTAGATCAAACCCCCCCTCACTACAGAACAAGAACACAACAGAAACTGTCACCAACGAACAAGAGACACAGAAGATCACAATCACCTCACTACAACCTAAGACACCCACAGGAACTAAATTACCCACACAGACAATCACCACAGAGACACAGAACTCATTACAATCAACCACAACATACATTTCACCAACAACAATATCAGAATCAACAAATGAACCACTACGAAACACGATCAAGAACAAACGAAAGAAGACACGGAGAGGACAGAGAAAAAACAAACAGAACCTGTTACAACCAGAATCATTAACAGAAGATAACATCATCAATTTAAGCCATCATACACTCACCACACCACAAAGGAATCTACTAAATAAGGGATTAAAATACGCTCCAACTAACAAACTAGATAAATTCAGTGCATTCATAGGAGTTGAAAAGTTCATAAGAAAGATATGCTTGAAAAAATACTTCATCAAAAATCCGATAGAGAAAGAAATAAATGAAACTACAACATACATTCATACAGATCTTAAAGAGAAATCAAAAAAATTTCCCAGACAGGAAATCAGCGACGAAATCGCGACATTTAGGAAAAATGTCGAATCAGAAATTAGAAAAATAAAAACAGGTAAAATTAGAAACAACTTAAAACAGGAAGAAATTAAAGCAATCAAAGAGTTACAAGATAATAAGGAAATAACTATTCGCCCTGCAGATAAAGGAGGAGCGATCGTTATACAGAACACGGATAATTACAACACAGAATGCATCAGACAATTGACAGACGCACAAACATACCGCAAACTTACCACAGATCCCACACTTATATTTCAAAACCAACTAGTAGACTACTGCGACAGAGGATTGGAAAACAACATATTATCAAAAAATGAATACAACTACATCACTAACACTCCCCAACGCCTACCAGTATTCTACTGTCTACCAAAAGTTCATAAGAACAAAAATAACCCACCAGGTAGACCCATCATCTCCGGCATTGGCTCCATAACATCAAATCTATCCCAATATATAGACAGATTATTACAACCAATTGTAGAACAGATTCCGTCATACATCAAAGACACAACAGCTATTCTACACACATTGGAAGAAATACAGTTTGAACCACATTGGATCATAGGCACCATAGACGTGAACTCACTATATACATCTATCAATCATGAATTAGGCATACAAGCAATGAAAAAACATCTCACAGAGAACCATTCATTTCCTAACGAACAAATAGAATTTATAATAGAGGGTATACATTACATCCTAACTCACAACTATTTCATTTCAACTCAGACTATTACATCCAATTGCAAGGGACCGCCATGGGGACCAGATTTACCCCCAGTTATGCCAACATTTTTATGGCCCAATGGGAGAAGGACACCATCCTGCCCAAGCTGGGGGACAATCTGGTCCTCTGGCGCAGATATATTGACGATATTATATTTATATGGAAAGGCACCAAAAAACACTTACAAGAATTTCTAGAGACCATAAACTACAATAACTACAATCTCACATTCACCAATAACATTAGTGAGAAACAAGTAGAATTTCTAGATTTAAGTGTGAACATCTGTGGTAACAAAATCATCTGCAACACATTCCAGAAAGACGTAACAAAAAATAGCTATATCCCGTTTAGAAGTTGCCATCTATCTCAAGGGTGGCTTGCTGAACTCACACAACAAGCCATTTAGGATGATTAATAAAGGAATTGCCTATCGGAAATAGAGAAATTTGAGAAGAGGCAGAAGGCCATGAAGAGACATTTCATTAGGAAAGCAGTACCACTTAAATGTATTGGAAAAATCACTGAACAAAGATTAAAAGCCATGGAAGGAATCCTTTACCTTCAAACCAAGATTTGAAATTAGCTTCAACAAGAGAAATACAACCGACATCCTGAGAATAATATTACCATTCAATGCACAACATAAAACAATAGAGAGTATAATCAAGAAACACTGGCCAATCCTAACCAAAGACAAAACAATAGGCCCAATCATACCCACAATTCCATCCATAGTATACACAAAAGCTCCCAATTTAGGCATCAAAAAACTGCCCCCACAAGTCCCAAAATCAAGAAAAACAACAAGAGAAACACACATGGATGAACATAAAAGGTTTTTTTAGATGCGGAACATGCAGTAATTGCAAAACTACAAAATTCCCCAGAAAAACAGAAAAAGTAAACTCCACCACAAATACATACTATCAGGAAATTAATGAATGCCTCACGTGTAATTCGACCGACGTCATTTATTTACTCCAATGCACTTGCAATAAACAATATATTGGTAGGACTAAAAGACCATTTAAAAAAAGAGTTGCAGAACACATCAACAACATAAGAAAGGGATACGAACTACACACTGTCTCCAAGCATTTCAAAGACCACCATAACCAGAACCCGAAAGACCTTACCTTTGTAGCTCTACAGAGAGTCCCAAAACAATGGAGGGGGGGAAACCATATCAACACCATGTCCCGAATAGAATCCAGAAAGATATTCGAGTTTGACACGATAGTCCCAAATGGACTGAATGCTGACATGGAGATCTTCGGTTTCCTGTAGACATGGGATGGGTGCCCTTAAAGGACAGGACATCAAAGACCGGCTGTTTAATTACCAGCACTTTGACCTCCCCTCCTT
>ONZH01013213.1:0-34688 GCA_900303285.1 Rhinella marina | reverse complement strand
CAAACTGCAGAGATGAGAAATGGCTGAAAAATGGTGTCTGGATCTGAAAGGCAAGAAATGAGGAAGAGAAGATCTACATCAGAGGAGACGTCACTGGATGTAAGAGGTATGTGGTGCTTTTATTATACTGGGATGTAAGAGGTATGGGGAGCTGTATTATAACTGGATGTAAGAGGTATGAGGTGCTGTATTCTCCTGGATGTAAGGAGGTATGGGGCGCTGTATTATACTGGACGTAAGAGGTATGGGGCGTTGTATTCTCCTGGATGTAAGGGGTAATGGGGCGCTGTATTATACTGGATGTAAGAGGTATGGGGCGTTGTATATACTGGATGTAAGAGGTATGGGGTGCTGTATTATACTGGATGTAAGAGGTATGGGGCGCTGTAATATACTGGACGTAAAGATTAGGGGGCGTTGTATTCTCCTGGATGTAAGGGGTATGGGGCGCTGTATTATACTGGATGTAAGAGGTATGGGGCGTTGTATTATACTGGATGTAAGAGGTATGGGGCGCTGTATTTCCTGGATGTAAGAGGTATGGGGGTATTATACTGGTTACATGGGGCTGTGGATGTAGGTTATTAGTTACATTCACACGAACATTGTGTTTTGCAGTCTGCAAATTGCGGATCCGCAAAAAAACATATGGCATCCATTTTTTTTGCAGATCCACTGTAACAATGCCTATCCTTGTCCGCAAATGGACAAAAATAGGAATGGACATACAGATGCGGACAGCACACAGTGTTCATTGAAGTGAATGGGTCCACATCTGAGCCACAAAATATGCAGATCGGAGGCTGAAAAACAACTGTGGTGTGAATGTAGGCCTTACCCTGTATGTTCTGTAGTGATATACATAATGTTAGGAGGGAAAAGATTAGGGTGAGAATTTGGCATGGGGGGGTTTGTCAATTTTTGAATTGGCCAGCAGAAAAGCTAGGTGCACCAGCGCTGGGGGGGGCAAGCTGAACTCTTGCACCAGGGCCAGAGGCGTAGCTAGAGGTTCAGCACAGGGGGGGGCGAAACATACTTGAGTGGGCCCCCCACTTATTGGCTTCCCAAACGCACGTTTCCAACTTCACAGGCACATACTACTAGTTGTGGTTATAATATTGTATTAGAAAGATGACTGTATAAACTGCAAGATCGTCTATGCTGCTAAGTACAGTACAATAGACTTTCTACATACCCTAGTCTAAATACTCTACCACATAATGCAGTAAAATATAGGATTAATAGGAGTAAAAAACAAGGGGACTCCAATGTTAAAGGAAACGTGTCCCCAGTTTTTACATCACTCCCTGCCCCCATCACACCTCAGATCAGCTTAATGTGCCCCCATCAGACCTCAGATCAGCTTAATGTGCCCCCATCAGACCTCAGATCAGCTTAATGTGCCCGCCCCCCATCAGACCTCAGATCAGCGTATTGTGCCCCATCAGACCTTAGATCAGCGTATTGTGCCCCCATCAGACCTCAGATCAGCTTAATGTGCCCCATCAGACCTCAGATCAGCGTACTGTGCCCCATCAGACCTCAGATCAGCGTATTGTGCCCCCATCAGACCTCAGATCAGCTTAATGTGCCCCCCATCAGACCTCAGATCAGCTTAATGTGCCCCCATCAGACCTCAGATCAGCCTACTGTGCCCCCATCAGATCTCAGATCAGCATACTGTGTCCCCATCAGACCTCAGATCAGCGTATTGTGCCCCATCAGACCTCAGATCAGCATATTGTGCTCCCATCAGACCTCACATCAGCAGAATGTGCCCCCATCAGACCTCACATCAGCGTATTGTGCCCCCATCAGACCTCAGATCAGCGTACTGTGTCCCCATCAGACCTCAGATCAGTGTATTGTGCTCCATCAGGACCTCAGATCAGCATGTTGTGCCCCCATCAGACCTCAGATCAGCAGAATTTGCCCCATCAGACCTCAGATCAGCGTATTGTGCCCCCATCAGACCTCAGATCAGCGTATTGTGCCCCCATCAGACCTCAGATCAGCGTATTGTGCCCCCATCAGACCTCAGATTAGCGTATTGTGCCCCATCAGACCTCAGATCAGCCTACTGTGCCCCCATCAGACCTCACATCAGCCTACTGTGCCCCCATCAGACCTCAGATCAGCGTATTGTGCCCCCATCAGACCTCAGATCAGCTTAATGTGCCCCCATCAGACCTCAGATCAGCGTACTGTGCCCCCATCAGACCTCAGATCAGCGTACTGTGCCCCCATCAGACCTCAGATCAGCGTACTGTGCCCCCATCAGACCTCAGATCAGCGTATTGTGCCCCCATCAGACCTCAGATCAGCATATTGTGCCCCATCAAACCTCAGATCTGCATATTGTGCCCCCATCAGACCTCAGATCAGCGTATTGTGCCCCCATCAGACCTCAGATCAGCGTATTGTGCCCCCATCAGACCTCAGATCAGCGTATTGTGCCCCCATCAGACCTCAGATTAGCGTATTGTGCCCCATCAGACCTCAGATCAGCCTACTGTGCCCCCATCAGACCTCACATCAGCCTACTGTGCCCCCATCAGACCTCAGATCAGCGTATTGTGCCCCCATCAGACCTCAGATCAGCTTAATGTGCCCCCATCAGACCTCAGATCAGCGTACTGTGCCCCCATCAGACCTCAGATCAGCGTATTGTGCCCCATCAGACCTCAGATCAGCGTATTGTGCCCCCATCAGACCTCAGATCAGCGTATTGTGCCCCCATCAGACCTCAGATCAGCGTATCGTGCCCCCATCAGACCTCAGATCAGCTTAATGTGCCCCCATCAGACCTCAGATCAGCGTATTGTGCCCCATCAAACCTCAGATCAGCATATTGTGCCCCCATCAGACCTCAGATCATCGTATTGTGCCCCCATCAGACCTCAGATCAGCTTAATGTGCCCCCATCAGACCTCGATCAGCGTATTGTGCCCCATCAAACCTCAGATCTGCATATTGTGCCCCCATCAGACCTCAGATCAGCGTATTGTGCCCCCATCAGACCTCAGATCAGCCCACCCAGCCACATAAGATAAAAATAAAAAACCTTTCTTACCTGTTCTGCGCTGCGGCTGCCCTCCGGTCTGTGCTCCGCTCTCTTCCCTGGCCCACGCACACTATGACCTGACGCTGCGTGCAGCGTCAGGTCATAGTGCGCACCGTCAGGGAAGAGAGCAGAGCGCGGACCGGAGGGCAGCCGCAGCGCAGAACAGGTAAGTAAGATTTTTTATTTTTATGGGCCCCCTTGAGTCACTGGGCCCGGAGCCGTCGCCCCCCCTAACCCCCCCGGTAGCTACGCCACTGACCAGGGCCCATGAGCCTTTAGCTACGCCCCTGTCTGACCTGTCCATGTTTTGGGAATAAAGGACTTCACTGGTGACAAATCCTATTGCTTAATGGCTAGCTTTCATCGGTCAGGAGCAAATTTCATCACATTACCCTCTTTATTTTAAGACACACATTACACACTCGTATTGCTATTTTTCTCAAAAGAAAAAAAATACCCTGACACTAGAGATGAGCGAATCATTCAAAAAATTATTCGCCGAACATTCGCCGAACTTTTCCTAAAATTCGTATATTTGACGAATTATTTGCGTACAAAATATACGTTATTATGTGCTATTAGCAAACATTCGCTCACTAATAACGAACGTTCATTTACAAAATGTAGCTTACGAATCTCAGCGTACTATTGTCTAAGCGATTACGTAATACGCAGGCACGTACGAGGAGAGGCCGCGGCGTGCACTCCTCAGAGGCAGAGCGAATATTCGAGACATATATATGGTAAAGTGCAAATACATTATTATAGGTATAATATAAAAATTTTAAATATCACCTACCTGCTATGCTCACAGACACGTTTAAGTCTCTTTTCTTCTGACGCTTGTCATAGAACTGGAGCAGAGTCCCAAACTCAGTCGCAATTTGTAATCCACATAGGTAAAATTGTAATCCAAATGGGTAAAAAAAAAAGCAGCAAAGGTTCCTTAAAAAACCCTCTTTCAAGGGGCTCCCCAAATAACCTGAAAAGGGGGAAAAAGGGATGAGGCACACGAATGCGCAACTTAATTTCCTGAGTTGCCTCGTCATCCTCCCGCGTTGGAGAAAGGGGCAGAACTACCAGGGAGGAGTCTGCATCGCTGAATTGAATTCGTACGCGACAACGTATAGAGTAACTAAGTTATACGTAGAATAGCGTATAATTTATAGGACACACTACGTAGCGAATGCGTACAAAAGCGAAGCAAATCACCTAATATACGGATTTGCTTTGCAGCTGAAAAATCCCAAGATTCGATATGAATCTACGAAGCGGCGAATAGATTCGCTCATCTCTACCTGACACAGATTTCTGACTAGTACAGAACTTTTACTATACTTTGGATAGTAAAACATGTGTTGTACAGTTGTATTGAACTTATCCCACCTCCTGCCAAAAAAAAAGCTGCTTTTCCGTTCAAATGGGGAAAAAACAAGGCAAAAAAAAGAAATGTTCTTTGTGGTGGCTGCTTTTGAGGTTCTGCTGCAACTGTACTAGGAGGCATACCCAGCATCAGCATCTCACTTCTCACTCCTTGGCTGAAAGTTTTACAGCCTTTTCCTATTCTAGACAATTCTTTTTCTTAATAATGTATATTCACATGGGTATATTTCATCTACTGTATTTAATAGTAACCTCCACAGTGCACGTCCCTTTAATAGTGGCTCTTGCCCCCTTAACAGTGACCTCCACAGCAGCTGCCCATTAATAGTGGCCCCTGTCCCCTTAACAGTGACCTCCACAGCGCCCTGCCCCTTTAAGACTAGGGCTACACAACGACATGTGTCACGCGACAATGTCAGGCAACAATTTTTATAATTATAGGCTATGGTGTTGCACTGTGACATGCTGTGACATGACATTATGGATTTTTCTGCTACTGTCACGTCGCAGTGCAACACCATAGACAATCATTATAAAAATTGTCGCACGACATTGGTGCGACATCAATGTTGCGCAACACATGTAGCAGTGTAGTTGTACCCTATGTGTTGTTTCGCCCTAACCTAAACTAACCTATAGCAGTGAAGAAAAATGGCTGGGTTGTTATGGAAACCTGGAGTAAATATATGTGCATGTGACTGTGTGTAAGAAGCAGGCTGCGCCAAGGCACTGAATTGTATTTTGGAGAGCTATTTACCCAAGCTCCTTAGCTGACTACTAATTACCTCTTATTACCAGCCTGGTTACCACACAGAGCGAAAACCAAGTCTTTCTTGTTCTCACCCAGCTTCCTCTTCCCTGCTCCTGGCTGGGTTGTTATGGAAACCTGCAATAAAATTGTGTGTATGTGGAGACCAAGGACCTACGAGCCTCTATTGGCTGATAAGGGACATGCGACCATGTGTATGGCAGTTGGGATATGAAAAGAAAAACTTCCAGGCAAATATTGGCTAATGCAGGTCATTTTTTGGGAATATCCCAGAAATGGTACGTCCTAGAGAGCTGAGGCCTGGTGTCCTGGACACCTGATGTACCTGTGTTTCGAATTTGGTGAATATCGGTCCAGTAGTTTGGTCGCACATAAAGAACAGACAGACAAACAGAAACTCATTTTTATAATATAAGAAGACTAGCAGAAGGACCCGGCTTTGCACTGGTATATTTCATCTATTTCATTTAATGTTTGTGTGTGTCGTTAAAGGATATCAACAGTATCCCCAATAACAGTGACCTCTACAGTACCCCACCCCTAAACTGTGAACTCCACAGCCCCCCACCACTTAACACTGACCCCCCACAGTGTCCTGCCTCCTTAAAATGGGACCTCCACAGCAGACCATCCTCTTACCTTTGACATTCACAGCAGCCTGCTCCCTTAACAGTGAGTTTCACAACACCCCACTCCCTTGACAGTGACATCCTCAGGGGCCCGCTTCCTTAACAGTGACCTCTACAGCACCTCGCCCATTAACACTGACCTCCATAGGGGACCGTCCCCTTATCTGTGACCTCCACTGTTCATTGCCCCTTAACAGAGACCTCAACAGCACCTGTCCCTTTAACACTGACTAATACAGTACCCTGTTCGATTAACAGTGACCTCCACAGCAGCTGCCCCTTTAATAGTGGCCCCTGCCCCCTTAACAGTGACCTCCACAGTGTCCTGTGTAACTGCGGCTGCCATGCGCCGCTGTACCCCTGCTTACCGCTGCCATTCTGGGCGTCGTGTCCAGTGGTGAGCTGCTGCTTGTAGTTCCATTCACCGCTGCAGTCTTGAGCTCTGGCTGTGTAGTGCTGTTGCACGATCATCCGCTCCAGAGTTTCCATCTAGCCCTGTATTACTCACTCCCTCTGGGCTGGAGCTGTTTCGATCATGTGACCATGGTAGGTCATGTGTGTTGGTCATGTGTCCTGATTAACCAACCCTGGACCTATTTAATCTGCTTAGCCCTCTCCCAAGATGCCTCAGTGTCAAGGTCTTATCCTGCATATTGGTTCTACCTGTTCCTGCTTCTGTTCCTGTGTTCTGACCCGTGCCTTGTTATTTGACTCCGCTACGCGCCTGATCCTTGCCTGCCTGCATTGACCTTCCCGTTGCCGACCCGGATTGCCTGACTACGTACCTGTGCCGCCTGCCCTGACCCTTTGCCTGTCTGACTCTGCTTCTGCCTCATTCCTCGGTCCTGTTTTGCCTCTCCTGGATTCGACCCCGCCTGTTGACCACCGCTGTACTACAGGTACCTTCACAGGTATCTCTTGGTCCCCCTGGACCAGCTGCCTCATTTCCTGACCCTCCTCAGAAGGTAGCGACCTGGTGTTCCCCTCGGAAAGTCTATCCCCACCATCAGGGGTAATTGTGAAGATCGAGGGGTTTCACTTAGACAACGCCCTTAGAGGAGGTAGGGTGCGAGGCACAGTGGGTCCACACCTGCTGACCCGTGACATCCTGCCCCTATAATAGTGGCCCCTGCCCCCTTAACAGTGACCTCCACATCAGCTGCCCCATTAATAGTGGCCCACCATGTCCCCTTAATGCCCCTTTCACACGAGCGGGAGACTCGCATGTCTCCCGCAACGCATCTACAGGGCTGGACTCCGGCATTGACTGGGATCGCATATAATGTCCTCACCTGACTGTAAGTCAATGGGGGTGGATTTGTTTGGTGTGTCATACCAAACGGATCCATCCCCACTGACTTGCAGTCGGGTGAGGAGGACAGATCCGGATTGTGAACCATTGCTCTGTATGACATGCTGACCATTTGCTAGTTACTAGTTAGTTTACATAAGGTCACCATTTACATCTTTAATAACGTATGAATCCAGTCATCCCTGCCAAACAGAATTAAAGATGTATAAGGTGGGGAAAATAATTATAATGGCCATGTGAGCAAGACTAGAACTTCATGATCTACCTACCTTCAAAGCAATAACTCTCCTCTTCACACTGTACAACCGCCAGGTTTCAGCAAATAATGGTAGAAATCCAAATCATCAAAATCCAGTTTGAGTAATGGAATTAAATGTCCGCAAACATGATGAGACCTGTAAAAAGCATAGTAAACAAGGGGTTAGAAATGTCTTGAGGACAGTGAAGGACAGGAACAGGGGATGAGATAAGCATGTGGGGTGCTGCCAAACAGAAGTAAAAAAGTCTAAGCAGTGGGGGAAAGCAACAATTATAATGGCCATGTGAGCAAGACTAGAACCTCATGATCTACCTACCTTCAAAGCAATAACTCTCCTTTTCACACATACTCGCACATGAAAACTTAGTTACTTGGCTTGGCCCTTGGGAAACTTGGATGCCACTTCAACATTTTGGAGGGCGCTGGGGGCCTTGATCTAAGAATATGCCCTCCCTTCTTCTGTTCCCCTCTTTTGCTGCACTGCACATGTTCTCCTCTTCCAGTAGCAGCAGCGTGGCATGAGGAAGGAGGCGCCGCACAGGAACTTCCTGACACCGCATACCGTCAGGACGTTTAAGGGCACTGTGGGCAGTATAGTGGGTACCTGTTGCGAGTTCTAGGGCCACCCACCTAGGGTTGGGCGATATCAAAAATATTCAGGTGGAGGCAGACACAAGGAGATGTTATATTGTATGGTGCGGCCACAAGGAGAAGTTATACTGTATGGGTGCCACAAGGAGACGTCATATACTGTATGGTGCGGCCACAAGGAGACGTTATATACTGTATGGGGGCCACAAGAAGATGTCATATACTGTATGGTGGTGTGGCCACAAGGAGATGTTATATACTGTATGGGGGCCACAAGGAGACATTATACTGTATGGGGGCAGCCACAAGGAGACGTTATATACTGTATGGTGCGGCCACAAGGAGACGTCATATACTGTATGGGGGCCACAAGGAGACGTCATATACTGTATGGTGCGGCCACAAGGAGACGTTATATACTGTATGGGGGCCACAAGGAGACATTATATACTGTATAGGGGCAGCCACAAGGAGACGTTATATACTGTATGGGGGCCACAAGGAGACGTCATATACTGTATGGTGCAGCCACAAGGAGACGTCATATACTGTATGGTGCAGCCACAAGGAGACGTCATACTGTATGGTGTGGCCACAAGGAGACGTTATACTGTATGGTGCGGCCACAAGGAGACGTTATACTGTATGGGGGGGCCACAAGGAGACGTCATATACTGTATGGTGCGGCCACAAGGAGACGTTATACTGTATGGGGGCCACAAGGAGACGTTATATACTGTATGGTGCGGCCACAAGGAGATGTTCTACTGTATGGGGGCAGCCACACCGGCCTGGGTCCCTTCTATTCTGTGTTCAAACTTCAGAGTGTCCTCTCTCTGACTCCTCGGCGTCCTTGCAGTTGCAGGCCAAACTCTGTGCTCCAGTGCAGTGGAGAGACTTTCCCCGCCTAACTCTCCCACCTCACCTCTGCTGTATCCGATTCGGAAGTCGGTGGGCAGAGTCATGAATATGGGTAGGCCAGCTAGGAGGAGCCGGGGACTGCCGTTGCAGAAGTAATATGGTTACGGTCAGCAGGAGCAGCGCAGTACAAATGTGAGTCCGGGCTGCGGCGGTGATTGGGCCTGCAGTGGCCCTGAGCGGAGCCAGAGTCACAAAGTAAGCTGCGCGGCCGGCGCACACCCCCGCAGCTTACAGGGTCAGGGAACAGTGCCGGCCCGGCCCTGCTGCAGCAGCATTGAGAGCCGCTTTGCAGCCGGTGGTGGGGGCCCGGGGGCTCTCGCCCCGGATGCCCTCCCTTTAATCCGGCCCTGTGCACACATACACTCAGCTCTATATATTAGAAGAGAAGTAGGACCCCTACTGATCGTCATTTTTGGACAATGCAATGCCAATTATGTTTTATTTGTTTTTTTTAGGATTTCAATTGGGTAAATTGAATTTTTAATATTGCGTTTTGTATTGCTTTTTGAACTTTTAATTAGAATTCTCAGTCCCCTTAGGTGACTTGAGCATGTAATCTTCTGATTACTTGTATTATAGTTTATGGGATTTTTACAAGCTGCCTATGTCATGCTGCAGGAATGAGTTAACACACAGTTTACTATGACACACCAGGGAACATTCACAAGTCCTCAGGCTGTCACAGCAGAGTTCCATGATTTTGCTACAAGGGCTTCGATCAGAGGACAGAGGAAGTCTCCTCAATTTGTTTACCTGTCTAGATGCCACAGACATTATTTATTGCAGCTTTTGAAGGATTAAGTGACTGGGATTAGAGTTATCTCTGGTCCCAGTAATTGTGGCCAGGGGTCAGCTATATTACACAGCCAGTACCTGCCGTGTATGGAGCGGGCTCATCTTATGAGTCCACTCCATACATAACCTGAACACCTATAATGGAAATATCTGTCCTAGGTAGCTAAAGGTTAATTTTAAAATACTTCACAAATGATGTGTAAAAATGTTTCTTGGAGTAAGGATGCCTCATAGAGGTATGGAGATGTAGTAATGAAAAAAAGCTATGACTAGAGGACAAAACATAAAATTCTCTTCAGGCCTGTAAGGCTACAATTGTCTGTGTCCTTAAAGGGTTATTATGGGTTGTATATATTTGTACTTTCGAAGGTGAAATGACTGCAAAAAATGGCTTTGAACCTCAATAGATTTTTCTTGCGTTTGACATTTCTTCATTAAGTAACACATAATCTTTTGCTTTTTGCCTGAGACATTTTGAAGTTCAGCCATTCAACATCTTTATTTTATTTGAAGGAAATCATGTATTGGAACTTTTCCTTTTGAGATCTTGGAAATGTTATCCATACTGTGAGAATCTTAGTCAACATCTTTTGACTCGTGTTCACAGACTTCTAGAGTAAAAGGTTTAAAAAGACATTTCTTTATACCCATTGCTAATACCTACTGTTTGAGATTAGGTTTGCTTTTATAGATTATTGCTGCTACTGTTTATAAAAATTGTTAGAGTGGATTAAGTTTAGTACTAATGCATATACATGAGAGTTAAATCTTCATAGTCATCTCTACTGACCATGTGTATTTGCAAGAAAATATATATTATTCTTTTAGAGGGGAACTGAACACTGAAAAAACAGGAATAACACACATGGATTAAGTCCTTGGGCACACACATCTCTACAAACTAACTTCATAAGCAGGTCAGGAGTAGAGATGAGTGAATCATCCAAAATTCTCTTCAGCGAATAATCGACAAATTTCTGACAAGATTCGCTCTTAATACGAATTTATTCGGTCGAATTTGTGTTAAAAAATAATCGTTGTTTTGCGAGCATTCCTACACAAATTACGAACATACATTCAGTTTTGTTAAAAGTACGCAATATGTAAGCATTAGCGTACAAAAGTGCGTACGAATAGCGTACTAGTGACTCGAGATTGTGTCATAAGCACAAGGCTAGGCCTCGGCGTACAGTCTTTAGAGGCAGTCCATATGAGGTAGAAAAGTAAGGTGCTAGCTATCCGGTTAGTGCATAATTTACTAAAAAACACTGT
The DNA here is from genome assembly GCA_900303285.1 of Rhinella marina. Lineage (NCBI taxonomy): Eukaryota > Metazoa > Chordata > Amphibia > Anura > Bufonidae > Rhinella > Rhinella marina. The sequence goes on along the minus strand of ONZH01013213.1, from coordinate 23,693 downwards.
ACAATAAGTGCATAATAGGACACATTGCAGTACCTGAAAAAGAATACACACAATGGGCTAAAGTGCTTGAACATTGCTGAACCTATAAAAACATTATTGCTAAAATACAGCAAAGACAATTATGCAAACATTTTAGTGCAATCAATTTCACATTTGCAAGCATAAAAGGCTCAGATATACGTTTGAGTCTCTCCTCGTGGCTGCTTGGCATGATAAAACACTGGAACACAGTCCAAAATTCAATTGTAATCCACGTGAGGTAATTTTGTAATCCAAACAGGTAACGTGTAATCAACATGGATAATCTTAAATAGCAGCAAATAGAGAACCCTCTTTGCAAAGGGGCTCCCAAATAACCTGAGAAGAGGGGGGAAAAGGAAAATAGGCACGCTTAGGCACAACTGGGAATTTTCTGCAGAATGGGGGGTGGAGTCCGAACAAGCCATGGCCTGGGTGAGAGTCAAACAGGGGGCAATACAAACTAAACAAAACAAATGCCAACTAGCTCTCATCCGTCAGGTGCAGTTCATGGTGCGGCTCCCATAGGTCCTCCTGAGGTGTCCTTTAAATCACTGGCTGCTGTGGTGGAGCTCCACTGCCCTCTTCTTCCAGAAGTTGGACTTGATCGGGTCCGGGAGGTAGTCACGCTGGTGAGCACTGCAGCCACTTGCGCCTTTACTTTTCCGGATTCTCCTGCCTGGCTGCAGCGGTAGAGGCAAGGTTGCACCCAGAGAAGAAGCCCCAGCTCCCATGGCTGCTGCTGGCTTCATTTTCCAGGGTAGTTGGTACTGGTGGATCACCATGGACTGGAACGTAAACGATGAATTCATGAGCTGACCCAGCTGAAAGGACTGTGATAGTGGTGGTGGTGGCAGTCCAGGGATCAGAGGCTCTGGCTGTGGCTTCTCCTTGAAATGGAGGGTGCCATCTGCTGACTCCTGAAGGCAGCGCACCCGTACTTCGCCTGGTGGTTCCCCCGGCCAAACTTCTGCTGGTGTTGTAGGGACCAGGGGCTTAGATAATATGGTAACCCCGGTAGCAAAGTGGCCTGTCAGGGATGCCATGGGGGTGTATTCCACCTGATCCCCCACGTACAGGCTGTGACGGGGTTGGGGCAGGTACGGCCATTTCGCTGACCTGCAACCCACAAAGTAATCCTTGCCGTCCTCGTCATCTTTCAGGAAGCCGAGCCTCGCTCCACTGAAAACCACAGGACGGTTCCCTTTCGCCGCTCCAGTGTAGTGTCTCCCGCCCTTGGATGGTCCAGTACTTGGATGACCCAGTCCTCCACTGCATTCTTGTACTCCCATAGGGTCTGGGCGTGGGCCGTCACTGATGCTGGCACAATCGGATTCTGCCGCATGGAAGGTGTTGTTGTTGTTGTTGTTCTCCTCCTGGGCGGCCAAGTGGACACTCCAGCCACCTTCGCCGAACCAGCAGCAGCAGCCGCACCAGCCGGCAAGGCTAATATCAACTCAGGAGCCGGTGAGACTCTCTTGCACAGTTGTGACGCTCTGATCTCTGGTGCGGGCGGTGGTTCGGGGTACTCGTTCTCAAAGACCATTTCCCCCCACTTTGGTCGCAGTTGCTTTGCCATGCTGTGGATCTTGTTCACCTCTGGCTTGAACTGGAGAGGAGGGAGGAGTAATGAGGGAGGAGTCTTCACTCCCTATACGTGCATTTAGTTAGTTCCCGGTGGGCCGGGCTGGTTTTTCCCAATTCTGAGGGGGGGCGTATCTTCACTCTCCTGCTCTTGAGGGGGCGTATCATCATTTTCCCTCTTTGGGGGCGGGTGAGGGGCAAGAAGAATGCGTAAGTTTCGTAAGTTGCGTACATAGCGTTAGCGTTCAAAATTTTAAGAACATTTACGAATAATACGAAGCAAATCTGAATAAATCCAGATTCGCTTCGGAGTAGGAAAAATGGAGGATTCGATACGAATCTACAAAGCGGCGAATAGATTCGCTCATGTTGCAAAAAAAAACTTTCTTTTCCACAAACTTTTCCATCTTAGAGTAAGGAACAGCTACAGTAGGTGACTGTGCCTGACATCTCTCTCACACACACTGTACAGGAAGTTCAGAAGAATAGCAAGATTGAACCAGCCACAGTGAAATACCGGCAGTTGGATCTGCCTGCACTGCTATAGGAGTCCTTGTCCTTGGTCCCTGCAGCCACTTTCTTGCCCACTCCCCTGAGATCTATCATCCGCCTTGCAGCCTTTCCAACTTTTTAGGATCACTCCAGTAAATTCATTTCACCTCAATGAACCACTGAGACAGAGCTCAGCAGTGCAGAGAAGTGGTGAAGGACCTGTAAGGGCCTGTGTGATGTCATGATGTGGGCAAGGAAGTTGATGTTTCCCTCTATAAGTTGTTGAATAATAGGGTTGTAGTTCTTTCCATATACTCACTCCATGTAATATCAACTGATGCCCCATAATAACAGTCAGAACATCCTGGAAGTTGTAGTTCTTTCCTCTTATACTCCTCTCCCTATAGTGACCACTAGAGATGAGCGAATCGTCCAAAGTTCGCTTCGCTGCGTACAAATCATACGTTATTATGTGGTGTTTTGCGAACATTCGCGCACTAATAACGAGCATACAGTTGTTAAAGGTACGCAACTTGCATGAACACGTACGCATGAGAGTACAAATTGTGCACGAAAATGACGGGCTTTGCTGGAGCGGAATGGTGGAGCAGGAGGAAAGCTCTGAGTCTGACCCCTGGCTACATGATACTGTATCAGCAGATGACAGAAGATCATCCGGCTGTGATTGAGATGAGTGTGCCATCCACTCCACTACCTCATCCACTTTCTCCGGATACAATTTTGCGCCTTGGTGGGTTAGCCTGGTGGAACAGTCGCCAACAATTATGAATTCTAAGTAGAAGCTCTGGCTAGTAATACATGTAAGTAATACATGTCTATAGCACAATATACTGAGAACTGAGATTTAAAATGATAATTACCACCAAAATAGTGTAGTCATTTACCACCAGCTTAAAAAAAAAATCATGGACACATCTATTTTTTTCATGGACACAAGAAAAAAGTAAATTATTTGTATGAATTGTCCAGATATTTCTGGATGGTTGGCAACCTGGGGGACCATGCCAGGGGGTATTATTATCTGGCTTCTGTGCACAGCGGCTTCTGCTGCATTCAACTCCAACATTGAAGCACTGAACAGGAATGTGGGTGGTAAAAAGCACAAAAAAAAAAGTAAACTGCATTACTGCTGTACTTATTGTAATAAAAGGTAGAAGCTCTATGTCCATATTATTGATCAAAATTATGTCGAGCCCATCTACCAGTGACAAGGTGGCTTCCAACAGATGGGACATACTTTAACTCATGCCGCTCCAGGGCTTTTGGCCTACAAGTTTCTGGGCAAAGTAGGATCCAGCTATGTGAGACAACTGATTAACAGCACCAGGTACATGGGCGGGAATGCAAGTTTCACAGGGGACGCCACTCCCCAACATATACAACAGAAAAGGAAAATTAAATGAGCACCTTAATATTATATATAGATAAGAAAAGAATGTGTTAGCGTAGGTCCCGTCTGTTGGAAGCCATTTTGTCGATAGTAGATGGACCCGACCTATTTTTGATCAATATTATGTGCAAACAACTTTTACTTTTTCTCACAGTAAGTATAGCAGTTATGCAATTTACGTTTTTCGTAAATTCACCTATGTCTTTGTGCATTAAGCAGTGTGATGTGACTTGCAGTTCTCCGTATTGTGTTGCAGCCAAGGTAGTTTGCACCTGCGTTCTTATCTATATATATTATGGAGGTGATAATTTATTAATTTTCCTTTCCTTCCAATTGCTGTACTTTTTTGCTTTACAAGTGCGTCTTAAAGTGAATGCTAGTAACGTCCATAATGGAGGCGCTCATTAGTACACAGGAGGAGCAGGAAGTGAGGTGCTGCAAGTGCTGCTTGTGTTCACCTCTCCTCCCTTGTCTTCCTCCCTGGCACTGCGCTGCACTGTCCCGATGCTTACACTATAAGGCGGTATTTTTTGTACTGGCGCACATTATAAGTAGAGATGAGCGAATCATCCAAAATTTGCTTCGCTGAATATTCGCCGAATTTCTGACAAGAGTCGTACTTAAACAAATTTATTTGGTCGAATCTACGTTCAAAAAAACAATCGTTGTTTTGCAAACATTCCTGCACAAATTACGAACGTACATTCAGCGTAGTTAAAAGTACGCAATACGTAATGATTAGCGTAAAAAAGTGCGTATGAATCCTTAGCGTACTATTAACGCGCAAATGAGTCATACTCACAAGGCTAGGCCGCGGCGTACAGTCTTTAGAGGCAGTCCATATGAGGTAGAAAAATAAGGTGCTCACTGCTAGCTATCCAGCTAAGTGCATAATTTACTAAAAACACTGGACACATACATTGCAGTACCAGAAAAAGAATACACACAATGGGCTAAAGTGCTGAACCAGTAAAAACAGTGTAGCTAAAATACAGCAAAGACATAAGTATGCAAACATTTTAGTGGAATCAATTTCACATTTGCAAGCATAAAAGGCTCAGATATACGTTTGAGTCTCTCCTTATGGCTCCTAGTTGGGATGATAAAACACTGTCTGGAACACATGGTAAAAAATTCAATTGTAATCCACGTGAGGTAATATTGTAATCCAAACAGGTAATGTGTAATCCACATGGATAATAGAAAATAGTAGCAAATAGAGAACCCTATTTTCCCAAATAACCTGATAAGGGGGAAAAAAGGAAAATAGACGCACTTAGGCGCAACTGGGACTTTTCTGCAGAATGGGGGGGAGTCCTGACTGACAGCCATGTCCACTCCAGCTGGGTGAAAGTCAAACGGGGGCAATACATACATATTAGAAAATAGCAGCACATAGAGAATCCTTTTTGCAAAGGGGGCTCCCAAATAACCTGAGAAGGAGGAAAAAAGGAAAATAGGCGCGCTTAGGCGCAACTGGGACTTTTCTCAGAATGGGGGGAGTCCTGACAGCCATGCCCATCTGGTTGAGAGTCTAATGGGGGCAATACAAACAACCAAACATAAAAAGTGCCAACTAGCTCTCATCCGTCAGGTGCAGTCCATGGTGTGGCACCCATAGGTCCTCCTGAGGTGTCCATTACATCACCCAGCCAGTAGAATGGTTCCTCAGATGAGGGACCTGAAGTTCTCCTCGCTGGAACTGCTGCTAAAGGTCATCAGAGGACGCTCCTTCCTCTTGTAGGCCACGCTCGCTGCCATAGTAGGACTCCAGTGCCCTCTTCTTCCGGAAGTCGGACTTGACCGGGTGGTGGTGACGCTGGCGAGCGCTGCAGCCATTTGCGTTTTTCCGGATCCTCCTGCCGGGAAAGCAGGGGTAAGGGCTTCCGGCAGCAGTGGTTCTGACAAGGTTGCATCCAGGGAAGTAACAACAGCTTCCCTGGCTGCTGCTGGCTTCATCTTCCACGGCAGCTAGTATTGATGGATGACCGTGGATTGGAACGTAAACTATGAAGTCGTCAGCTGACCCAACTGAAAGGACTGCGGTGGTGGTGGTGGTGCTGGCAGTCCAGGAATCAGAGGCTGTGGCTGTGGCTTTTCCCTGAACCAGAGGACGCCATCTGGCAAGAGTCCTGGACCTGGTGGTTCATCCAGCCACACTTCAGGTTCTGTTGTAGGTACCAGTGGCTTTGAAAGGAGGGTAACCCCGGTCGCAAAGGGGCCTTTCAGGGACGCCATGGGGGTGTACTCCACCTGATTCCCCACGTACAGACTGTGCCGAAGTTGTGGCAGGTGCGGCTGTTTCACCAACCTGCGGCCCACAAAATACTCCCCTCCGTCCTGATCATCTGCCAGGAAGCCAGAAACATCTTAATGGAAAACCACAGGACCGTTCCCTTACGGCGTTCCAATGCAGGATCTCCCGGCCTAGGGTGGTCAGCATCTGGATAACCCAGTCCTCCACGGCGTTTTTATAGTCCCAGAGGGTCTGCGCCTGGGCCGTCACCAATGGTGGCACAATCGGGTTCTGCCTTATGGAAGGTGTTGTCGTGGATCTCCTCCTGGGCGGCGAAGTGGACACTCCAGCTGCCTCCGCTGCACGAGCCACAGCAGACGCTCCAGCTGCACCAGCCACAGCAGACGCACGAGCCGCCTGATGAAAAAGAACTGCCTCACGATGCACAGCTAACTCCGCAGGCGATAAGGAGAATAAGGGCACTGTCGGTGGTTTACTCGCCTTCAGTTCAGAGCGTGACACCCTGATGTCTGGAGTGGGCAGTGGTTCAGGGAACTCGTCACCAAAGGCCATCTGGTTCCAGTTGGGATGCAGCTCTTTAGCCATGCTTGCTACTTGCTTAGTGTTCAGCACTGGTCTAAACTGGTTCAGAGGAGGGTGTAGTACTGAGGGAGGAGTCTTCACTCCCTATACGTGCAAATAGTTAGATCCTGGTTGGCGGGGCTGGTTTTTTGCAGTTCTGAGGGGGGGCGTATCTTCACTTTCTTGCTCTTGCGGGGGCGTATCGTCATTTTCCCGCCTCACGCAGAATGCGTACGTTTCGTACGTTTCATACCTATCGTACGTATCATTAGGGTTCAAAATTTTGTGAAGATTTACAAATAATACGAAGAGAATCCTAAAAAATATGGATTCTAGAGATGAGCGAGCATGCTCGGCCGAGCGTACTCGGGAGCAATTTTCGAGTAGTAGCGTACGCATCTTCTAATCTGTACGCTAATGCGTACACATCTTGTAATTTGTACGCATTAGCGTACAAATTTATAAGATGCGTACGCATTAGTGTACAGATTATAAGATGCGTATGCATTAGCGTACAGATTATAAAATAAGTACGCTACTACTCGAAAATTGCTCCCGAGTACGCTCGGCCGAGCATGCTCGCTTATCTCTAATGGATTCTCTTCGGAGGAGAAAATTTCCAAGATTCGATACGAATCTACGAAGCGGCGAATAGATTCGCTCATCTCTAATTATAAGGTGTTATTTTTTTACACTGGCACACATTATAAGGGGTATTTTTTTTTACTAATGCACATTGTAAGGGGATATTTTTTGCAATGGAGCACATTATAAGTGGGTAGTGCTTTGTATTGACCCACATTATAAGGGAGTATTTTTTTTACTGGTGCACATTATAAAGGGGTATTTTTGTTCTGGCACACATTACAAGGGGGTATTTTTGTACTGGCACAGGTTAGAAGAGGGTATTTTTGCACTGACACACTTTGCAATGGAGTACATTATAAGGGGGTAGCGCTTTGTATTGTCTCACATTATAAGGGGGTGGTTTTTTGTATTGGTACACATGATAAGGGGTATATTTTGTACTGGTTCACCTTATAAGGGGGTATTTTTTCGTACTTGCACACATTATAAGGAGAATTATTACTACTGGGGGACTATGGGGAACATAATTATTAGTATGGGCACTATGGGGACATTATTACTTCAGGGACACAATTGGGACATTATTACTATTGCGGGCACTATGGGATGTTGGGGAGGACTATTACTGTTGGGGGCACCTTGGCACAGTATTAGCTTGGCACAATTATTTTTGGGGGACATGATATTTGCACTATTTGTGTCAGGGACACTATTTGCTGGCTGCAGTTATTTTTTTTTGTTCATTATGTGCCAGTAGTTGAAAGGGGCACTATCTGTGTGGTAGTAGTATTTTCAGGGGAACTATTTCTTCAGTATAGTATTAGGGAGCACAGCGGGCACAGTATTGGGGGTGGCAGGATGAGATGTTGAGAAGGTGGGAGGATGATGGAAAACTAGGAAACTAAGATGTCTGGTTGTCAAACTCTGCAGATAAGTGACTGAAATAAATCATCATGATGGCCTGATTTGAATGGAGGAGATGACGAAAAAAAAACATCTATATCAAATGAAACATTACTGGATGTAAGAAGCATATGGTGCTGTATTCTATTGTATGCCTTTAACCATAGGGCTGGCGTGAAAGGGTTAGGTTGAGAAGCAACACTTGTATAAGCATTGTGTTCTCTCCACTGTTTACTTGCTCTCAGTCGACAATACAGCGGAACTGAAGTTAATGGGGATGGCTTAGTTGTAAATAACACCTGCTCACCACTGCAGTTATGACGGTGAGGAGGTAAACAATGAAGAGAACACGATCCTCATATGAGTGCTGCTTTCTCTTCAAACAGCTGATCGGCGGGCCGCGGGAGAGTCAGAGGTTGGCCCCCTGCTGATCTGAAATGGATGCTCTATCCTGAAGATAAGTCATCAATATAAAAAGCAGACAACCCCTTTAAGTTAAACTTTGCAATATCCATATGTAGCATCTGATACATCTATATAACACTGATATTTGAGTTGTGTGACCCAATGCTAATATAACCGAAGAGAAAACTGAAAAATGCAACTAAAAATGCATGTTAACAGCTATGGATTTACAACAAGTTTTATTTCTCATGAGTTTTCTCATAGAAAATGAGTTTTTTTTTCTTCTAATCATGTCAATAGGAAAAAATTATAGCAAATACTGAAAATAATGGAAACATGAATGAAAAACATGGATGAAAGGGAAATAATCCTAGGACAAATATTCTCTTGGGAAAAGATCATAAACTGCAATTCATAAATCAGTGGTATAAGTGATGATAAGAAACCGACCACGGATGGTAATTCGGTGGAGGAGGAGGAGGGCTCGGAGGAGGAGGCATAGTACGTCTGAGAGACCGTGACCGAGGTAGGTCCCGCAATCCTCGGTGTGGGCAGTACATGAGCGGCCCCAGGGTCAGTCTCTGTCCCAGCCTCCACCAAGTTAACCCAATGTGCCGTCAATGAGATATAGTGTCCCTGCCCGGCAGCACTTGTCCACGTGTCCGTGGTTAGGTGGACCTTCTCAGAAACTGCGTTGATCAGGGCACGGATGATGTTCTGTGACACGTGCTGGTGTAGGGCTGGGGACGGCACATCGGGAAAAATAGTGGCGGCTGGGGACGGAATACCAAGGGGCAGCCACCGCCATGAGATTGCGAAAGGCCTCGGTCTCTACCAGCCTATAGGGCAGCATCTCCAGGCTCAGCAATTTGGAAATGTGGACGTTGAGGGCTTGGGCATGTGGGTGGGTGGAACTGTATTTGCTCTTGCGCTCCAGCGTCTGCTGTAAAGACAGCTGAACGCTGCGCTGGAACACATTGGTGGACACTGTGGAGGATCGTGGAGGCGAAGGTGTGGTTTTCCGGCAGGAGGTGCTAGTGCCGGGGTCCTGGTGTGGCACAGGTTGCACACCACAGTCTGTCGGTCATCCTCACTTTCTTTAAAGAACCTCCAGACTTGCGAACATCTAGGCCTCGCCACGGGAGCTTCACTACGTGAAACAGTTGCTGCTGATGCACCAGCTCTGGCCCTGCTTCTCCCTCTGGCCACACCACTGCCTCTTACAACCTGTTCTGGTGCAGCACTCGCCTCCTCCTCATAAGCACTGTCTTCACTCGGCTTATCAACCCAGCTTGGGTCAGATTCCTCAGTCTGCCCCCCCCCCTTTGGACTTCCTGCCCTGACAACAACTTCACCACTGTCTGACAACCGTGTCTCCTCATCGTCCGACACCTCTTTACAAACTTCTTCAACTAAATCAACATTGTCATCATCATCATCATCACCCGTAGACTGCAACAGTTGGAAAACTTGGGCATCGGGAACGAGGTCAGCAGCAACCTGAGAAGTGGTTTGTGACTCTGGGAAGGGTCCAGAAAACAGTTCCTGAAAGTATGCCGGATCGCATTCCAAATTTTCCTGGGAGGGAGCAGACTGGGGGGAAGGAGGTTGAGGTGGAGGAGCCAGAGGAGTGCTCCCTTGGGTAACGTGGGTGGACTGCGTGGAAGACTGACTGGTGGACAAATTACATTGTCCGCAATCCACGACATCAGCTGTTCGCAATGTTGTGGTTTCAACAGTCCTCTACCACGTGTCCCTGTAAGTTGAGACATGAAGCTAGGGAGTGTAGCTCTGCGGCGTTCCCCTGCTCCCTCATCAGCAGGTACTGTCTCACCCTGCCCAGGACCACAGCCTCTGCCCCCTGCAGTAATTGAATGCCCACGCCCACGCCCTCGTCCTCGACCCTTAGCCCTGGGGTTCAACATTTTCTGTATATAAGTGTATTATATAAAAAAATAAAATAAATGGGCCTGCTGTACTGAAACCCACAAACTTGTTCAGTCTGAACAAGTAAATATATAGGTGGATAAGTTAGATCAAAATTACGTATGTTATTAAGTACCGTGCAGTATGGAGCAATTACACGGAAACTATTAGATTAGGCAGACTTGGTCTGCTTAGTTGCAACCCAGACAAATGTTGCACAGAGATTTTTTTATATTTTTTTTTTAGTTTTGTTTTTTTTTTAACTTGACGTGCAGAAACTATCAGTGAGCTAACTCAGCCCCTGCTGACGGTGGCTATTTTGACTGCAACCCAGACAAATGTCGCACAGAGATTTTTGTGATCTAGCTGTATAAGTGAGAGCAAAAGACCTTGTTTAATTAAGTGACGTACAGAATGTGTCACCTGGACAAAAAATACGGATTGTAGTGAGTGGACAGCTGAACTGTGACACACAGAATGGTTCCACACTGCTGTATGAAATGGATTTGTATCACTGAGATATAACAATAAAAAAAAGGGTTATATATGGCGATAGCTGCACTACTAGTGCCTGCCAGCCAGCCAAGCCAGGAGACAAAAAAAAAATGTCTTGTAGCCCTTAGAAGGGCTGTTGGGTTCTTTTGAGATCAATCCTGCCTAACAAAGAACTAAACGCAGGCCCTAACACTCTCCCTGTAACGCAGCAGCTCTATCCCTAACGACATCCAGACAGCATCTGAGCCGAGCACCGCGGCCGGTCACTAGTATATTCCAGGGTCACCTGATCAGGCCAGCCAACCCCTGCTATCTACATGTAAGGGCCCCACATGATGCTGGGTGTACCGCAGAGTCTCCTGGCTTGTGATTGGATGAGTTTATAGGCGCCAAAAATGCACAATGCGGAAGTTGCCATTTCCTCGAGCATGGCGAGACACTCGTCCGAGCAGCGAGCACTTACGAGTACCGTAATACTCGAACGAGCACCAAGCTCGGACGAGTATGCTCACTCATCTCTACTCATTTGCATCCCTTTCTTCCTAGAATTCCAGAGGAGCAGGTATGGCCTGTAAGTCTCCTCACACCGACTAAGGCTCTCTCTTTCCCCAAGGAGACATAGTAACATCCAAATACTGACAACACTGACATAGGGAAATAAATTCAGAATTGCTATTGGCTGCAGTAGTACCAGTGTAATTCACTTTGACTGAATCTCTCATGAATTCATGGGTAAGGCTTTGCGCAAGCTGGGTCTGGGCAGGAGGTTCTGTTCGTTTGTTAACCTGATGTACCTTGACATTTGCAGAACGATGTTGGTGAATGGCTGGAAGACTGACCCCTTCCTGGTTCTCTCTGGGGTCAGACAAGGCTGCCCTCTATCACCTCTCCTTTTTGTTTGTGTTATAGAGCTCTTTGCGGAGTCTATCCGGCAGAATGGAGAGATCAGAGGGATCACCGCACCAGGACCAGGACACTACAAGGTCAAGTGCTCGCTGTACATGGACGAAATGACCGCCTTCTGCGCTGACCGGGGTTCGGTGACTGCACTCATCCAGACCTGCGAGGAGTTCGGACAAGCTTCAGGGGCCAAAATCAACTGTGGGAAGTCAGAAGCCATTCTCTTCGGGGACTGGCAACTGGCTTCTTCTGCCCCCTTTCCATTTACCATCAAATCAGACTTCATCCAGATCCTTGGAGTCTGGTTCGGGAAGAAAGGCGCAGCCCTCAAGTCTTGGGAAGAACGCTTGGCCAAGGTTAACCAAAGGATTGGACTATGGAGCCTCAGACAGCTCACTATCGAGGGCAAAGCACTCGTCCTGCGTAACGAAGTTCTGCCTGTGCTACAATACATCGCACAGGCGTGGCCCCCTCTCGCCACCGTTTCCAGGACCATTACCAGGACAGTTTTTTGCTTAGTTTGGGGCTCGAAAATGGACAGAGTGAAGCGAGCCATCATGTACAAAGAGCCCCTCAAGGGTGGGAAAGGCATCCCGGACCTGCCTACGTTACTGCGGATCACCTTTGTTTGTAACAGCGTTCGCCAGACTCTGAGAACAGCAAACGGTTCTGCAGGCAAGGCTATGTCTCACTTCTTTCTCCTACCCCTCTGGAGGGGTCTAGGCTGGGACAAGTGGGACAGTTCCATCCCTTACAACTGGCACGCTCCATGGTATTATGAAGATGTTGTCTGGTTCGTGAGGGAACATCAACTGGAGTGCCTCAAGCACGACTTGTGGAAACCCAAGACGATACACAAGCTAATCAGAGCAAAGGACTTGGTGGAGTCAATTCCAGGGCTCCCTGATGACACCGCAGAGACAGTATGGACTAATGTGTCTTCAGACAGGTTAACCAACGGGCACAAGGACTTGTCATGGATGGCCATCCAGAGAGGCTTGCCTATCCGGTCATTCATGCACACCCGCAACCTGTGCCCTTTCATGGAGGAAACATCATACCACCTGTTTTGGGAGTGCCCCTTTGCGCAGGGCCTGTTGGACGCCCTGGAACTTGAACTCAAAGACTCGGTGCCCAGGAACAGCCTGCAACATACCTCGGTGTTGTATAGACTATTTCCTGGGATTCATTCTGTTGAGGCTATCCAGGAGGCCTGGCGCCTTATGAACTGTTTTAAGGACACTATATGGCTTGCCAGGAACTGGCTCATCCTCAGGAGGGAGAGCATGTCCATCCTGGACTGCCGCAGGCTTATCCACAGCCTGTTTCGGGACTACAACATCTTGGACGACATTGACAAAGAAGAGGACTAAACCCCTCTCTCCCCTGTTGTGTGTGTCCTTTCAATAAAGCTTCAGGCATGTGATTTCCCCTCCCTACCCCCTCCTTCCCATCCCCCACCCCTTATGACTGTCTAAAGGCTTTTGTTGGAAGGTTTTTGTGTTTATTGTGATTGAATAGGTATGCTAGTGTAGCATGCGTTGTGATGTATAGGGTAGGTCAGCCTGTGTTTTTACATAACAATACCATGCTATGAATGACGATTGTAAGTATTTATTAAGTGCTGCCTCGTGGCCTGCGCTGCGTCGCAGTACTAAGTATGCATACGTTGACGATTTTGATTGTAATAAATGTGTTTTCAATAAAAAAAACAGTGTAATTCACTTATGGGAAATTGCCATTCCTTTTTGGCCTGTGTATAATGAATTAATGAAAATACAGTTCATTCTAACATCACTGGGACCAGGTCTCTTTTGGCAGCACCAATTAAATTGCCCTGATGATGGGTCAAAGTTCAAGTGATAGACACCATGTGCTTTTTCAAAATAAATTCTAAGATCTGTCATTCGAAAATTCACACACACACCTTGTTCAGGTTGCACTGGGAAGAAATGAAATTCTTTGCATGATACAAATTGATACAGCTATGATAGATGTTCACAAGCTAACTGTATAGAAAATGTGATTTCATTTTGTAAACTGCTAGAGAAAAAAAATAACCCAAATGATTACTGTAAGTAACATTTTCTTTTCCAAACTGATCTACAGCGAAGCTGATATCTGTAAATGCTAAATTGCCCAGGAATGTCCATGTACAATCCTCTATCTTTATATGGAGATGTGTTTTACGGATCAAATGCTACAATTTCAGTATAGTGGCAGCATAATGACATGTTGATAAAACTTTTCCAATATCCATAATAACAACATTGGTTATTTTTAATCTTATAAGGTGAAAAGATATCACTAAGAGAAGCCATCACTTCATTATCAGTAGACGTCCAACTTGCAGAACCCTCATAATCCTGAAGATGAAGGGGCTGCAATGCTGATTTAGTGGAACATCATTTAATTGGGCAATGCTGCAGGTGGGTGACTGAAACGCCACTGTGAAGTAAAAAAAAACTGTGAAAAGAATGGTGTGCAAAGTTAAAACTGTAGATCCTTCATTCTTGAGATCTCAGAGGTCAGACTTTCACCGATGTGCCATAAATTTATAAGATGGTAACAACTTTTAAAAAAGTTAAATAGATGAATCAATGTTATGGGTGCTATAAATACGAACCAATGTGAATTCCCACAGAAGTGACCTTTCTGTTTTTACCCCAGACATAGAGTTTAACCCTTTCCTGACACAGCGATTTTTCGTATTTCCATTTTTGTTTTTCGCTACCTGCCTTCCAACAGCCATAACTTTTCTATTTTTTTCCATTCACATAGCCGTATGAGGGCTTGTTATTTGTGGGACAAGCTGTAATTTCTCTTTCCTTTTTTTCTTTCTTAATTCTTTTTATTGATTATTTGAAAGGTAATACAGCAGAATTGCCTCAACATAGGCAGCATATAATATTGTACAAGTTACAATCCATGTGAAGAAACTTATCTAATATTGTTATCTAAACCATCATTACATATATGGACGATAGACTTCAATAAAGAATAAAATCTTATCTAGTTTTAATAGTCCAAGAACAAAGTTTTATCACAGAATGATGGGATGAATCTTACCATAGCATATTAGTGGTTGATTGTACTTATTGTTGAAATAGAACAGTAACTTATAAACCTGTATCAACACGGGTATAAAGCAAGGGAAATGTAGGGGATGAGGAAGCTAGTGTAACTAGTAGGGTGTTTCCTGGTAAGTGTATTTGTAGTGATGTCTTGAGATCAGTCTATCTACTGTTATCTTCTGAGTGGTTCAAGAAATATCTTATAATGGGTTACCAAAGTGAGAGGGTTCCATTCAGTACAAAACATTAGGCTTGTTTCCTAGTAAGCCAAGGTGACCATGTGTTATTATATTTATTATGTTTTCTTAATTCCCAGGAGTACAATTCCTCTAGTCTTCATACGTCATTAACCTTATTAATCCATTGGGGAATGGTAGGGGGAAGCTCTGACTTCCAGTTTGTTGCTATTAGTAATCTAGTGCAGGCCAGTAAAACCCTAATTAGTTTTTTCACATCCGTTTGTATTTTGCTTGACATGAGTGACAATTGGGCAAAGGCTGGAGTTTGTGGTATTTTACATTATAACTGTGGAAATAATGAAGAAATGTATATGAATGGAAAGGAAAATACATACAATGCAACGGCACACTGCTAACCAGATGAAGCACAAAATACCATAGAGATATGAAGTATTCTGGAGCTAATGCTATGTTTGTTTGGTAAATTAGAGATTCTTGGCAAATATATTTTGTACAAAATTATCTGGGCCCGTTCACCAAATCGTCCAGGTGATACCTGTAGAACGGGAACCTAACACTATTTCCTACCTGTTATGTGCCAACCTTGGCTTCCGTATAATCAGGGGGTGTTTGGTTCCACATGCATGCTGGGTCCCTTCTGCCTTTTGCCATTTGTAGTGCTTCAAAGGCCTCCACTAATACAGGGATGCAGGTACCAAGCATGCAGGCCGAGTCCACTCGGCTTTATAGTCACACTAGTTAAAATCATCCTATGGGGCAGGCGGGGCTAGTCAGGAGTGCATGACCAAATGGAGTAGCCACACCTCCAGTACAAACTTACAAGGAAAAAAAGGGGGTTTTCAGTCAGCACATACCAATGCGCAGGTGCACGTTGCTATGGCTGATTGCAATGGAAAGGAAAATACATACAATGCAACGGCACACTGCTAACCAGATAAAGCACAAAATGCCATAGAGATATGAAGTATTCTGGAGCCAATGCTATGCTTGTTTGGTAAATTAGAGATTCTTGGCAAATATATTTTGTACAAAATTATCTGGGCCCGTTCACCAAATCGTCCAGGTGATACCTGTAGAACGGGAACCTAACACTATTTCCTACCTATTATGTGCCAACCTTGGCTTCCGTATAATCAGGGGGTGTTTGGTTCCACATGCATGCTGGGTCCCTTCTGCCTTTTGCCATTTGTAGTGCTTCAAAGGCCTCCACTAATACAGGGATGCAGGTACCAAGCATGCATGCTGAGTCCACTTGGCTTTATATACCAGCAAAAGAATGCCTCCAAATTTAATAACTGAGGGGCACCCGAACACACATGAGATCCACACAGATTCCCCACCCAAAGGCAGGGTAAATGATTTGTGCCCACACTTATGATAGGTTAAAACATATCCAATTTATTAAATACAGTAATGTATTAAAAATCACTCTCTATACAGTATACTAGGAAAAAAGCCATAAGCAGGTACAATAACCAAAAATGCAATATGAAACCACGGGTCCCCCAAAATGTAGTCCATCCAACCGCTAATCCATGTCAGGACAGAGGCAACTAGTCCATTTAGTAATAATATTAGACCCCCAAGGTAAGCTATAGCATTAAGTATCAAATATACACCCCTAATGGGAATCTGTCAATAGTCCTGAAGTTAACAGAGACCATTCACTCAAATAATCCAGATATTGAAATCTTACCCATGTCCACACTGGAAATCGGAGGATGGTAAGGGGGAACACCGCTGAAACACCCTCGACGCGCGTTTCACCTCTAAGGCTTCGTCAGGAGGTCATCCTAACTTAGCACTGTTTTACCATTTACCCAAGGTGCATAAATCCCCTCTCTAATCCTCCAGGAAGACCCATTATATCTGGGATCTCCTCCCTCACATGTAATTTGTCTCATTATGTAGACATCTTATTGCAACAACAAGTGACTAAACTACCTTCCTATTTAAAAGATTCATCTAGCCTGATTACCGCCTTGAAAGATTTGAGATGGCAAGACTCATAGTTGGGTAACACTGGACGTTGCAGCCCTGTATTCAAACATCCCACATAAAGCAGGGATCCAAGCAGTGCATCAGTACCTGAAAACTGATGAAGCCATGCCGATTGCGCAAAGCACCTTTGTGCTCCAAGCAATAGAATTCATCCTGAAACATAATACCTTCACTTTTGAAAACAAGATCTACCGACAGAGAAAAGGTACCGCTATGGGCACGCGTTTTGCGCCAAGCTTTGCTAGCTTGTACATGGGCCAATTCGAAGAAAGAAATATCTATGGTGAACACCTTTGGTCTAACAATATCATATTCTACAAACGATACATAGATGACCTGCTAATTATTTGGGATGGGGATTTAGAAGAGGCAATAAAATTCACCAAATATCTTAATGACAACTCCTCCGGCCTCTCATTCACTGCAAATTATTCAAGATCCTCCATTGAATACCTGGATCTCATACTGTTTACCAAAAATGAAGCTATTGAAACCAAAACATTCTTTAAGAAAGTAGATGGTAACAGCTACCTAGATTATAGAAGCTCACACCATAAAAAATGGAAGAACAACATACCCTTCATTCAATTTAAGCGCATTTGTAGGAACTGTACAAATGATGAGGACTTTATCACTCAATGTGATATACTCAAAAGCAGGTTCATCAACAAAGGATATCCAAAAACATTGTGGAAGCAGCCTTTGTGAGAGCAAAAGGCCATACACAACAAGAATGTCTCCTACCATCATCATCATCAGAAAAGAAGACATCACGTGAATTGGGAAAATTCAAATCTACATTCACCACAACTTACAATGTCAATCAGAAAAGCCTCCGTGACATCCTCACAAGGCACTGGCATATCCTTCAAGCTGATCCTTTCTTCAAACAACATATCGGCCCTAGACCCCAGCTGACCTTTAGGAGGACCCCCAACCCTAAAAAATGCCTTAGCACCTAGTCGGTTGCGAAAAAACAATAAAATAAAAAACGAGAATGACACTCTAGGTGCCTCCCTCTTCCCTAACCTCCATGGCAGCTACAAGTGTAACTACCGGCAATGTAAGTGCTGTGATAACATCTCTTCAAAAAAAATCTCAGTTTATTAGCAATATCACAGGAGAATCATTTAAGCTCAAAACGTTTTTAAACTGCTCCTAGTCATATGTCGTTTACTTATTAGAATGTACCTGCGGCCTGCAATATATCGGCCGCACCAGTTGCAGTCTAAGGGAAAGGATGACTAAACATCGATGGAACATCATCAATGGCTATATTAAACACGGAGTTTCCAGACATTTCCTCCAATTCCATGATAAAAACCCTGCGCAACTATCCATAACACCTATAGAACAAATTCCAAACACGTCCTTTAATCGCTTCCAACAACTCAGGAAAAAGGAAATGTTCTGGATCTTCAAATTACAGACACTCGAACCATATGTCTTAAATGAATCTTTGGAAAGCAATTGCTTTTAATTTCTTACTCATCATTTCCTCACAGTAATCTTCCTATCAACGTTTCTATTTTAATTGTTTTCCTATCACAAATGTCATATACTCACATAATAACATATATGGCTATAGAATCCTTCATTCAGCCTCCTACTCATTACATCTAGCCATCCCTCATCCTTCTCCCTCCTGCCCACACATACCCCTATGCAACTTACATTCTCTCACTTTTTATGGTAATTCTTTGCCCCTCATTAACATAACCCGCCCAAAGCCTACCTCCCACAACCCTGTTCCATCATCCTTGCATTCTCCTCAATCCTAGCTGTCCCTCAACTATCCCCCACCCCACTCCTCATGATATCAGCAAGCATCTTGGCGTTCCTGGCCTCCCGTGCTGACAAGGCAAGTACCACTTCATCTAGTGCTTTTATTGTTCCGTTCTCATAGTCCGTCCAGCCATTTCATCATGCATTTAGAATTTTTGAATCATTCTACTTACACATTTTATTTTAATCTTTTGTGCTTATTGCCCATTTTGGCTACCTCTATTTAATTATTTTAATTAATCACTAATGCCTCTTATTATTATTACTATAATGTTGAGATGGCAGCCACATATAGATTTATATTTATATTTACTTGATTTGAATTTTATATATATACAGCTCCCCCACACTGTGTGTGCGTATATGTATGTATGTGTGTATATGTATATATATATATATATATATATATATATATATGTATGTATGTGTGTGTAAAGAAGTTGTATACATTGAATAATGCGGTCTTGCTGCTGTATTTCTCCAACATCTGAAAAAGGTCTTATCTTATTTTATTACTATTTTTATATTGTATTTTATGTTTATATATATATATATATGTTTTTTTAGACTTGAAAAAGGAGCCCCTGTTGCTCCGAAACGCGTTGTCCTTTGTCAAACAATAAATAGAACATTCATTTTGATCCTGTATGGTCGTTTTGTTGCACCAAGTAAAAGTGTCCAAATCTAGTGCATGCATCCGCCTAGCACACCCTTCTACTGTCCACACATAAGTCTATGTGTGAGTTGGTGGGTCTAATTACTGGTCACATGACACAGATAAGAATCTTCAGGATGATATAAGTCAAAAATTCAGACACTGGTAAGAAAATGACATTCACTACAAATTTTATCATATACATTTCTAGCAGGACATGGAATAAAATTTTTGTCGGGAGTTCTTCTTTAAATGTAACAACGGATGTCAGCTACATAGACTTTTGAACGGTTGTAATATGCTGTGCACCTAGCGTTACTTAAAGGGCACACTTGGGGTTTTTTTTTGCCACAAAAAAAAAAAATAAAACTGACGTATTTCACAATGGACTTAGGTCTTTTTGGAACAGAAACAATCTTTCTACCTACCCAAATCCTATCCCTATAGTTTAATTCCTTCCTTGGGCAAATTAACCTGCAGACGCAAATGAGGAACTGCGGCCTAAATTAACGGTATTAAATGTAACAACTAGAGAGGAGCGAGCACTAAAATGCTTGGGTGCTCATTATTCGAGACAAATTTTTCCGGATGCTCGGGTGCTCGTTTCGAATAACGAACCCCATTGAAATCTATGGGAGACTCGAGCATTTTTTGCAGGGGACCAAAGCTCTGCATAGGGAAGGTTGCGTGAAAACCTGGAAACCTCAGAAAATGATGGAACACCATGGAAATGGACAGGAAGAAGCAGGGGCAGCATGCATGGATGCATCTGAGGCTGCCTAATCTTACCATTACGCCAAATTTTGGGCAACAGCCTCGTGGTGACCCTCAAGACAATTGTGCTGACCCAGACCAAGATGGGCAAGGCACATGCACTGGCACATGTTAGGAAAGCACCCAACTAGGTGCAACGAAGGTCCATTGCCGCCTGTGGGTGACACCACTGCTCATGCTGCAGGGCTCCAGATGGCAACCAAAATGGTTTCCAATGCGACTCATTATTTGCAAATGGCAACAAGACTTTTTAGTCTTGTCGCCATTTGCGCCTGGACCCCACCAGCATTTACCGATACTAAGCTGCGCTACTGCACAGCCTAGTATCGGAGAACATGGTGCACGCTGCTGTCAGCGTGCTCCATATTCCCGCAGCAGCACAGGGGACAAGGAAGCTCTTCCTCCACCCTGTGCTTCTGCTGTTGCTCCCACCAATCAGGGGGGAGAGGGGAGGGGCAGGGCGCACTGCGCCACCAATGAGAGGGGCTGAGGAGGGGAGGGCGCACTGCGCCACCAATGTAGTTAACTATGTTTAATACAACTACAGGAGGCGGGTGCCGGCGCGGAATCACATAGCCAGCACCCGCACCTGAGGGGTTAACTACCGCTTACTGCAGCTCCCTATAATGCAGGTCGGGTGCCAGCTATGTGATTCCGCGCCGGCACCCGCCTCCTGTAGTTGTATTAAACATAGTTAACTTCATTGGTTGCGCAGTGCGCCCGCTCCCCCCAACCCCCCAGTATAACAAGCATTGGTGGCAGTGGCCACAGGGTCCCCTCCCCTCCTTCATTGGTGGCAGTGGTAGATACCGATCGGAGCCCCAGCAGTGTAACCGCGGGGCTCTGATCGGTTGCCATGGTAACCAGGACGCTTTTGAAGTCCTATTCACCCTAATAGATCTCTATTAGGGTGAATAGAGCAAGGGAGAAAGATCCCAGGTTCTAGCCCCTAGGGGGCTAATAGTTACTAAATAAAAAGTAAAAAAAAAAAAAAAAAAGTAAAAAAAAAAAAACGAATGTAAAGCACATTAATTCAAGTATAGGAGGCAGCGGTATGACATACCCGGCCTCAATAACAGGGAAACGCGGCAATTATCCCTCAGATGTGGCACCGAGGGGTTGATTGCCGCGGATTTCACGCCCTGCTATTGAGGCCGGGTATATTATATCTCTGCCTCCTATACTTGATTAAATGTGCTTTATATTCATTCGTGGCACAGTGCACCCTTTCCCCTAAAGAGGCTAATAGTTATTAAATAAAAAGTTAATCCCCCCCCTCAATATATTAAAGTTAAGGTCCCATTCACACAACCGCGTGAATGCTCCAGCAATTTTGTGGAATAGATGCGGCCGTATTCACTTCAATAGGCGGCGTGTGAACTTGCTGCGGCTCTGCAAGAAATTACAGAACATGTCCTATTCTTGTCTGCAACTGCGGACAAGAATAGACATTTTGAACGGGGCGCCCGGCCGTGTGTTCCGCAAATTGTGGAACACATGCCGGGCGGTATTGCGGAGCGGATGTGCAATACTACAGCCGTCTGAATGGCCCCTTAATCACCCCCTTTCCCAATTTTACATATAAAATATATTAACAATAAATAGAGATGAGCGAGTAGTGTTCGATCGAGCTGGTATTCGATCGAATACTATGCTATTTGGCGTACTCGATTTCGTTCGAGTATAACGACGATGGCGCACTTAGAATTCGTTTCCCCTCCCACCTTCCCTGGCGCTCTTTTTCCACCAATCACCATGCAGGGGGGGTATGACAGGCACGCTGAGCACGCTGGCAGCGCGAAAACGGCGTCTACATGCATTGGCTGGAAAAACCATGTGACCTCGAATATTAAAAACTCAGCTCTTCCTGCTCGTACGCATATGCTGCGTGAACTTAGTCAGGGACAGAGGCTGGAGAAGGGAGAGACAGGTTTTAGCTGTTGGACAGGCAGGAGCGTGATTAAAAGCCCTTATCAGGGCAACTATAGTGCAGTACAGTGATAGCTTTACTACAATATAGACTTTACAAGAGAACGGCTGCTGTATTCAGGGATAGCTGCTGGAGTAGGGACAGAGAGAGGCATTAGTGGTGTATTAGGTGCTCTGCTACATACCAAACTATATTTGGCACTACTGCTGTGTACCTTGAACTATAAATATAATAGGCCTTTATAATTGGACTGTACAGTGCCGTTCTCTTGCAAACTTAAATTTTAAATACCTGGTGTAAATACCCACCGTCCTGAACAGTTAGTACACTGTTGTTACCTTGACTATAAAATTATAGGCCCTTAATAATTGGCAAACTGTACTGTGCGTTCTCTTGCAAAATTATTAATACCTGGTGTTAATACCCCACCGTCTGAAAGTTAGTACACGGCTGTGTACCATTGGAACTTATAAAATATATATAGGCCTTATATTGGCTAACTGTACTGGTGCGTTCTCTTGCAAATTATTTAAATACCTGGTGTTAATACCCACCGTCTGAAAAGTTAGTACACGGCTGTGTACCTTGAACTATAAATATATATAGGCCCCTTATAATTGGCAACTGTACTGTGCGTTCTCTTGGCAAAATTATTTAAATACCTGGTGTTTATACCACACCGTCTGAAAAGTTAGTACAACGGCTGTGTACCTTGAACTATAAAATATATAGGCCTTATACTAGGCAATCTGTACTGTGCGTTCTCTTGCAAAATTATTTAAATACTGGTGTTTATACCCACCGTCTGAAAAGTTAGTACACGGCTGTGTACTTGAACTATAAAATATATAGGCCTTATAATTGGCAACTGTACTGTGCGTTCTCTTGCAAAATTATTAAATACCTGGTGTTTATACCCACCGTCTGAAAGTTAGTACACGGCTGTTGTACCTTGAACTATAAAATATATAGGCCTTATAATTGGCAACTGTACTGTGCGTTCTCTTGCAAAATTATTTAAATACCTGGTGTTTATACCACCGTCTGAAAAGTTAGTAACACGGCTGTGTACCTTGAACTATAAAATATATAGGCCTTATAATTGGCAACTGTACTGTGCGTTCTTCTTATGCAAAATTATTTAAATACCTGGTGTTATACCCACCGTCTGAAAAGTTAGTACATGGCTGTGTACCTTGAACTATAAAAATATATAGGCCTTATAATTGGCAACTGTACTGTGCGTTCTCCTTGCAAAATTATTTAAATACCTGGTGTTTTATACCCACCGTCTGAAAAGGTTAGTACACGGCTGTGTACCTGAACTATAAAATATATAGGCCTTATAATTGGCAACTGTTACTGTGCGTTCTCTTTGCAAAATTATTAAATACCTGGTGTTTATACCCACCGTCTGAAAAAGTTAGTACACGGCTGTGTACCTGAACTATAAAAAATATATAGGCCTTATTAATTGGCAACTGTACTGTGCGTTCTCTTGCAAAATTATTAAATACCTGGTGTTTATACCACCGTTGAAAAGTTAGTACACGGCTGTGTACCTTGAACTATAAAATATATAGGCCTATAATTGGCAACTGTACTGTGCGTTCTCTTGCAAAATTATTTAAATACCTGGTGTTAATTCCCACCGTCTGAAAGTTAGTACACGGCTGTGTACCTTGAACTATAAAATATATATAGCCTTATAATTGGCAACTGTACTGTGCGTTC
>ONZH01013212.1:0-31338 GCA_900303285.1 Rhinella marina | reverse complement strand
AAAATTGGGGTCTGTTATTTTTCATTTTCACAAATGTGTGCTTTGAAATGCTTTACTTGCATTTCTGCCTTCTGTGAGACCCCAGTTTGTAAAAAAGTACCCTTTCTACCACTTAAAATGTTCGTACGGGAGTGCTCTTTCCAAAATGGGGTCACTTCTTGGGGTTTTTAATTTCTTGGGACCTCAGGAAATTTTTAAATGAGACTGTGGAACTCTCTGCCTGAGTAGGTGGTGATGGTAAGTTCACTAAAAGAGTTCAAGAAGGGCCTGGATGTATTTCTGGAGGGTAATAATATTACAGCTTATAGTTACTAGAGAGGGGTCGTTGATCCAGGGAGTTATTCTGATTGCCTGATTGGAGTCGGGAAGGATTTTTTCCCCCTAAAGTGAGGAAAATTGGCTTCTACCTCACAGGGTTTTTTTTTTGCCTTCCTCTGGATCAACTTGTAGGAAAACAGGCTGAACTGGATGGATAGATGTCTTTTTTTCGGTCTTACAAACTATGTTACTATGTTACTTGGTACTAAAAAAACCATGTCTGTTAATTCTGGCGTATAAAATCCATATTTTGCTGTTTGCCTCTAGGGGCCTGCTGTGTGCCCATACAGCGGGCTACAAGCACAAATAGGGTGTTGTTTTAATGGGGGGGGGAATGGGGAACATGTATTGGGGTGCATTTTCTCCTTTAACCCCTTGTGAATCTGAAAAATTGGGGTCTGCTTGTAATTTTTCATTTTCACAAATGTGTGCTTTGAAATGCTGTTATTTGCATTTCTGCCTTCTGTGAGACCCCAGTTTGTAAAAAAGTAACCTTTCTACCACTTAAAATGTTCTTACGGGGGTGCTCTTTCCAAAATGGGGTCACTTTTCGGGGTTTTTAATTTCTGGGGACCTCAGGAAATTTTTTAAATCAGACATGGCACTAAAAAAACCATGTCTGTTAATTCTGGCCTGCAAAATCCATATTTTGCTGTTTGCCTCTAGGGGCCTGCTGTGTGCCCATACAGCGGGCTACAAGCACAAATGGGGGGGTGTTTTAATGGGGAAAAATGGGGAACATGTATTGGGGTGAATTTTCTCCTTTAACCCCTTGTGAATCTGAAAAATTGGGGTCTACTTGTAATTTTTCATTTTCACAAATGTGTGCTTTGAAATGCTGTTACTTGCATTTCTGCCTTCTGTGAGACCCCAGTTTGTAAAAAAGTACCCTTTCTACCACATAAAATGTTCATATGGGGGTGCTCTTTCCAAAATGGGGTCACTTTTGGGGGGTTTCCACTGTAGGGCCAGCTCAGGGGGTCTTCATGTGCGACATAGCTCACCATTATTATTCCAGCTAATTTCGCTCTCCAAAAGCCATATGGTGCTCCTTCCACTGTGAAGCCTGCTGTGCGCCAGTACATTGGGCTACGAGCACATATGGGGTGTTGCCGTATTCGGGGGAAATGGTGATCAAAATGTGGGGTGCATTTTGTCCTGTTACCCTTTGTGAAAGTGAAAAATGTGGGTGTATAGCAACTTTTGTTGTCAAAAAATTGCAATTTTTCATTTTCACTTCTGCGTGAATCCTAATTCTAGGAAAAACCATTGAGCTCAAAGTGCTCACCACACACCTTGAAAGATTCCTTAAGGGGTGCTCTTTCCAAAATGGGGTCACTTTTGGGGGGTTTCCACTGTAGGGCCAGCTCAGGGGGTCTTCATGTGCGACAGAGCTCCCAATTATTATTCCAGCTAATTTCGCTCTCCAAAAGCCATATGGTGCTCCTTCCACTGTGAAGCCTGCTGTGCCCCCCATACTTTAGCTTTTGTGCACATAAATGGGGTGTCTCTGTAAACTCCAGAATCGGGGTAATAGATTTTGAGTTTTGTTTAGCTGTTAACCCTTGATGTGTATCATGAATAATGGATTAAAATTTAAAATCTGCTAAAAAAAGGGAAAATTTTAAAATTCATTCAGATTTTCTGTCAATTCTCATGGAACACGTAAAGGGTTAACAAAGTTAGTAAAATCAGTTTTGAATAGCTTGAAGGGTGTAGTTTCTAAAATGGGGTGATTTATGGGGAGTTTCCACTATGTAAGCCCCACATAGTGACTTTTTAACTGAACTGCTCCTTAAAAAAATGGGTTTTTGAAATCTTCTAAAAATTTTAAAATTTGCTTCTAAACTAAATATCATTTTGAACACGTTCCAAACATAAAGCAGAAATATGGGGAATGTAAAATAATAACTATTTTTGGAGGTATTACTATGTATTTTAAAAGTAGAGAATTTTAAATTTGGAAATTTTCAAATTTTTCCAAATTTTTGCTAAATTTGGTATTTTTTTATAAATAAAAATGAAATATTTTGCCACAAATTTACTCGTGAAGCAGAATATGTGACGAGAAAACAATCTCAGAATGGCCTGGATAAGTAAAAGCGTTCCAAAGTTATTACCACATAAAGTGACATGTCAGATTTGCAAAAAATGGCCTGGTCAGGAAGGTGAAAACAGGCCCGGGGTTGAAGGGCTTGAAACATGAGTGCGAAAAAATATTTTTGATATTCCACACACAAAAAAACAGAAATGTCTCTGCAGTGAGTCTTCATTTTGCAGCGGTTCATGGGGGGGATATAACAGGGCTCCGTGTGCAGGGCCTGGAGAGGGTTAACTCCCGGAATAGGAGAGGAGACCATAGACGCAGGCTGCTGGACAGGGAATCCTTTTGGATGTTCCATATGAGCTCCTGCTCCCCAAAGGTTTGAACCGCAAGCAAGATCTGATCTTGCACTACTAGTATATAAGATCTTTCATTCTTTCTCATATATGTTTTCTCTGAGTATGTTTATATATTTTTTTTTTTTTTACTTGTTCATGTTAGTTCCTTGTATGATGAAACAAGCTGTATGAGGGAAGTTTTTTGCTCCTCCCCTAATTTGTCTTTCAGCTGTATCCGACAAGACATGCGGCTATTTAAACTTGCCGTCATGCCTTGTTCAGTCATGAGGAAGGTTCGATATTCACAGATCCGAAACGCGTAGATGTGTTTTTGCTAGGTATGTTTTTACTGAGCACATTAAATAAAGCCTACTTCTTATATTTTTGGAAGCTGGACTACACTATGTGTTTTTTTTCTCCATGATGTGGTAGCACTTCTTCCCAGTGCTGTCCGTGCCTCCTGCTTTTAATTACTATATCAGGTGAGCGATACGTGTTTTGCCTTTTTTGTCAAGGTACCACTTGGAACCAAAACAGAGTACGGTAAAAGGTTTTTAACAGTAGAAATTAATTTCTGAAGTTATTACAGAAGTCTCGTAAGACATCGCAAAGTAATAACTTTGAGTGCTCCTTACAGTATTCTAGCGAAGTTTTATGCGAATCGACTTTGGGTATTTCATCCGAAGTCGATTCACTCATCCCTAATCAATAGTAAAATCCCAGCCAACCCATTTAATGGTTTTACTTCTTCTGAAACAGATCATCAGTTGTCTTTCTACCATTTGACTTAACCCTGCATCTCTCTTTAACAAGTGACAATTATTATGTATAGCAGAACGTATTGTTGATACAATTGGGCAGTTTTTAAAAGAGAAATGTTGCTCGTTTTGTTTTTTTTCTAGGAGTAGAGTAAAGTACCTATCTGTATTTTTGATGCCCGATTGAGTGCCTCATCTAACAATGGATGCAGTGTATGTAACTGCTTTTTAAAGCATTCCTCATCACTGTTAATCCTTTTTAAACAGATGGTATGCCCATATGGTACGGCTTGTTTTTTACACTATGTAAGTATAAACTGAAATCAAAATGCATTGGTGACAGTGAGTTTCCTGTATCCTTCTGTTACAATAGTTCCAGTATGTATCCACACCAGCACATCATGGAATTTCAAATGTTCCTCACCAAAATGTGAGGTAAAGCTCATTCACATTGTTAGAATGTTTAAGGTAGCTCACAAATTGGTAAAACTCAGTATCACCAGACCAGAGGGTGCGTGGCCTAGTGCGCTGTGTGATCAGTTGCATGGTGTGGAGCTCCCACTGCAATTATCCTGATATATCCTGTTATACCACTCAGAACCACCTTTTTTTGACCCAGTCAAGACTGTGTAACTCATGTACTCCCTATTATTCAGTGTCTGGAGATGAACTGAAGATGGTCAAGGGTAGGAACCACTTTAGAACAGGGGAAGGAGTGAGCGGAGTGGAAACCCAAGATGGCGCAGAGTCTGCAATTGGAGAGTCCAGTGATGGATCTCAGGCAGACAAGGAGGTAACCATGCCTAATAATGCTTCACATGCTCCAGACCCTGTTACTTCTGGGCCTAGGCCTAACATTCCCAAGCGGAGCTGAGGAACCAACTGATACAGAACCTACTCTTACTGATGTCCTTAAAGCCATCCAGCAATGCCGTACAGCCCTTACAGATCTGCATAAGCGGGTAGGCGGTATTCAAGAAAATGTCTCTATTATT
Source organism: Rhinella marina (assembly GCA_900303285.1). NCBI lineage: Eukaryota > Metazoa > Chordata > Amphibia > Anura > Bufonidae > Rhinella > Rhinella marina. The sequence continues at coordinate 26,885 of ONZH01013212.1, read as the reverse complement.
CGTCATGACCCCAAAAGATGGCAATACGTACTTCCGTCATAGAAAACAGGGTGGGTGAGATGGAGGATGCCCTCCTTTTGCTTTAACAGGACTCTGTAGCTCACTCTAAGGCAATGGAGGCTCTGTTTGCTAAGACAGATGACCTGGAAAACAGGCTCTGTCTTAATAATATACGGCTAGTGGGTGTCCTCAAGCAGTCAGAGGGCTCAGACCTGAACACATACTTTGAAGCATGGACCCTGAAAGTATTTGGAAAAGACACTTTAACTTACCTGTTTGCTGTTGAACGCGCACATATGGTTCCTACCCGACCTGGTCCTCCTGGGCATTCACCTAGACCGGTGCTCATAAAAGTGCTGCATTACTGGGACAGAAATGTGAACTTGAGGAAAGCTTGTGAGCACCCCAATATTGAGATTAATGGCGCCAATATATCCTTTTTCCTGGACTACTCTATGGAAGTTCAAAAGAAGCCAGCCAAGTTCCTGGATATAAAGAGGCGCTTACGCTTACTAGGCGTGCAGTATTCTATGACCTATCCAGCCAAGCTTTGGGTAGTGACCCTCATTCTTTGAATCGCCAGGGGATGTTCTGAGATGGCTAGATGCACATCAGACTCAGATCCTTTAGGAGTCGATTGGATGAAGCTATGGCATGAGAGGGCCTGAGCCTGAAGTTGGAAGTGAGGTTCTGCACCTTGATATATGCTGCGGACTTATGTTCTTTTTCTTTTAATTTATATTTATAAGGCCGAAAAAAGACATCCGTCCATCCAGTTCAGTCTGCTATCCTGCAAGTTGATCCAGAGGAAGGCAAAAAAAAACCTTTGAGGTAGAAGCCAATTTTCCCCACTTTAGGGGAAAAAATTCCTTCCCGACTCCAATCAGGCAATCAGAATAACTCCCTGGATCAACGCCCCATCTCTAGTAGCTATAACCTGTAATATTATTACACTCCAGAAATACATCCAGTCCCCTATTGAACTCTTTTAGTGAACTTACCATCACCACCTCAGGCAGAGAGTTCCATAGTCTAACTGCTCTTACCGTAAAGAATCCTCTTCTATGTTTGTGTACAAACCTTCTTTCCTCCAGACGCAGAGGATGCCCCCTCGTCACAGTCACAGTCCTGTGGATAAATAGATCTGTACTAGAGATGAGCGTATCTATTTGCCGATTCGTATCGAATCTTGGAAATTTTCAGCAGTGAAGCGAATTTGAAAATTTGGAGATTCGCTCCATTAAGATTCGAAAATGTTCCTAAGGCTTTCTACGCATTGTACGCTAATGCTACGTATACGTTACTCTATGCTGTTGCGTACAAATACTTAGCGAACTTTTACTGTTAGTTCGTTATTCGTCCGCAAAAGCCCGGGAAGAAAGCAGTCACCTGACCTAGTGGGCAGGGCTTGCTCTGATTGGCTCAGGCTCGGTAAGCCAGTGACGTATAACTTCTGCTGCGACTGCTGAGACGAGCAGAAGCACTGTGTGTGAAGTTCCTAAAGACTGAGACCTGTGTTGTTGAAATTGGGGTGTAATTGTTCAGGGAATCCATATTACACAGGGATACTGCAGGGCAAGTGCAGGGCCAGTGCAGGGCTAGTAATTAATCAGGCAGGGAGAGAGATAGGGAGAGAGACAGGGACAAAGACAAAGACCAGCTGCAGGGCCACAGAGTCAAGTGAAAAATGTCTGGAATGGATAAGCTAAAGGGGTCCAGTTCCAGCCAGACCTCGAGCTCTAAAAAAAAAAAAAAAAAAGGAGAAGGTGGCACAGAGCAGCACTGCCAAAGGACCTGTAGCCGGAGCTTCTACTTGTAGTATTCGCAATACTTGGCCGGTGTTCCACGGGCTAACCCACCAAGGCACAAAATTGTAGTGGAGGAGAAAGTGGATGAGGTAGTGGAGTAGATGGCACGCTCATCTCAGTCTCAGCCGGATGATCTGCGGTCATCTGCTGATACAGTATCCATATGTAGCCAGGGGTCAGACTCAGAGCGTTCCTCCTGCTCCACCATTCCTCTCCAGCAAAGCCCGTCATTTTCGTACGCAATTTGTACGCTCATGCGTACATGTTCAAAGAAGTTTTGTACCTTTTAAAACTGAACATTTGTTATTAGTGCGCGAATGTTCGCAATACGCCATATAATAACTTATGATTTGTACGCAGATTCGTAGAATAGATTCGTAGAATATATGAATCTTATGAAAAGTTCGACGAATGTTCGGCGAATAAAATTTTGAATGATTCGCTCATCTCTAATCTGTACTGACCCCGATATATTTATACATAGTTATTAGATCTCCCCTCAGTCGTCTTTTTTCTAAAGTAAATAATCCTAATTTTTAATAATCTTTCTGGGTACTGCAGTCCACCCATTCTAGTTATTACTTTAGTTGCCCTCCTCTGAACCCTCTCCAGCTCTGCTATGTCTGCCTTGTTCACAGGAGCCCAGAGCTGTACACAGTACTCCATGTGGGCTCTGACCAGTGATTTGTAAAGTGGTAGGACTATGTTCTCATAACGGGTATCTATGCCCCTTTTGATGCAACCCATTATCTTATTGGCCTTGGCAGCAGCTGTCTGACACTGGTTTCTGCAGCTTAGTCTGCTGTTTACTAAAATTCCTAGGTCCTTTTCCAAGTCAGTGTTACCCAGTGTTTTACCATTTAGTATGTACTGGTGACTTGCAATATTCCTTCCTATGTAGATAACCTTACATTTGTCAGTGTTAAACCTCATCTGCCACTTCTCTGCCCAAGCCTCCAGTCGATCCAGATCCATCTCTAGCAGTGTACTGTCCTCTTCTGTGTTAATTACTTTACACAGTATAGTGTCATCTGCCAAAATTGATATTTTACTGTGCAAGCCTTCTACAAGATCATTAATAAATATATTGAAGAGAATAGGGCCTAATACTGACCCCTGTGGTACCCCACTAGAGACAGTGACCCGCATACAGACATTTTCTCCCAGTCCGAAGCATTCATTTTATATACTAACCTTTTATACGGTACAGTGTCAAATGCTTTGGAGAATTCCCTTTCTTTTTCCCCTTTTCTGTTTGCTCTAATGGGTCAATATATGCTTATTTGTACTACATTTGCTTCTGTGTATAGTCGGATGTATGTGTGCGGGAGGACTATAACCTCTGCATACATGCGTTTCTGTGACACTTTCAATTTTGTTTTCTTTTTTTTTTTCCTTTACTATTTCTTTATTGTGAGTTGGCTATATGTGCGCGGCCTTAACATGCAGCCAGCTCTCTTGATGCTACATGTTTGCACTGTAGTAGTGAGCTGGGCTTTTTTCTATTGCCCCAGCTCTTTAATAAGAGGAAACCATGTTCATGTTGGTCTGATTTATTTTGGAGGGGGGTGGGGGTAGTGGTGGGATGTAGATACCTCCGTACAGTCACTGAGACAGGAATATTGTTATGCTGCCTTTACTTTTGTGTGTGCATTATAGGCCATATGGCATCTATTTTTCTTTTTTTATGAGTATTATGGCAGGATCTGTGAGTTTGATTACGTGGAATGTCCAGGGATTGCGGGATACCAATAAAAGATTAGCAATATTTAACACCGTGTCCTAGCAACAGCCGTCCATTATAGGCCAAGAGATGCATCTAACAAGAGATACTGTGAGGTGGCTTCAGAAGAGGTGGGTGGGAAGGGATTGCACATTCTGTGTTTTCTGCATATTTCAGGGGAGTGAGTTTGCTTGTTCATAGAGATATTGCCTTCCACTGTATTGACTCTAGGGTGGATGGTGAGGGGAGGTTTGTGCGTGTTCATTGCTAAATATACTCTATGGAATGGGTCATTATTGTGACCCACATTCCTCCTCCATTTGTCAACTCCATTCTGCTAAAAGCCCTTGATTTCATAAAAGATATCTCCTCTTTGCCTCTTCTACTCATGGGAGATTTTAATAATTATCCCAATGTGGAGCTAGATAAATTCCCCATCCTCCTTTCTGCTCAAGTGTGTAACCCTACAGTGTTTGGCCACTTGCTAGAGGAGCTGGGTCTGGTAGACATCTGGCGTCTTAAACACCCCACAGATCTGCAATATACATGCGCCTCATCTTCATTCTCCTCACTCACTAGATCTGGTTTTAGGCAATGCCTCAATGTTGCCTTATATATCCAAGTCACAAAATTGTCCCTCTCTATTTCTGACCATTCAACCATCTTGACACAAGTCAGATTCCCTAACAATGGGCCCAGGGAGAAACTCAACTCATTTTGGATGAAGTTACTAAACAAAGATGATATTACTAGAAGCCTCCAGGAGTATTTCCAGCTTAATGCAGGCTCTGCTGCCCCAGGTATGGTTTGGGATTCTATGAAGGCTTATCTATGAGGCCTTTTTATTAGAAGGATAAGCTATGTTAAAACCTGAAATAACAGTTTAGGTCAGGAATTTAGGTCGCGGTTACTATCCACTGAGATGACATATGTGGCCTCTGCTTTGCAGGATGTCTATAAAACATATTCTCTGGAACAGGCGGAAAACAACCAAATGTTTTTGAAACAGCAGTATTTCGAGTATAGAGAGAAGCCGGGTCACTTGTTAGCGGTCATTGCCCGGGCATAACGGGGATCTTCTTTTTTACATCGACTTAAGAGCCCTGAGGGACTGGTGGTTGAGGAATCTTCAGACATTCTTCTGGTCTTTTCTCAGTTCGTTTTACTCAGAACTGTATTAATCTAAGGTGACATTTACTCACTCCGCCATAGGATCCTATTTGGCAAATATTGCCATAGATTCAAACTAGTTACACCATCTTTCCCCCCTTTTTACTTATACATAAAGTGTGGTGCAAGTGTAAAGACCTTTTGGGGATTCAGAGTTGTTTATGCTAGAAGGATTTGATGCTTGGGAGAGAAGATGTGTTCAATACATGCGTCAATTATATGAGAATGACATGTTTAAAACCTTTCAGACTCTGCATACTCAATTTGGACTGAAACAAAAAAATAAATCTGATTTTAAAATAAAAACACCTGACTAGACGAAAAATATAACAAAGGAATAACTTGATTTGCTGTAAATATGGATTCTGAACTGAAAAGATGAAACGTTGTCTTCAAACACTGCGAGAAATATATTGGAGAAAGTACATACGATAAATGTACCCATCGCCATGCCCACTTTTTGATGGTACCACTTGCTGTCAAAACAAAGTCAATGCTTCCCTAATAAATTCTACAAACTCCCCACTCTTCTCTTTAGTCACTAGTACCCTACAAACAGAGGGCACCCTTAAATCTTGTGGCATATGGATGTAGAGGCTTTATACATCGATTGTGGCCAGTTTATAATCATCATGCCATCCAAACTCATTCTTTAAATAAAGTGTCTTTTATAAAGGTATTCTTTTCAGAATAGGGTGTAATAGCCAGTCCACATACTTTGCCAGAGGCTCTGTAACAGAGCCAATGCCTTCCACAGTAGGGCACCATGGTAGGCAATCTGTGGACTTGTGTACCTTCGGTAGAAAGTACCAACTTGGTTTACAGGGATGCAGGGGGAAGAGCTTCTCAGCCATTCTCCTAGAGAGGATCTCCCTCTCTTTGTTAACTCGGAAGAGCGTCTGCAATTGGAATAGATATTTGGTAGTAGGGTCTTAAGCTAGTAGGGAATAGGTAGCACTATCTGACAATTGTCGGAGAGCCTCGCTCTCGTAATATCCCCTGGTCATCAGAGCTACATTGCCCCCCTTGTCGGCTGGCTTAACAATAATGTCCATCTGGGAACTGAGCCATGTCAAAGTGCTTGATTCACCAATCGTAAGATTATAATGACCTTTAGCATATACAAGGGCTTTTACTTCATTCAAAACTCAAATATAAAAAGCATGCAAATTGGTGCCAATACTAGGAGACCAAGAGTGTCACTTTTCAGGGCAATTGGGACACTTTCCTGATCCTGGGTTGCATCTTTAGTGGACCAATTGTCTCAGTTTTAATTGGTTGCTAAACTACTTATTTTGTATTTGTTCTCTGTTCTCATGATTAATAAGAATATTCTATTCTTTGCTGGTGTCATCGCCTCCTGCATGGGGCTCCATACGCTGATTCCTTATTGATTTCTGTCATAATAAACTGTTTTGAAACACAAACTTTCAATTCAGGTCCAGTTTATTTGGCCCAAATCAAATCTGATGGCCCAACTGATAGAATCAGAATCTTAACAAATTACAGGAAATTAGCCCATTTCTAATATAAAGTTATGTATCTGGGTGCCAATAATCTGCATGCATCGTATACTCTAGGAGGAGTGACTTGTTGAGAAGTAACTTGGCGTACTTGTGGAACATTGACTAACAGTATGCAGTGTCAGTCAGCTAAAACAAGCAGAATACTTTAGTGCATAAAAAAGCACAGACATGAGGCGGGACCAGGGCCAGATTAAAGCAGTATTGCCATCACAGACAATGGGGGCATATCGTTTGGAGCATTTCCCAAACCTACACAAAGAACGGAGCAGGGAAAGGTAGTGGAGGGCACACTGCGTATGTGCAGCTGGCTTGGCTATTTCCGTCGGCCCCATAGAAATGAATGGAACGGAGGCCACATAAGCGTGGTCCGCTTGAAATTCACTTGTATGGGGAGAGCGCTTGGCAGTGGCCAGAACATGGGAAACCTGGGGTCTTCATGCCACCACTCCCCCCGATTTGTTCTTGGCGTAGGCGTGGGTCCCAGAGATCACCTAACAAGCAATGGGAACATATCACTAGGATATTGTCTGTGATGGGAATACCCCTTTTGGAGTATACCAGGAGAAATTTTCAGTGCATTGTGCACTATGATGTAGCATACTTGCCAATGTTAAGAAATTGGTCTGTAGGAGGTGCAGAAGTTTAGAAGTGCAGCCTTCAAAGCCACATTTTGTCCATACTTGTCCTCCATGCCCAGTATGGGGGATTTACCAGCTGCTTTGGGAGTTCAGGAGGTCTCCCCTTTTTTGTGATCTTCCCAGATGTTCCAGGACAGTTGGTAAGTTTGTACTATAGATATAATAACTTCTACATACCTACCTACTCACAAACACTCCCTACATGTACAACTTAATTATATACCTATATGTGCATTATATGCGTGAACGGTGCACTCACTATACATTGAGAGCAGAGGAAAGATGTACAGTGCACACAGCACTATTATTACATTCACCTGCATTCAGGTTTCACTCTTAAACCTGTATTAGACCTGCAGATGAGTATTTTGATTGTTCAGAAGGAAATGTTACCTCCTGACAATCGCCTGCTTATCAGTGGAGGAGACCGCTGGTATTATTACAATTTTCTCGCAACCAGAGACACATTCCTAGGACCAAATAATCAATTCGTACTGGACCTACTTGAATGTAATCTGACAATTTTTTTCTTTTTGTTGGACACTACTACTACCATCTCAGGCACACAGAAATGGGTAGCCCCTGTGCACTGTCTTATGCATATTTGCTCCTAGGTGGAGGACCTCGGCCAGTAGCACATATTAGCCTTCGGCTGATGGTCATTGACGATATTTTCATATTATGGACGGGCCCAAACTACCGTAATCCTTTCTGGATTTCATTTCAAACATTAACACAAATGAATTAGGATTACAATTTACGGCTGAATGCGACCCCAATAAACTACCCTTTCTAGATGATATGATTGAAAGAGGAACAAATGATACCATTAACTTGAAGGTACTTCGCAATATAACAGCCAATAGCCTTCTACAATGGGAAAGCGCTCAACCGTATTCTCTCAAAACAGGCATAACAAAAGGACAGTATCTCTGCCTCAGAAGGAATTGTGTGAGGGTGTCACCGTCTGGGGCCCCCAAGATGAGACATAAGATACCCCATTTGAATACATCTGTGACTACATTGAATAAGCTATGAGTGAGATAACATGCAGTTTGTGTGACTGGCCACTAGAGGCCCTTAGTCGAGCAGCCCCCGTAGAACTAATGGAACGAGATGTTAATAATTAATATAAAAATAAAAGTAATCTTATAGCTGCATTGGATTTGTTTTCTTATTGAAATGAACTAGTAAAAAGTAGCTTCTTATTTATTTTGTACATTTTTTTGCCATGTCCTGACTTCCTGGGAAAAGCTAGAGGGGCTGGGTAGAGGAAGTGGCAGGAGGACAGACAGTTGGAGAGCAACGGATTCAGACGTGTCTGCTAAATGGTTTACCTGGTGTCCTGTGATCAGCCAGAGGTTGAAGCCATCATCCACAGTGAGGAAGGAACGATTGTTGGAGATCTGCTGCCTGCTAAAGAGGATCTGCAGTCTTCATTTATAATCGGGAGCTGAGGAGATCAGAGGCCTGCCTGTCCTGAGGCCAGCGTTGGATCATCCATCAAGAAAACCAAGCTGCCATTCAGGCCTGCACTGGAGATCTCAGCCTGAAACATTTTCCACTCAGTTAGTGCGCACTTTGAATGGGACTTAAATCCTGAGCTCAGGTCCCTCCCTGCAATCAGGGTGAGGACAATTTTTGCTGCCTCTGTAGCAGTTAAAGCAAGTGGATCCACATCCTGGTTCTGGAGTTACAAATACCCATGTGGGAGTTCAAGGGAGTCTAGATTAGGTGGTGTGGTGGGCATTACCGGTATCCAGTATCTGTGTTTGGCCTCTGTGAGCCACAGTGCCCCTCAGCTGGGATTCCAGGTACACAGACCCCATATTTGGTGTTGATTCCTAGTGGTTTCAGTTCTCTGTGTTTGGTTAGGAGATCCTGCCGTATTTAGCGGCATTTAGGCAAAATATAAATCCTTAAAGGTACAGTACCTAAATTAAGGAATTCCCGACTGGGGTCCCACTGTGGACAATCTTGGGTTGCTAGCACCATTTCAGTACACCTCACTCTGCGTGGTCTGGCTGGATCACAGTGTACATTATATTGTATATAGTTTTCTCCTCTAGAGTTAGTAAAGTTATTTTGGGTCACATAGCTCACTGTCCATGCATTCCTTCTTGTGTGGTTCACTGTATCTCAATGGACTCACTTGGTTCCCCTCTTACAAATTGGCATAGTCGGCAGGATACAGTGACACCCATGCAGGCGAATGCAGCGGAGGGAGCGGCTCAGCCTGCCCTACAGGCTGTAGCAATGAGTTCAGGGGGTGGCGAGGCAGTGGCGCCCATCGCCATCCACAGGGCAGTGCCCCCACAGGCCCCAATGGGACACCTTCCAACGGGAGCTCTGTTACATAGTAACATAGTTTGTAAGGCCGAAAAAAGACATCTGTCCATCCAGTTCAGCCTGTTTTCCTACAAGTTGATCCAGAGGAAGGCAAAAAAAAACCCTGTGAGGTAGAAGCCAATTTTCCTCACTTTAGGGGGAAAAATTCCTTCCCGACTCCAATCAGGCAATCAGAATAACTCCCTGGATCAATGACCCCTCTCTAGTAACTATAACCTGTAATACCCTCCAGAAATACATCCAGGCCCTTCTTGAACTATTTTAGTGAACTTACCATCACCACCTCCTCAGGCAGAGAGTTCCATAGTCTCACTGCTCTTACCGTAAAGAATCCTCTTCTATGTTTATGTACAAACCTTCTTTCCTCCAGACGCAGAGGATGTCCCGTCGTCACAGTCACAGTCCTCGGGATAAATAGATGATGGGAGAGATCTCTGTACTGACCTCTGATATATTTATACATAGTTAATAGATCTCCCCTCAGTCGTCTTTTTTCTAAAGTGAATAACCCTAATTTTGATAATCTTTCTGGGTACTGTAGTCCACCCATTCCAGTTATTACTTTAGTTGCCCTCCTCTGAACCCTCTCCAGCTCTGCTATGTCTGCCTTGTTCACAGGAGCCCAGAACTGTACACAGTACTCCACGTGTGGTCTGACTAGTGATTTGTAAAGTGGCAGGACTATGTTCTCATCATGGGCATCTATGCCCCTTTTGATGCAACCCATTATCTTATTGGCCTTGGCAGCAGCTGTCTGGCACTGGCTTCTACAGCTTAGTTTGCTGTTCACTAAAATTCCTAGGTCCTTTTCCATGTCAGAGTTACCCAATGCTTTACCATTTAGTATGTACTGGTGACTTGCATTATTCCTTCCCATATGCATAACCTTACATTTGTCAGTGTTAAACCTCATCTGACCAAGCCTCCAGTCTATCCAGATCCTGCTGTAGCAGTGCACTGTCCTCCTCTGTGTTAATTACTTTACACAGTTTAGTGTCATCTGCAAAAAATGATATTTTACTATGCAAACCTTCTACAATATCATTAATAAATATATTGAAGAGAATAGGACCCAATACAGACCCCTGTGGTACCCCACTAGTGACAGTGACCCAATCTGAGTATCTACCGTTAATAACCACCCTCTGTTTTCTACCACTGAGCCAGTTACTTACCCACATACAAACAGGTTATTTTCTCCTAGGCCAAGCGTTCTCATTTGATATACTAACCTTTTATGTGGTACCATGTCAAACGCTTTGGAGAAGTCCAAATATACGACATCCATTGAGTCGCCGCGGTCAAGTCTAGAACTTACCTCCTCATAGAAACTGATTAAATTGGTTTGACATGACCAATCCCTCATGAAGCCATGCTGATACGGAGTTATTTGCTTATTTTCATTGAGGTACTCCAAGATAGCATCTCTCAGAAAACCTTCAAACAGTTTACCCACAACAAAAGTTAAACTTACCGGCCTATAGTTTCCGGGTTCTGTTTTTGGACCCTTTTTGAATATTGGCACCACATTTGCTATGCGCCAATCCTGTGGAACACTCCCCGTCAGTATAGAGTCCTTAAATATCAGAAATAAGGGTCTGTCGATGACATTACTTAATTCTCTTAGGATACGGGGGTGTATGCCATCCGGTCCTGGTGATTTGTCTATTTTAATATTTTTAAGACGTTGCTGTACCTCTTCCTGGGTCAGAGAATCTTGAATGTTGAATCATTTAGCTAAATATGACGGGAAAAACATGTTGCTATCTGACAGGGTAGACCAGGTTAGGGGAGCCATAAAGATGTATAACCTGGCCCCTGAGATATGTTCAGAGGTTGCCATCAACGCACTAGAAGGGCGGGCTAGACGGACCATCATGGTTAGGCCCCCAGCAGAGCGTGACACGTTTGATAAAATCTCGAAAAGGTACATGGAGGGTTGGCAGAGGTCATGACTCTACTTGCCCAATTCTTTAGCCGGACCCAGAGGGAGGATGAGAACCTACAGGACTATGCGACGGCCTTGCAGGAGATAGGGAATAACCTTGTTCGTTGAGCCCCTAGGGCTCTGGGTGATCCCGGAGGTGGAGACGATCCCTTGAGGGACCATTTTGTGGTACGGATCGGGGACGAGCAGCTAAGGCAACAAATATCCGAATACATAATCCAGAACCCGGACAAACCATTCGTGGAAGTCTACACAGAAGCAATCGCACGGGAACTCAGAATGACCAGGGGAACCATCAAAGCTGTGTCGGCTGTGCGGTTGACTGGTAAATTGCGGGAAGAATCCTCTGGAGAGGTCATCCAGGCGAAGCTGTGTGAGGGAGTGACTGCGCTGTGTTGAGATGGCTTGATGGAGGACGACGGCTGCTTCGACAAAGAGGAGTGCCCCCGTGGCCGTACCAGCCGCCCGACAGGCAGAAGAGGAAATTCCTATGGGACGACCCCGTCAGCAGAGGGAACGGATACGTGTCCGCTGCTGGAAGTGCAAAGGGCTGGGTCATTATGCCTGGAACTGCTCCTCGAACCTGGCAGACGAAGGGGAGGGGATGCCGTTAAACTCCCCACCGCCGCAGTGACAGGGCGGTCTGCGGCGAAGGCTGGAAGACGACGCCCTACTCATGGGAACCAAAACCTGTACTCCAAAAGTCCGGGGCTGGAAGCAGACTTGAGGGGCAGAGGGTTCGCTGCCTGGTGTATACCGGGTCGGAGTGTACAATTATGCCCTACGATTATTTTGAGGCCCATTTTGGGTGCAAGATGAGACCAGAAGCTGGCAGCCTGATCCACTTGATCGCAGCCAACAACGAATGCCTGGTAGTGAAGGGGGTGGTATGGATGAGGATAAAAATCTTTGGCCAAGTTAAGGGAACCAAAGGAGTGATCCTAGTGACACATCCCCCCAGGCGAGGGTTGACCGTGACATTAGGGATGAATGTCCTGCGGGACCTAGACCACCGGCTGTTTGCTAAGGAGGGCCCCTGCTATTGGCAGAGTGCCACAACTCATCGACCGACACAGAGTGAGAGAGTCCTCCGGCAGATGGTGAGGAGTTGTGGCTTGCAGAATAGCGTAGCTCCAGGCCAGTCTGTGGGTATTGTAAGGGCTCCATCGCGTGCCACAATGGTGTTTGGCCCCCGTCAGGAGCGGGTAGTTATGATGGCCATGGGCACCAACCGGAAGCTATACGGCTTGGAGGTCATGGTAAAACCCATTCCTAGTGGAGAAGAGAGAGCGAAACCGTTGATAGCCAGAGTCTTGACAACCCTGAGGGATGACGGGTACCCATCAGATGCATCAATCTGCAGGACCAGGAAGTCACCGTGCCAGCCGGGACCAAGCTAGCTGAAGTTAGAGTACAGGACGGGGAAGTGCTCCGGAAAGAGGTTCACTCTACAGCCAAGTCAGCAAGAGGTATGGACTTACGGTGTGGGGACAGCCCCGGAAGAAACCCCCACTGCGGATTGGAATGGCCGGAAGATTATGGAACTCATAGGTATGGACCAGGGAACCCTGACTCCAGAGCAGCGAGAGAAGGTAGAGGCCCTTCTGTCGGAGTACCAAGCTGCATTCTCTCGCCATGAGGTGGATTTTGGGTGTGCCACAGCTATAGCACATGAAATCCCCACCGGGGACACCCCGCCAATTCGAGAGCGATACCGGCAGATCCCTCCCAAGATCTATCAGGAGGTGAAAACCATGCTGGCAAGTATGCTGGATAATGGGGTTATTCAGGAAAGCCAGAGTCCATGGGCGGCACTTGTGGTACTGGTCCAAAAAAAAGATAGGTCTCTACGGTTCTGCGTTGATTACCGGAAGCTGAACGCAAATACGGTACGGGACGCTTACCCCCTCCCGAGGATTGAAGAGATGTTGTCCTCACTGGGAAGAGCACAGTTCTTCTCCACCCTCGACTTGGCCAGCAGATACTGGCAGGTGGCTATGGCGAAGAAAGATAAGGCGAAGACAGCGTTCAGCTCTTGGTACATTCCAACGGTTATTGGAGCACTGTCTGGGAGACCTGAACTTTGAATCGGTGTTGATCTATCTTGACGATGTGGTGATCTTTGGGAAGTCCTTTGAAGACCATCTGGCCCGGTTGTGGCAGGTCCTTCAAGGCTTAAGAGACCATGGGCTCAAGATAAAACAAAAAAAGTGTCAACTTTTTCATCAAAGCATTGAGTATCTGGGCCATGTGGTGACTCCAGAAGGGGTGCAACCCTCTCCCGGAAAAGTGGAAGCAGTTCAAAGGTGGCCACGAACGAAAACCCTACGAGAACTCCAGGCGTTTTTGAGGCTGGCGGGGGAATTCCATCAGTTTATCCCCAAATTTTCACATACTGTGGGGCCAGGGGGCGTAGCTAAAGGCTCATGGGCCCTGGTGCAAGAGTTCAGCTTGGGCCCCCTCTTCCCTCAGCACTGGTGCATCTAGCTTTTCTGCCGGTCAAGTCAAAAATTGCCCCCCCCCCAATGCCAAATTCTCACCCTAATCCTTTCCCTCCTAACATTACGTATATCACTACAGAACATACAGGGTAAGGCTACATTCACACGACAGTTGCTTTTGCGGCCATCCGATCTGCATATTTTGCGGCTCAGATGTGGACCCATTCACTTCAATGGGTCAGCAAAAAATGCTATGTCCGTTCTGTAGCCCCGCAAAAAAAATAGAACATGTCCTATTTTTGTCCGTTTTGCGGACAAGGATAGGCATTGTTACAGTGGATCTGCAAAAAAAAACGGATGCCATACGGATCATCCGTTTTTTGTGGATCTACAATTTTGCAGACCGCAAAACACAACGTTCGTGTGAATGTAGCCTAATACAGGGCCCCATACCTCTTACATCCAGTGACGTCTCCTCTGATGTAGATCTTCTCTTTCCTCAGACCAGACGCCATTTTTCAGCCATTTCTCATCTCTGCAGTTTGACAGAAAAAAATCTTAGTTTACTACTTTTCCATCATCCTCCCGTCTTCTGGACAAATCATCCTACCTCCACAGTACTGTGCCACTAGTACCATACAGATAGTGCCCTTCAATAATTATTGGCACACAGTGTCCTAAAATAACTGCACCCAGCAAATAGTGTCCCTGACAGTAATAGTGTAAACATAATGTCCCCCAGAAATAACTATGCTGATACTGTGCCAGGGTGCCCCCACAGTCCCAACTAATAATTCTCTGCCAGAGTGCACTTGTTAGTAATAGTGCCCCCAACAGTAATAATGCTTCCATAGTGCCCATACTAGTAATCATGTTCCCCAGAGAACCCCAGTAGTAATAATTCTCCTTATAATGTGACAGTACAAAAATGCCCCTTCATGTGTGCCAGTGCAAAAAAAAACCCTTTTAATGTCCCCATAGTGCCCCCATAATGTGCCAGTATAAAATACCCCTAAATAGTGCCCCAGTAGATGCCCTCAGTGCCCCCCAATAATTTGCAAGTATAAAATACCCCTTCTTAGTGCCCCCCCAGTAGATGCCCCCATAGTACCCACCATAATGTGTCCCAGCATAAAATGCCCCTATACAGAGACCCCCATATAAAATACCCCTTCTTTGTGGCCTCAGTAGATGCCCCCAATAATGTGCCAGTAAGAAGAGCCCCCATAGTGCCCCAATAATGTGTCAGTAAGAAGTGCCCCCAATAATGTGCCAGAAGTGACCCCAAAATTTCCCCCCAATAATGTGCCAGTAAAAAGTGTCCCACCTCCATAGATGCCCCCCAAATCATGTGCCAGTAAGAAACGCCCCCATGTGCAGTGTTCCCTCTAAGCCTGGGCAGCTGCTGAGCAGGATTGGCTCAGAGCTGAGAACAGCACCATCAAAGGTGGGCGATAGGAAAACCTAAGATAATTGCCACATCAAAGACATACAGTATAATCCGTACACCATGCTGTATAGTATACAGTATAATCCCTACACCGTGCTGTATAGTATACAGTATAATCCCTACACCGTGCTGTATAGTATACAGTATAATCCCTACACCGTGCTGTATAGTATACAGTATAATCCCTACACCGTGCTGTATAGTATACAGTATAATCCCTACACCGTGCTGTATAGTATACAGTATAATCCCTACACCGTGCTGTATAGTATACAGTATAATCCCTACACCGTGCTGTATAGTATACAGTATAATCCCTACACCGTGCTGTATAGTATACAGTATAATCCCTACACCGTGCTGTATAGTATACAGTATAATCCCTACACCGTGCTGTATAGTATAATTCCTACACCGTGCTGTATAGTATACAGTATAATCCCTACACCGTGCTGTATAGTATACAGTATAATCCGTACACCGTGCTGTTTAATATACAGTATAATCCGTACACCGTGCTGTTTAATATACAGTATAATCCGTACACCGTGCTGTATAACATACAGTATAATCCCTACACCGTGCTGTATAACATACAGTATAATCCCTACACCGTGCTGTATAACATACAGTATAATCCCTACACCGTGCTGTATAACATACAGTACAATCCATACACCGTGCTGTATAATATACAGTATAATCCATATACCGTGCTGTATAATATACAGTATAATCCATACACCATGCTGTATGATATACAGTATAATCCATACACCATGCTGTATGATATACAGTATAATCTATACACCATGCTGTATGATATACAGTATAATCTATACACCATGCTGTATGATATACAGTATAGTTCGTAAACCATGCCATACAATATATAGCATAACCCCACAGTTTATGGATTATACTGTATATTGTACAATATGGTGTATGGATTGTACTGTATATTATACAGCATGGTGTATGGGTTATACTGTATACTATACAGCATGGTGTACGGATTATACTGTATATTATACAGCATGGTGTACGGATTATACTGTATATTATACAGCATGGTGTACGGATTATACTGTATATTATACAGCATGGTGTACGGATTATACTGTATATTATACAGCATGGTGTACAGATTATACTGTATACTATACAGCATGTTGTACGGATTATACTGTATACTATACAGCATGGTGCAGGGATTATACTGTATACTATACAGCAGTGTGTACGGATTATACTGTATATTATGCAGCATGGTGTATAAATTATACTGTATATTCTGTATATTATACAGCATGGTGTATGGATTATACTGTATATTATACAGCATGGTGTATGGATTATACTGTATATTATACCGCATGGTGTACGGATTATACTGTATAGTATACAGCATGGTGCAGGGATTATAATTAGAGATAAGCGAACGTGCTCGAAATGAGCACTGTACCGCTTGGCTCCCCTGCGCTCGCAGGGGCAGGCAGCCCTCGTCCTCCCAGGAGGACGGAAGCGGCTGCCTGCGCCCATGCGAGCGCAGGGGAGCCGAGTGGTACAGTGCTCGTTTCGAGCACGTTCGCTCATCTCTAATTATAATGTATATTATACAGCATGGTGTATGGATTATACTGTACATTGTATAGCATGGTACAGGGATGATAATGTATACTGTACAGCAAATGCATGGCGGTTACACCATGCCGGAAAATATATCCCCTGCGCCATGCCGTACAATATACAGTATATACAGTGTACAAGTATACTGTATATGTATTGTGTGGCACAGTGTATGCATACTCACACACAAACACACATGAATACTCACAGTTACTTGGCCCTTTGGGATCTCAGACGCCACTTCCAGACTTTGGAGGGGGCTGGGGCCTTGTTCTCTCTTCTTCTTCTTTCATTGCATAAGGGAGGAGGCGGGGCCTGCTGGGAGCGCCGCACAGCTTACAGGGAACACTGCCTGCAAGTGGCAAGGGGGGGCCCCCTGGCTTATGGGCCTGGTCGCAAGTGCGACCGCTGCGACCCCTATAGCTACGCCACTGTGTGGGGCCCTTGAATGAATTGCTCCAGGGGACAGCCAACGGCCATAAGAACCGTCCAATTTTGTGGGAGGAGAGGCAGCAGAAAGCACTGGATGAAGTGAAGGATTCTCTGACACAAGCCCCAATCTTAGCTTATGCTCGGTTCAATACCCCATTTCTGTTGTACACGGATGGGAGCCTGCATGGACTGGGGGCCGTGCTAGCGCAGATGCAGGATGGAAAGGAGCGAGTTATCGCTTATGGGAGTCGTTCCCTCCGAGGGTCCGAGAGAAACCCGGACAATTACAGCTCCTTTAAGCTGGAGCTGTTGGCCTTGGTCTGGGCAATGACGGAACGCTTCGCCGAATACCTGACTGGGATGGAGGTGTTGGTGCTGACAGATAATAACCCTTTGGCACACCTAAATAATGCGAAGTTGGGAGCCTTAGAACAGCGGTGGATAGCTCGGCTGGTGAAGTTCAAGTACCGGATTAAGTTCAGGTCTGGAAAAGAGAACGCTAACGCTGATGCATTGTCCAGAGTACCTGTGGGCTCCCCAGATGGAGATATTGACGATGACCTGGAGGACTCTGAGACTCCTGACCTAAGTCGTCTACCTTCCTTTGCGGCGATAGCACACTCAAGTGGGGTGGCGCAAGGGCCACCTATGCTGTTAGGAAGAGACCATGCAAATTGGGTGCGGGCCCAGAATGAGTGTGAAGACATCTGGTGTATGAAACAGTGGGTCTGGCATAAGACATGGCCAAAGCCAGAGGAGCGAGAAAGTCTGATGCCTGAGGGCCACAAGTTGCTCTGGCAGTGGGACAAGCTGACAGTACAACACGACCTGTTGTATCGGAAGTTCTACACACAGGCAGAGTTGGAGCATCGGTGGCAAATCGTTATCCCAATTGCCGAGGCTCCACCGGCTGCTCGAGAAGCTCATGAAAGGGGCGTCCACTTTGGTAGTGATAAAACCTATAAGTGGCTACAGAGCCTGGTTTACTGTCCAGATCTCGAACGGATGGTGGAGGAGACCTGTCGGACGTGCAGAGCTTGTGACCTGAGCAAAAGTATAAAGCAGAGGGCTCCGATTCAGACCATCCAAACGTCCCAGCCATTAGAACTATTCATGATAGATTATGTGCAGGTGGGGCACTCCAATTCGCGTCATGGTTTTGTTTGGTTATGACCGATCATTTTACAAAGTTTGCGGTGGCAGTGCCCACTCGGGACCAGACGGCGCAGTCAGCACCGGAGGCCATCTGCCATCGTTTTATACAGGTGTATGGGTGTCCACGTCGGATACACTCAGATCAGAGGGCCTGCTTTCAGGGGGCCCTGATGAATGAACTATATCACCTGTACAGTATCGAGAAGTCCCGGACCACACAGTATCACCCGCAAGGGAATGGGGCATCTGAACGCTTTAATCGTACGCTCCTTCAGATGGTGAGGACGCTGGAGGATCAGAAATCCAGATGGCCAGAGTATCTCCCTGAATTGATTTGGGCCTATAATAATCGGGTGCACAGCACGACCGGTTACTCACCGAACATGCTTGGTCGGGCTGGAAGAGAGCTGGAAGAGTTGAACATGCCCTCGTCAGATAGTGAGCAAGCTTGCACTGCAACCGAGTGGACTCAAGAACATCGGCGATGGTTGAGGACCGTCCACAAGGCGGTGGGAGAGCGGTTGCAGCAACTGCAACACCTTAACTCGTTGCCAGTATGGACTGAAGTCTTCTCCCTGGGAGATCGCCTGGTGGTCACACCGTATATAGTTCGGAGCCAGGTGGGTTCCGATATACCCGTCTACGAGGTTGAACCAGAGGGGGGCAAAGGTCCTGTTAGAAATTCACATAGAAACATGCTGCGGTTGTGCCGGTTTCGAGAGCAGGCTCCACCCAGGACTGAACCGGTTTCCCAGAGAGAGGAGGTGACAGATGAGTGGTGGACGGTGTCTGGGTCCTATCCAGAGGGACTTCCTCCCCGGTCAGCTGTAACTGATCCGGAGTCACCCTCGGTGGTACCAAGTCAGGCACCCCCTCCTCAACTATGTCGGACGACAAGGGCCCACGGCAGGGATTCCTCCTCAATGCTATGCTCAGGAGCAGTTTGTGTGGGGAAACCCTGGGTCTGTGAGAGGGGTGTCAAGGTCGCCACTCTTTAGTGGGGTGGGATGTGAGGGGGTCACCGTCTGGGGCCCCCAAGATGAGACATAAGATACCCCATTTGAATACATCTGTGACTACATTGAATAAGCTATGAGTGAGATGACATGCAGTTTGTGTGACTGGCCACTAAAGGCCCTTAGTCGAGCAGCCCCCTTAGAACTAATGGAGCGAGATTTTAATAATTAATATAAAAATAAAAGTAATCTTATAGCTACATTGGATTTGTTTTCTTATTGAAATGAACTAGTAAAAGTAGCTTCTTATTTATTTTGTACATTTTTTGCCATGTCCTGACTTCCTGGGAAAAGCTAGAGGGGCTGGGTAGAGGAAGTGGCAGGAGGACAGACAGTTGGCAGTTGGAGAGCAACGGATTCAGACGCGTCTGCTAAATGGTTTACCTGGTGTCCTGTGATCAGCCAGAGGTTGAAGCCATCATCCACAGTGAGCAAGGAACGATTGTTGGAGATGTGCTGCCTGCTAAAGAGGATCTGCAGTCTACATTTATAATCAGGAGCTGAGGAGATCAGAGGCCTGCCTGCCCTGAGGCCAGCGTTGGATCATCCATCAAGAAAACCAAGCTGCCATTAGGGCCTGTACTAGAGATCTCAGCCTGAAACATTTTCCACTCAGTTAGTGCGCACTTTGAATGGGACTTAAATCCTGAGCTCAGGTCCCTCCCTGCAATCAGGGTGAGGACAATTTTTGCTGCCTCTGTAGCAGTTAAAGCAAGTGGATCCACATCCTGGTTCTGGAGTTACAAATACCCATGTGGGAGTTCAAGGGAGTCTAGCTAAGGTGGTGTGGTGGGCATTACCGGTATCCAGTATCTGTGTTTGGCCTCTGTGAGCCACAGTGCCCCTCAGCCGGGATTCCAGGTACACAGACCCCATATTTGGTGTTGATTCCTAGTGGTTCCAGTTCTCTGTGTTTGGTTAGGAGATCCTGCCATATTTAGCGGCATTTAGGCAAAATAGAAATCCTTAAAGGTACAGTACCTAAATTAAGGAATTCCTGGCTGGGGTCCCACTGTGGACAATCTTGGGTTGCTAGCAACCCAGAGCGTTTGTACCACCATTTCAGTATGCCGGAGTACACCTCACTCTGCGTGGTCTGGCTGGATCACAGTGTACATTATATTGTATATAGTTTTCTCCTCTAGAGTTAGTAAAGTTATTTTGGTTCACACAGCTCAATGTCCGTGCATTCATTCTTGTGTGGTCCACTGTATCTCAACAGACTCAATTGGGTCCCCCTCTTACAATTGTTCCAATATGCAGACATTTCTTGATGAAGCCTGTGATCTACGTGAGAGATTTCATAATAGAGACTACCCGGATAGAATTCTCAAAATAGCATTTGAAGAATGTGCTTCTGGAAGAGAGACCCTATTGGTACAAAACCATGTTGATAAAACAGCATGACAATTAGAATTATAGGAGTCTTCAATAATCCACACTCCCAGGTGAGAAAAAACATACTGTAGTCGCAAAACACTGGGACATTCTTTTAGAAGACCCTGATTTGAGGGAAACGGTAGGTTCATGCCCACAAATTACCTAGAAAAAAGGACAGTCTAAAGGACAGACTAGGGAGAAGCCATTATCAACCCCCACTGAGGCAAGGCACATGGGTTACTCTGCGTCCATCAGATATGTTTTACTGTGGAAATTGTCTAGCCTGTGACTCAATTTTGATCACTAAGACATTTTGGAGCTAATTTAATGGCATGGAATATGAAATCAGAGATTTCATTAACTGACAAACATAGATAGAAAATATCTTGCCAAATGTAATTTCCCCTTTGATTATGTAGGCAAATCAAAAAGACAATTTAGACAGAGAATGAGAGATTATAATGATATTCTCAATAAAAAAGAAATACCAGTGGCAAGACATATTCATCTGGTAGTCAAGGGTGATCCAACTGCCATAAAATTCATAGGCATACAATCTAAACCCCAGAACCGAAGAGGTGGTAATTAGAATAAACGTATTTTGCAAGCAGAATGCTAATGGATTTTTAGACTAAGAAGTGTCTCTCCCCAGGGACTTAACAAATGCCTATCTTTTAAACCATTTTTGTGAATCCCTCTTTATCAAATGAGGTCTAAATTGATTTTTCCACTTATGCTAGGCCATCTATACCGGTTCACTGGAGTCAGAAAACACCAGAGACCGTATACTTGCAAAACTGTCCTCATCCCACCTGCTCTGTATGTATGTACAGCATGCATTGTATCATTAATATCCCAAATTTAAAGTAATCTGATATCAATCAGATTACATATTAAGAATCTGATCTCACTTTTGATCAAAATTGTCTAATAGTCATGTTTACGTCTATCTCCTTTTCATATATAGAGCCTCTATTCCATTATAATTAGAGATGAGCGAACGTGCTCGTAACGAGCACTGTACCGCTCGGCTCCCCTGCGCTCGCATGGGCGCAGGCAGTCGCTTCCGTCCTCCTCACCCGACGGAAGCGGCTGCCTGCGCCCATGCGAGCGCAGGGGAGCCAAGTGGTACAGTGCTCATTACGAGCACGTTCGCTCATCTCTAATTATAATACATCTATTGTCTTAATCATTACAACTCACATTCCAGTCGAATTATTTGACTTATAGATTACATTAAATATGCAAGATTTTGCATGTAGAATTTCATTCAAATATCACATGCCCTGAAAACACGAATGCTTGACAGCTGATCAGCTGGGGACGGGCATCAAGTTCCCTGTAGTTACTAACTCCTTTAGACATCACTGTCAACATGAGACAGGGAAGTATAGGGGAGCTGATTATTGAAGCTCATTCACTCTGCTCTCCCCTGCTCCCCATTGGCTGGTGAAGCGGACAAGCCCCTAAGGGCATTCAATGTATAAGGAAGGTGCTGGCATTGGACTTTTGCCACTGCCACTTTTACGGACTCACCCTGTCACGCTGCTCCCCGATGAGCCAGCCTTATGGCAAAACACATTGGAGGGAGGGGTAGAGACTAGCAGAGGACCAAATAGCTCAGGCCCAAGGCTCCAGATGGCTGGGGTTCACTCTTTTCAGAGTGGGTGCTCCAACTACTGCCACGCCAGGGACAATTCCTACAGTACCTACACTATTAAGCATTGGGGAACACATACTCAGAATACTTGGTGGCAGATACAGACAGAACTTGTGAAGTCTATACTGCCATTATCAGTATCCTAACAACTAGCAGAGGATTATAGTCTAGAGTACCTGCCTGAACTTTTAATACATTTGATGAACCCCAGCACTAACACCTCTTTATGCCTGAGCATTCTACCCAGTTTAAAAGCACCTTCTCAACATTATCTTTTCATTTGGAAAATAAGTTAGGTTGTAATTCATCATATTGTAAAAAAAATACAGGTTTTTGAAATATATGCATTATATTGCGTTATATTTTAAATATTAATAGGGATTTATTTATGTGAATCAGACAGAGACGGGTAGGTGACTATATGTGTGAATGGTGTATATACTTTATTAGTATGTATCTAGCTCCTTTTGTCTGACTCTGATTCACAGATAAATATCTTGGTGTCTTCTTCACTAGTGTTGGGCGAGCATGCTCGCCCGAACACTATATTTGGCCGAGCGTAACCCGAACACCGCGTGTGCTCCAGCGCCATGCTTGAGTCCCCTCCCCGCACGTTTCTTGGCTGCTACGCAGCCAATCAGCGTGCGAGGAGGTACTGGCATTCACTGTAATGCCGTAGCCATGTTGGCTACTGGCATTACAGTGATTGGCTGGCCAGGAACGCGTCATGGGGTGCCATATAGCACCCGGTGACATGTGACCCGGCTCAGTCTGAGTCAGGGAGAGCTGCTGCAAGGAGGGACAGATAGTGTAGTGATAGAAATTGGCTAGGCAGGGCTAGTTTTTCTGTTTAAAAGACCCAAAAGTCCTTTTAAGGACTATTGTTACATCTGGTTGCAATATTTATTTATTTTTTTTGGGGGGGGGGGCAAAAATAGTGCATGTTTGCCTGACCTTAACACCACCTGCGCAGTGTGTGCTGTATAACATTTGTGTATCCCAAATACCTGACATCCGGTTTATTTTTTTCTGCTGCTAATCAAGGCGACATTACCTGCACAGCGTCTGCTGTATAACGTTTGCGCAAGGAGGGACATATAGTTTAGGGATAGAAATCGGCTAGGCAGGGCTAGTTGTTCTGTTTAAAAGACCCAAAAGTCCTTTTAAGGACTATTGTTATATCTGACTGCAATATTTATTTTTTGGGGGGCAAAATTGCCTTACCTTAACACCACCTGTGCTGTGTGTGCTGTATAACGTTTGTGTATCCTAAATACCTGACATCCGGTGTAATTTTTTCAGCCGCTAATTAACGCGACATTACCTTCGCATCATCTGCTGTATAACGTTTGTGTATCCTAAATACCTGACATCCGGTGTAATTTTTTCTGCCGCTAATCAAGGCAACATTACCTGCACAGCGTCTGCTGTATGACGTTTGCACAAGGAGGGTAGGAGGATAGTGTAACATAGTAACATAGTTTGTAAGGCCGAAAAAAGACATCTGTCCATCCAGTTCAGCCTATTTTCCTACAAGTTGATCCAGGGGAAGGCAAAAAAAAAAAAAAAACCCTGTGAGGTAGAAGCCAATTTTCTTCACTTTAGGGGGAAAAATTCCTTCCCGACTCCAGTCAGGCAATCAGAATAACTCCCTGGATCAATGACCCATCTCTAGTAACTATAACCTGTAATATTATTACCCTCCAGAAATACATCCAGGCCCTTCTTGAACTCTCTTAGTGAACTTACCATCACCACCTCCTCAGGCAGAGAGTTCCATAGTCTCACTGCTCTTACCGTAAAGAATCCTCTTCTATGTTTATGTACAAACCTTCTTTCCTCCAGACGCAGAGAATGTCCCCTCGTCACAGTCACAGTCCTGGGGATAAATAGATGATGGGAGAGATCTCTGTACTGACCTCTGATATATTTATACATAGTTATTACATCTCCCCTCAGTCGTCTTTTTTCTAAAGTGAATAACCCTAATTTTGATAATCTTTCTGGGTACTGTAGTCCACCCATTCCAGTTATTACTTTAGCTGCCCTCCTCTGAACCCTCTCCAGCTCTGCTATGTCTGCCTTGTTCACAGGAGCCCAGAACTGTACACAGTACTCCATATGTGGTCTGACTAGTGATTTGTAAAGTGGCAGGACTATGTTCTCATCACGGGCATCTATGCCTCTTTTGATGCAACCCATTATCTTATTGGCCTTGGCAGCAGCTGTCTGACACTGGTTTCTGCAGCTTAGTTTGCTGTTCACTAAAATTCCTAGGTCCTTTTCCATGTCAGAGTTACCCAATACTTTACCATTTAGTATGTACTGGTGACTTGCATTATTCCTTCCCATATGCATAACCTTACATTTGTCAGTGTTAAACCTCATCTGCCACTTTTCTGCCCAAGCCTCCAGTCTATCCAGTGTAGGGATAGAAATTGGCTAGGCAAGGCTAGTTTTTCTGTTTAAAAGACCCAAAAGTCCTTTTAAGGACTATTGTTATATCTGGCTGCAATATATATATTTTTTGGGGGAAAAATTGCATTACCTTAACACCACCTGTGCTGCGTGTTCTGTATAACAAAGGAGAATACATAAAATACAACTGCACACTGCTGCCATATAAAGCACAACATGCCATAATGACATAGAGTATTCCAAAGCTCATGCTATGCTTGTTTGATAAATAGAGACTCCTGGCAAATATATTTTGTACAAAATTATCTGAGCCCATTCACCGGATCGTCAAGGTGGTCTCTGCAGAATGGGAACCTAACACTATGTCCTACCTGTTACGTGCCAGACTTGGCTTCCATATAATCAGGGGGTGTTTTGTTCCACATGCATGTAATGTCCACTTGCCTTTTGCCATTTTTGATGCTTCAAAGGCCTCCCCTAGTTCAGGAGTGCAGACACTAACATGCATGCCGAATCACTCGGCTTTATAGTTGCACTGATTAAAAACAACCTGTGGAGCAAATGGGCTGGTCAGGAGTGCATGACCAAATGGAGTAGCCACACCTCCAGTACAAACTTACAAAGGAAAAAAAAGAGAAATTTCAGTCAGCACATCCCAGAGTGCAGGTGATGTGCTGACTGAAATTTCTCTTTTTTTTCCTTTGTAAGTTTGTACTGGAGGTGTGGCTACTCCATTTGGTCATGCACTCCTGACCAGCCCATTTGCCCCACAGGTTGTTTTTAGTCAGTGCAACTATAAAGCCGAGTGATTCGGCATGCATGTTAGTGTCTGCACTCCTGAACTAGCACTCCTGAACTAGGGGAGGCCTTTGAAGCACCAGAAATGGCAAAAGGCAAGTGGACATTACATGCATGTGGAACAAAACACCCCCTGATTATATGGAAGCCAAGTCTGGCACGTAACAGGTAGGACATAGTGTTAGGTTCCCATTCTGCAGAGACCACCTTGACGATCCGGTGAATGGGCTCAGATAATTTTGTACAAAATATATTTGCCAGGAGTCTCTATTTATCAAACAAGCATAGCATGAGCTTTGGAATACTCTATATCATTATGGCATTTTGTGCTTTATCTGGCAGCAGTGTGCGGTTGTATTTTATGTATTCTCCTTTGACATGTATTTAGCCATAGCAACCAGCACCTGCACTCTGGGATGTGCTGACTGAAATTTCTCTTTTTTTTCCTTTGTGTTCTGTATAACGTTTGTGTATCCTAAATACCTGACATCCGGTGTATTTTTTTCTTCCGCTAATCAAGGTGACATTACCTGTGCTGCATGTGCGGTATAACGTTTGTGTATCCTAAAAACCTCACATCCAGTGTAATTTTTTCTGCCACTAATCAAGGTGACATTACCTGCGCAGCGTCTGCTGTATAACAATTGTGTATCCTAAATACCTGACATCTGGTGTCATTTTTTTCTGCCGCTAATCAAGGCGACATTACCTGCGCAGCGTCTGCTGTATAACAATTGTGTATCCTAAATACCTGACATTCGGTGTAATTTTTTCTGCCGCTAACCAAGGCGACATTACCTGCGCATCGTCTGCTGTATAACGTTTGTGTATCCTAAATACCTGACATTCGGTGTAATTTTTTCTGCCGCTAATCAAAGCGACATTACCTGCGCAGCGTCTGCTGTATAACGTTTGTGTATCCTAAATACCAGACATTCGGTGTAATTTTTTCTGCCGCTAATCAAGGCAACATTACCTGCGCTGCGTCTGCTGTATAACGTTTGTGTATCCTAAATATTTCTGACATTCAGTGAAATTTTTCCTTCTGTTGGTGACAGCAACATTACCTGTGAAGTGTCTGCTGCATAACATTTGCGCATACTAAATATTTCTGACATTCGGTGAAATTTTTCCTGCTGTTGGTGACAGCGACATTACCTGCTCTGCGTCTGCTGTTTAACGTTTGTGTATCCTAAATATTTCTGACATTCGGTGTAATTTTTCTGCTCATACAGTTTAAAAAAATCTGCGCTACTGTACTTGTTACAAACTTGCATATATACCATTTAATATGCGCAAGGCGAGCAGTAAGGGACAGGGAAGTGGGCATACTGGTGATGGTGC
>ONZH01013211.1:0-59031 GCA_900303285.1 Rhinella marina | reverse complement strand
TGATAAATGCGGAGACCTTCAAATCTACACTGGGTAACTATACTGCAGAATTTATTCCTAGGGGGAACAAATACAAACACTTAAATTTAAACCCTGCGTGGCTTAATGCGGATGTTAAAAGGGCAATACATGAAAAACAAAGGGCATTTAAAATATACAAATCAGAGGGGCCTACTATAGCCTTTAATAACTACAAAAGGGTTAATAAAGATTGTAAAAGGACTATAAAAGCAGCAAAAGTTCAAAATGAAAGGCTGGTGGCCAGGGATAGCAAAACCAATCCCAAAAAATTCTTCAAATATATAAATGCAAAAAAACCTAGGTCAGAGCATGTAGGACCCCTTAATAATAGTGATGGGGAATTGATTACTGGGGATCAGGAAAAGGCGGAGCTACTGAATGAGTTCTTTAGTGCTGTATATACACATGAAGAGGTGGGAGCTGCTGCCGGTAGAGTAAGTGCTGGTGATACTTCATGTAATATACTTAACTGGTTCAATATAGATATGGTCAAAGCTAAGTTAAACAAAGTAAACGTGAATAAGGCTCCAGGACCGGATGGGTTACACCCAAGAGTTCTTAAGGAACTTAGTTCAGTAATTTCTTTGCCCTTGTATATAATATTCAAAGATTCTCTGGTGACTGGCATAGTGCCAAGGGACTGGCGTAAAGCAAATGTGGTGCCCATCTTCAAGAAGGGCTCTAGGTCATCCCCGGGGAATTACAGACCGGTGAGCTTAACGTCCATTGTGGGGAAACTTTTTGAGGGTCTAATAAGGGACTATATACAGGAATATGTTTTGGATAATAGTATTATAAGTGATAACCAGCATGGTTTTACTAAGGACAGAAGCTGTCAGACTAACCTGATTAGCTTTTATGAAGAAGTGAGTAGAAGTCTGGATAAAGGGGCGGCTGTGGATATTGTGTATTTGGACTTTGCAAAAGCGTTTGACACGGTCCCTCATAGATGTCTGACGGGTAAATTAAGGTCGGTTGGATTAGAAAATCTACTCTGTAACTGGATTGAGAACTGGCTGAAGGAGCGTACTCAGCGAGTGGTGGTGAATGATTCCTACTCTGAATGGTCCCCAGTTATAAGTGGTGTACCCCAAGGTTCAGTGCTGGGTCCACTTTTATTTAATTTATTTATTAATGATATAGAGGGAGGAATCAACAACACTGTTTCAATTTTTGCAGATGACACTAAGCTTTGTAGTAGAGTCCAGTCTATGGAAGATGTGCAGAAGTTACAAGCTGACTTGGACACACTGAGTGTTTGGGCATCCTCTTGGCAGATGAGGTTCAATGTGGATAAATGTAAAGTTATGCATCTGGGTACTAACAACTTGCATGCCTCCTGTGTCCAAGGGGAGTAACACTGGGAGAGTCACTTGTAGAGAAGGATCTGGGTGTCCTTGTAGACCATAGACTGCAGAATAGCATGCAATGTCAATCGGCTGCTTCTAAGGCCAGCAGAATATTGTCATGTATTAAAAGAGGCATGGACTCGCGGGACAGGGATGTCATATTACCACTGTATAAAGCATTAGTACGGCCTCATCTGGAATATGCTGTTCAGTTCTGGGCTCCGGTTTATAGGAAGGATGTCCTGGAGCTGGAAAGGGTGCAGAGACAGGCAACTAAACTGATAAGGGGCATAGAGCATCTTAGCTATGAAGAAAGATTGAAGGAGTTAAACTTGTTTAGTCTTGAGAAGAGACGTATAAGGGGGACATGATCAACCTGTATAAGTATGTAAATGGCCCATACAAAAAATATGGTGAAAAACTGTTCCAGGTAAAATCCGATCAAAAGACAAGGGGGCACTGCCTCCGCCTGTAGAAGCAAAGGTTCAGACTCCAGGGGCAACAAGCCTTCTTTACTATAAGAACTGTGAATCTGTGGAACAGTCTACCGCAGGAGCTGGTCACAGCAAAGACAGCTGAGGGCTTCAAAACAGGCTTAGATAAATTCTTAGAGAAAAAGAAGGTCACCACATATTAAAAAATGTAGAGTCATGTCTTAAGGTTACCCGTCCCCCTACCCTTCACAACTCCTACCCCCACCCTTGGTTGAACTTGATGAACATGTGTCTTTTTTTAACCGTATTAACTATGTAAGTATGTAACTATGTAACCACATAGAATGATACATGTCAGATTTTCAAAAATAAGTCTGGTCACGAAGGTGCAAAATGGCCTGGTCATTAAGGGGTTAAAGTGTAACTGCCGTTTTATTTTTGTATACCCTAATAGTACACCCTGCTGTATGAGTGCTTTTGTGCTTTAAAATGTAATCATTTTCAGTTTTACCTGATAATAACTCCCACAAATGCATGCTACTTTCCTATTCAGCTGCTCTCATCTCAGAGTGTTGTCATGTGCAAGTCATCTCTAAATAGAAGAGGGATCAGCACTGGGAGGAGGAGCTCAGCCCTGAGAGTCTGGAGCTGGGCTGAGGCAGAAAGTGGAGGGGGGAGGGCTGTTTGCATGCTGATATCTCCTAAATGGTACCAGCTAGAAACATGCAACTGGTCTTGTTTGAAAGCAGACAGTCCAGGCAGTGACATTCCCCTGTACTGAACAGATTTATGTCATTCTGGTATTGTCTGAAAGCTTTGAATG
This sequence comes from Rhinella marina, assembly GCA_900303285.1. Classification (NCBI taxonomy): domain Eukaryota; kingdom Metazoa; phylum Chordata; class Amphibia; order Anura; family Bufonidae; genus Rhinella; species Rhinella marina. The sequence goes on along the minus strand of ONZH01013211.1, from coordinate 56,404 downwards.
TCAGGTTTCAGACAGTATAAAGCCCATATCTCTAGCTGGTACCAAACCAGAGATATGAGCAGCTAAAAACACCCCCTCCCCATCTGTGTGGAAGATAATGAGGGACAAGTGACTATTAAGAGGCTAAAACAAATGCTTACCGATTTCTTACTGATTTCATATACTTGCAGGGCTTTTCTCTTTTTAGCTGTATGTGAGAGCATACACAGTGCTCTGGGGTAGTGGGGGAGGTAATCTGCATTCTGATTGGTCCTGCTAGTTCATGCGAGGAGAGCAATGGCTTATGGGAAGTGAGGGAAAAACAGGATGGCCTCAAGGACAGGGCAAAGATCACCACAGGAAGAGCAGCAGAGGCCATCTTAGGAAGATGCTGAAATAGAGGCACAGAGAAGTAGGGTTGACAAGGGCTGAATACAGACATCAGAAAGGTAAATGAAAAATACAGCTTCCTGAATATCTGCCCTTCAGCATCACATATGTTAGGAATTTCATTTTTGGTAGTGAAATGGCAGTTACACTTTAAATATTACTATAGAGATAGTACTAACACAGGTTAGCCCATATCTACTGGATAGGTGATCAGTGATCACTAGGGAATCCTACTGCTAAGACCCCCATAGATCAAGGGAACAGGGCTCCCTTAGTCCACTCCATGAAAGGTTATTTAATGCACATTCATGTCCTCCACTCCATTCACTTCTATGGGAATACTAAAGATAGACTTGCTCTGGTAAGGAACTTCCAGTGATCATACTTTTCACCTGTCTAATAGGTGAAATTCTTCTTGTTTCAACCCCTTAAACAAATGTAAATACTATTTCCATTAGGACTAATTTAAGGTCAATCCATGACTACTCTCTGTCTACTGGTGCATATAGCTACATTGTGATGCACGCAGCCATTTATGCTACAGCTGCCTGATATTTAACTAATGAGGATCGCACTGTATAGGCGGTCTGAATTCTTAATGGCCATGCTGTATTGAAGGTGCCATGCGGCCATTAAGAATTCAGACCACTGTACAGTGTGGTCTTCATTAGTTAAATATCAAGCAACTCCAGCCTAATTGGCCTCACGGTTCTTGACCTCAGCTGGCTGCAACTGATAAAGCTCATGACCGTGCCGTGTGGTTGTACCCAAATAGTGTTATTGTATGTACTCCATATGCCATTCCCGATTGGATTCCATATGACTGACTGCTGAGTCAATGAATACTTAAAAATTACATTCCCGCATATGGAGGCACAGGCACCATATCCATATCCATGCAAGCACCATAGCCATACAGATTTTCTTGCCTAAATTGCTGGAGAGGGTTACTGCTTTTGATTCAGCAAATACATCAGGGCACCATAATGGTACGGTCACATGGTCAGGTTTGCTGATGCAGTTTTGGAAGCCAAAATCAGGAGTAAATCATAAAAAGGACAGAAATGATTAAGGACAGATGTGACATCTCTTTTTTGAATTCACTCCTATTTTGGCTTCCAAAACTACATCAGGAAGCCTAACCATTTGACCGTATAGAAACATACAGTATGGAAGTGTGCCATATACTGTAGTGCAGTTTTTCATTTTCTAAGAAAGCTGGTATATTCATTGACTGGCAATTTTCTGTCATTCTTATTCTAGATAACTTGCGTTAATTGTGCAGATGTCAGTAAGAATATACCATTTTTTATTCTCTTCTCCATTATTTTTCCATTACATGAATGATTGTGATTCACTGTATATCTCTAATCTGGTGAATCAATTCTACCAACTTTGTAGATGAGCAAATCTTTAAAAATGTTATTTTCTTTATAAACTTGAACCCTGGGAACTGAATCTCCAATCTGTAACGGTGGCATTTTATTTACTGTTCTTAGCTACAAGTAGACAAAAAATATAGAAATAATCAATCTTTAAAATACCAGTTAGCCTAGAAAAAAATATTGTGCTTATGTATTTTATGGAGTATTGCTAGAATTCATACATAAATATTGTAAGTCATGTATAAAACACAGTCTAAAGGCTTGCGTTTTCATCATTTACTTATAAAATGTCCAATAGAATCCATTGAATGCAACAAAGGCTATCTAACAGAATTCAAGAATGTCTGTTTAAGACCCCACGTTTGGTTGTAGCTGACCCCAAAATCCCACCTTTCCTAATTATAAGTTCAGACCACATTTGAACATACAGCTATAGTATACATCAGTGATCTCATAGTCCTCCACCTGCTGTACAAGTGGCACATGGCACGGCACACTGTACTACTTACAGATAAGCAGAGTAAAGCATCTCAACTAGCATATGTTCATATGGCTGAGGTGACTTCTAGATAAGAGACAAGACAGCAAGTGTTATTTCCCCAGGGACTTGCCTTCTCTAAGTAGCAGTAGAGAGCTCTGTAATCAATCATCCTGAGCATTTTGCCTGCTGTTGTGTGTTCAAACCAGTATTCGTGTGTAGCTGGACAGTGGGCCACCAGAATGAATTTTACTGTTGGGTCCTTGGCAACACAGTCCAACACTGGAAATTACATGTCTATGGGCAGCTTTGGAAATTGTCATATTTTTTCAACATTTGTTAAAATGTATGAACATATTAGGCTTTCCACCTCATAGGGACATTTGCTAAACTATAATAAATGAACCTCAAGTGTTAACTAAAGTAGATGGAAAATCATCACAAACTCCTTGCTGAGTTTATTAGTTAAAAAGCAATGTGTGAGTTTTGCCGCTCTTTGACTTTGAATTGGTAATTGAAAATGCATATACTCAGCTAAATCTCAGATCCGCGTTTTAATTAGTAAAGTCTTCTTAAGGTAGTAAATAGCAGGCTGTACCTCTTCAAGTCAAAATATCATACCCATATATGGACAAATAAGGGACTCATTAAGTATGGACTGATTTGATTTCCACATTTACACATCAAATAAAATATAAAAGGTGTGAAGCTAAGGTATAGCTTTGCATTAATGGAGAAGTAATTGTAGGTCTCTAGCACTGAAGGAGTTAATGATGCAATGCACTGCAGATTAGAGCAGATAAAACAGAGACCTAGAAATCTCCAGAGGTAAATATTGTACCTTCATGTGGCAATTTAGGATGCTGTTAATGAAGCAAGACTTTGAAGATCTTCCATAAGCATGGAAGAGGTTAATGATGCTGTAACTAACTGTGGGTGGTTAGACGTGCAGAGGTATGGACGCGAGAGAGAAGTAATGATTTGAGTACCCTATTTTAGTGTTTCTGAAGTGCTAAAATATAGAGTAGGGATGGTGATTATTGCTTTGGAAGTTGTTTATTAGTGCTCTTAGCTGTTCAGAGTCATAAACTGGTAATGTGCATGAAAATACAGTAAAAAAACACTAAATCTAGCAAATACAGAGTTTATATTGAGTAATTGGCATAGTTATTTACTAGAAACTAGTAACTGTAGTTTAAGTCGTCTCTTAGACTGAGGTTATTAACAACATAGAAGGATATGTTTGGATAGGAAAAGTATTAACATACACCACTCACAACACAAAAAGTTAGGGATATTTGGCTTGTGGGTGAAATTTCAAAATGAACCTAAAATGCGCTCTAACCTTCACAGGTGAACTTAATGTGACCTTCATTAAACTTTTGAATGCACATGTCCAACTGTTTAGTGTTTCACTACTTTTTGCACAACTTGCCATTCTCTAACAAGGAGCGTAACAGCAAAATTCACAACAGGTGTTTGATCCATGAATCATCCAATCAATTTCCTGGTTTAATTAGAATTGGTATTTAAACAGTCAAGTAGGATGTTCTCAGATGGAAGTCGCCACTGAGCTTAGTGTCACAGAGTGTCATCAGCAGATTGCAATAGAGATACAGAGAGACTAGAAAAGTCACAGAAAGGCATAGAAGTGTATGTCCTTTGGCCACATCCCACACTGATGACCGCTTCATTGAGAACAATGCCCTGCAGAACTGGATGATGAAAGCCACACAACTCCAGGCACATTTAAGGGAGGTTAGAGGCACCCAAGTGTCATGTAAGAGCATTCCAAACCGTTTACATCAGCATGGTCTGCGTGTTAGCCTGCAAGGGTACCTGACCACAATACCAGACACAGGAGTCATCATCTTTCATGGACCAGGGAGCATCTACGCTGGATGAGGGACTAGTGGGCCTGTTCACTGATGAAAGTTGATTCATGCTGAGCAGAAATGATGGCAACCAACGATGTTGGAGACATCAAGGAGAGCACTATGCATCAGCCACTGTTGTCACCAGATGAGCCTTTGGTGGTGGTGGTGTTACAGTGTGGGCAGGTGTGTCTAGTCAATACAGAACTTCCCTACACTTTGTGAATGGTAAAGTGACAAGCCCATACTACTTGAATAACATCATTAATCCAGTCATTGTGCCTCTGCATGAACAACACAGGCCTAATTTCATCTTCATGGACAAATATGTGTCAGCTCATCGAGGTTGCGTCATTAGGGAACTGCTGCTGGTGACTGGGGTACCTCAAATGGAATGGCCTGAATTTTCTCCAGACCTGAATCCTATTGAAAACCGATGGGATCAACTGAGTCGCCGTGTAGAGGCTCGTAACTCTATATCCCTTCAAGAAAAGTGGGATGTCATGTCTCAGCAGACAATACATGGAATTGTGCACAGCATGAGAAATTGTTGCCAAGCTGTAATTTATGCTAAGGCCACATGAAAAGTTCTTGTGACTGACATTTTTTTTGGGGGTATACCCTCCACTGTTGTTGGCTTTTGTTTCAATAACTTGTTTGAGATGAGGAAATCACCATTGCATTCTTCTACTTAAATACCGTACTTTCATGATATAATATCACTGTAGCGTGAACCTTTTTACGTTTTCCATAAATTTAAGCCAAATATCCCTAAATTTATGTTAGTAGTGTACAGTCATGGCCAAAAGTTTTGAGAATGACACAAATATTATATTTTCACATGATCTGCTGCCCTCTGGTTTTATGTGTGTTTGTCAGATGTTTTTATCACATACAGAAATATAATTGCAATCATATTATAGTAACAAAAGCTTATATTGACAGTTAGAATGAGTTAATGCAGCAAGTCAGTATTTGCAGTGTTGACCCTTCTTCTTCAGGACCTCTGCAATTCTCCCTGGCATGCTCTCAATCAACTTCTGGACCAAATCCTGACTGATAGCAGTCCATTATTGCACAATCAATGCTTGCATTTTGTCAGAATTTGTAGGTTTTTGTTTGTCCACCCGTCTCTTGATGATTGATCACAAGTTCTCAATGGGATTAAGATCTGGGGAGTTTCCAGGCCATGGACCCAAAATCTCTATGTTTTGTTCCCTGAGCCATTTAGTTATCACCTTTGCTTTATGGCAAGCTGCTCCATCATGCTGGAAAAGGCATTGTTGATCGCCAAACTGATCTTGGACGGTTGGGAGAAGTTGCTCTCGGAGGACATTCTGGTACCATTCTTTATTCATGGCTGTGTTTTTAGGCAAGACTGTGAGAGAGCCGATTCCCTTGGCTATGAAGCAACCCCACGCATGAATGGTTTCAGGATGCTTTACAGTTGGCATGAGACAAGACTGGTGGTAGTGCTCACCTCGTCTTCTCCGAATAAGCTGTTTTCCAGATGTCCCAAACAATCGAAAAGGGGATTCATCAGAGAAAATGACTTTACCCCAGTCCTCAGCAGTCCACTCCCTGTACCTTTTGCAGAATATCAGTCTGTCCCTGATGTTTTTTCTGGAGAGAAGTGGCTTCTTTGCTGCCCTCCTTGAGACCAGGCCTTGCTCCAAGAGTCTCCGCCTCACAGTGCGTGCAGATGCACTCACACCTGCCTGCTGCCATTCCTGAGCAAACTCTGCACTGCTGGTAGCCCGATCCCGCAGCTGAAACACTTTTAAGAGACGGTCCTGGCGCTTGCTGGTCTTTCTTGGGCACCCTGGAGCCTTTTTGGCAACAAAGGAACCTCTCTCCTTGCAGTTCTTGATGATGCAATAGATTGTTGTCTGAGGTGCAATCTTTCTAGCTGCGATACTCTTCCCTGTTAGGCCATTTTTGTGCAGTGCAATGAAGACTGCACGTGTTTCTTTGGAGATAACCATAGTTAACAGAAGAGAAACAATGATGCCAAGCACCAGCCTCCTTTTAAAGTGTCCAGTGGTGTCATTCTTACTTAATCATGACAGATTGATCTCCAGCCCTGACCTCATCAACACCCACACCTGTGTTAATGGAGCAATCACTGAAACTATGTTAGCTGGTCCTTTTAAGGCAGGGCTGCAATGATGTTGAAATGTGTTTTGGGGGATAAAGTTCATTTTCTAGGCAAATATTGACTTTGCAAGTAATTGCTGTTAAGCTGATCACTCTTTATAACATTCTGGAGTATATGCAAATTGCCATGATAAAAACTGAAGCAGTAGACTTTGTAAAAATTAATATTTGTATCATTCTCAAAACTTTTGGCCATGACTGTATATATATATATATATATATATATATATATATATATATATATATATATTTATATTTATTATATTTTCTTTTAAAGACATGCACAAAACATGCTATTCACATCTTAAAAACTGAAGTAAGCAGACTTCTCCTCTACAATTCCGTATTTCTGTAGTTCAAGACAAACCATGAAATTGCACACAACTGATGTACATGTGTAATGGCCCACAGAAAAAGGTTTCACCAGGGCATAAGCAGGATTAGTGCCCTTGTGACCTATACGTTGATTATTTTTGATTTGTAGTAAAAATATATCCCTGTTATACCAAAGATGACTGTGCCAAGACCCTACAGGTCAACCTCAACGGAGTGCTAAAATTAACTTTTTGCAGGGCAAACAGAAGCTTGTAAGGTAGGAAGTAAACAAGTGAACCAGAAAATGGGGATATCAGTGATTTGTGAAAAGGGATAAAATGGAAAATCCGTCAGGAGGATTAAGACGAGTCTAAAATAAATGATTACCCAATCAAATAATTATTTTATAGTTTTGTACATATACAGTGCCTTGCGAAAGTATTCGGCCCCCTGGAACTTTTCAACCTTTTGCCACATTTCAGGCTTCAAACAAAAAGATATAACATTTTAATTTTTTGGTGAAGAATCAACAACAAGTGGGTCACAATTGTGAAGTGGAACAAAATTTATTGGATCATTTAAACTTTTTTTGTAATAATAAAACTGAAAAGTTGGGCGTGCAAAATTATTCGGCCCATTTATTTTCAGTTCAGAAAACTCACTCCAGAAGTTCATTGAGGATCTCTGAATGATCCAATGTTGTCCTAAATGACTGATGAAGATAAATAGAATCTACCTGTGTGTAATCAAGTCTCCGTATAAATGCACCTGCTCTGTGATAGTCTCAGGGTTCTGTTTAACCCCTTCACGACCGCCCACAGTAAATCTACGTCGCTGCTTGCTGGGCTTTGTGCAGCAGCGACATAGATTAATGTTTCAGCTTTGGGGGGACGATCAGGAGCCCCAGAATTTTTATATAGTTAAATATATATTTATTGTGTCCCCCCCTCAACATCATAATTTATGCCCATAAATTCAGGATGGCCGAGAGGGGAGGGGGGGACGGGGTGGACAGGCGAGCGGGCGGCAGCGCGATTTGAACCCGGCCGCGCTGCCTGTCTGCCTTCCCAGATGTTCAGGATGGCCGAGCGGTTTGCAAGCAGAGTGTCAGCATACAGCTGATACTCTGCTTGAAACTGCTGACATCGGTGCTGGCACCGATGTCAGCCGTTTAACCCCTTCCATGCCGCGGTCCATAGGGACCGCTGTATTGAAGGGGTTAACAGGGAGGGAGCTCCCTACCTCTCTAATCGGGTCGCTGCTGTGCCATGGCAGCAACCCGATGCTTGATGGGATCACAGAGGGAGGGAGCTCCCTCCCTCCTCCATCGGGACGCTGCTCTGCTGTGGCAGCATCCCGATGGTTACCATGGCAACCAGACGCTTTCACAGGCGTTTGGCTTGCCATGGTATAGCTAAGCCTGATCAAGCTCCTGCTAAAGGCAGGAGTCTGATCAGGCTTACTATGAATGAAAATACAGTGCAGTACACTATACAGTGTACTGCAGTGTGTTATACAGCCCTCAGACCCACTGGACTTGCAAGAACCAACTGGGTCTGAGTCAAAAAGTGTAAAAAAAAAAAAAAAGTGAAAAAAAGTAAAAAAAATAGTTTTACAAAAAATAAAAGTTTCATGTAAAAAAAAAGCACACTTTTCCCAAAATAAAGTAAAAAAAAATTGTAAAAAAAGGGGAAAAAAGAAAAGTATACATATTAGGTATCGCCGCGTCCGTATCGACCGGCTCTATAAAAATATCACATCATCCACCACGCCAGGTGAACGCAGTAAAAAAAAACAAAAATAAACCGTGCTAAAACAGCCATTTTTTGGTCACCTTCCCTCACAAAAAGTGTAATAGCAGGTGATCAAAAAGGCGTATTTAACCCAAAATGGTACCAATCAAACCGTCATCTTGTCCCGCAAAAATGATACCCTACCTGAGACAATCGCCCAAAAAATAAAAAAAATATGGCTCTCAGAAAATGGCAACACAAAAAAAGATTTTATTCTGTTCAAAAATAAATCTAATGTGTAAAAATTTCCAAAAATAAAAAAGTTAGACATATTGGGTATCGCCACGTCCGTAACAACCTGCTCTATAAAAATATCAAATGATTTGCGCCCTCAGGTGAATGCTGTAAAAAAAATTAAAAAACTATGCCAAAACAGCTATTTTTTTCACCTTGACTCACAAAAAGTGTAATAGCAGGCGATCAAAAAGGCGTATTTAACCCAAAATGGTACCAATAAAACCGTCATCTTGTCCCGCAAAAATGATACCCTACCTGAGACAATCGCCCAAAAAATAAAAAAAATATGGCTCTCAGAAAATGGCAACACAAAAAAAAGATTTTATTCTGTTCAAAAATAAATCTAATGTGTAAAACTTTCCAAAAATAAAAAAGTTAGACATATTGGGTATCGCCACGTCCGTAACAACCTGCTCTATAAAAATATTACATGAGATGGCCCCCCAGGTGAATGCTGCACAAAAAAAAAACAATGCTAAAACAGCCATTTTTTTCCCTCTTGCCTCACAAAAAGTGTAATAGCAGGCGATCAAAAAGGCGTATTTAACCGAAAATGGTACCAATCAAACCGTCATCTTGTCCCGCAAAAATTATACCCTACCTGAGACAATCGCCCAAAAAATAAAAAAAATATGGCTCTCAGAAAATGGCAACACAAAAAAAAAGATTTTATTCTGTTCAAAAATAAATCTAATGTGTAAAACTTTCCAAAAATAAAAAAGTTAGACATATTGGGTATCGCCACGTCCGTAACAACCTGCTCTATAAAAATATCAAATGATTTGCGCCCTCAGGTGAATGCTGTAAAAAAAATTAAAAAACTATGCCAAAACAGCTATTTTTTTCACCTTGACTCACAAAAAGTGTAATAGCAGGTGATCAAAAAGGCGTATTTAACCCAAAATGGTACCAATAAAACCGTCATCTTGTCCCGCAAAAATGATACCCTACCTGAGACAATCGCCCAAAAAATAAAAAAAATATGGCTCTCAGAAAATGGCAACACAAAAAAAAGATTTTATTCTGTTCAAAAATAAATCTAATGTGTAAAACTTTCCAAAAATAAAAAAGTTAGACATATTGGGTATCGCCACGTCCGTAACAACCTGCTCTATAAAAATATTACATGAGATGGCCCCCCAGGTGAATGCTGCACAAAAAAAAAACAATGCTAAAACAGCCATTTTTTCCCTCTTGCCTCACAAAAAGTGGTAATAGCAGGCGATCAAAAAGGCGCATTTAACCCAAAATGGTACCAATCAAACCGTCATCTTGTCCCGCAAAAATTATACCCTACCTGAGACAATCGCCCAAAAAATAAAAAAAATATGGCTCTCAGAAAATGGAAACACAAAAAAAAGATTTTATTCTGTTCAAAAATAAATCTAATGTGTAAAACTTTCCAAAAATAAAAAAGTTAGACATATTGGGTATCGCCACGTCCATAACAACCTGATCTATAAAAATATCAAATGATTTGCGCCCTCAGGTGAATGCTGTAAAAAAAATTAAAAAACTATGCCAAAACAGCTATTTTTTTCACCTTGACTCACAAAAAGTGTAATAGCAGGCGATCAAAAAGGCGTATTTAACCCAAAATGGTACCAATCAAACCGTCATCTTGTCCCGCAAAAATGATACCCTACCTGAGACAATCGCCCAAAAAATAAAATAAATATGGCTCTCAGAAAATGGCAACACAAAAAAAAGATTTTATTCTGTTCAAAAATAAATCTAATGTGTAAAACTTTCCAAAAATAAAAAAGTTAGACATATTGGGTATCGCCACGTCCGTAACAACCTGCTCTATAAAAATATTACATGAGATGGCCCCCCAGGTGAATGCTGCAAAAAAAACCCCCAAAAAAACGATGCCAAAACAACCATTTTTTTCCCTCTTGCCTCACAAAAAGTGTAATAGCAGGCGATCAAAAAGGCGTATTTAACCCAAAATGGTACCAATCAAACTGTCCTCTTGTCCCGCAAAAATGATACCCTATCTGAGACAATCGCCCGAAAAATAAAAAAATATGGCTCTCAGAAAATGGCAACACAAAAAAAGATTTTATTCTGTTCAAAAATAAATCTAATGTGTAAAACTTTCCAAAAATAAAAAAGTTAGACATATTGGGTATTGGCACGTCCGTAACAACCTGCTCTATAAAAATATTACATGAGATGGCCCCCCAGGTGAATGCTGCAAAAAAAAAAAAAAAAACGATGCTAAAACAACCATTTTTTTCCCTCTTGCCTCACAAAAAGTGTAATAGCAGGCGATCAAAAAGGCGTATTTAACCCAAAATGTTACCAATCAAACTGTCATTTTGTCCCGCAAAAATGATACCCTACCTGAGACAATCGCCAGAAAAATAAAATAAAATATGGCTCTCAGAAAATGGCAACACAAAAAAAAGATTTTATTCTGTTCAAAAATAAATCTAATGTGTAAAACTTTCCAAAAATAAAAAGGTTAGACATATTGGGTATCGCCACGTCCGTAACAACCTGCTCTATAAAAATATTATATGAGATGGCCCCCCAGGTGAATGCTGCAAAAAAAAAAAAAAAACATGCCAAAACAGCCATTTTTTCCCTCTTGCCTCACAAAAAGTGTAATAGCAGGCAATCAAAAAGGCGTATTTAACCCAAAATGGTACCAATCAAACCGTCATCTTGTCCCGCAAAAATTATACCCTACCTGAGACAATCGCCCGAAAAAAAAATATATAGCTCTCAGAAAATGGCAACAGAAAAAAAGATTTTATTCTGTTCAAAAATAAATCTAATGTGTAAAACTTTCCAAAAATAAAAAAGTCAGACATATTGGATATCGCCACGTCCGTAACAACCTGCTCTATAAAAATATCACATGATTTGCGCCATCAGGTGAATGCTGTAAAAAAAAATTAAAAAACTATGCCAAAACAGCTATTTTTTTCACCTTGACTCACAAAAAGTGTAATAGCAGGTGATCAAAAAGGCGTATTTAACCCAAAATGGTACCAATCAAACCATCATTTTGTCCTGCAAAAATGATACCCTACATGAGACAATCGCCCGAAAAATAAAAAAAAATATGGCTCTCAGAAAATGGCAACACAAAAAAAGATTTTATTCTGTTCAAAAATAAATCTAATGTGTAAAACTTTCCAAAAATAAAAAACTTAGACATATTGGGTATCAACACGTCCGTAACAACCTGCTCTATAAAAATATCACATGATTTGCGCCCTCAGGTGAATGCTATAAAATTTTTTTTTTAAAAACTATGCCAAAACAGCTATTTTTTTCACCTTGACTCACAAAAAGTGTAATACCAAGCAATCAAAAAGTCTTATGTACCTCAAAATGGTACCAATGAAAACATCACCTCATCCCACAAAAAATAAGCCCCCACATAAGACAATAACTCAAAAAAATAAAAATCAATAGCTCCTGCAAACCAATCCATAAAAATCTGTTCTGCAAAATCCATATGGCACTCCTTCTGTTTTGAGTCCTGCCATGTGCTCCCACAGCAGTTTACCACCACATATGGGGTGTTGCAGTATTCAGGAGAAAATGGGGAAAAACGTATGGAGTGCTTTTCTTCTGTTAACCCTTGTGAAAATGAAAAATTTGGGGCTAAAGCAACATTTTATTAGAAGAAATGAAACTTTTCATTTTCACAGCCAAGTGTTTCCAAATTCCGTAAAACGCTTAGGGGGTCAAAGTGGTCAGTACCCCCCTTAAAATATTCTTTGAAGGGTGTAGTTTCCAAAATGGGGTCACTTTTTGAGGGTTTCCACTGTAGGGGTACGTCAGGGTCACTCAATTAAAAAATGGTGCCTAAAAACCATTCTAGCAAAATCTGCCTCCAAAATCCATATGGCGTTTCTTTCCTTCTGATCACTGCCACAAACCCATAGAGACGTTTACCACCACATATGGGGTATTTCTGTAAACTGCAGAATCAGCGTAATGTATATTGATGTTTAGTTTGCTGTTAACCCTTGCTGTGTTGCAAGAACAAAATTATTAACATGAATAATCTACCAAAAAAGTAAAATTTTGAAATTTCACCTCTATTTTCCTTTAATTCTTGTGGAACACCTCAGGGGTTAACAAAGTCCCATCCCATCCCAAAACATCAGTTTTTTATAATTTGAGGGGTGTAGTTTCTAAAATGGGGTCATTTATGGGTGGTTTCCATTACTTAAGCCCTTCAAAATCACTTTATATCTGAATTGGTGCTTAAAAAATGGTTTGGGAAATTTTGTTGAAAATTTGAAAAAATACTTCTAAACTTCTATGCCTTCTAACGTCTGAAAAAAGTAAAATGACATTTATAAAATGATGCCAACATAAAGTACACATATGGGGAATGTAAAATAATAACTATTTTTGGAGGTATTACTATGTATTTTGAAAGTAGAAAAATTGAAATTTGGAAATTTGCTAATTTTTCTAAACTTTTGCTAAATTTGGTATTTTTTTTATAAATAAAAATGAAATATTTTGCCACAAATTTACTACTATCGTGAAGCACAATATGTGACGAGAAAACAATCTTAGAATGGCCTGGATAAGTAAAAGTGTTCTAAAGTTATTACCACATGAAGTGACACGTGTCAGATTAGCAAAAAATGGCCTGGGCAGGAAGGTTTTAACTACCTTTCAGCATGAAAGGGTTAAAGCACAGAGAGCATCATGAAGACCAAGATGAGGTGGGAGAGTCTGTCCATAGGACAACAATCAGTCGAACACTTCACAAATCTGGCCTTTATGGAAGAGTGGCAAGAAGAAAGCCATTTCTCAAAGATATCCATAAAAAGTCTCGTTTATAGTTTGACAAGCCACCTGGGAGACACACCAAACATGTGGAAGAAGGTGCTCTGGTCAGATGAAACCAAAATCGAACTTTTTGGAAACAATGCAAAACTATATGTTTGGCGTAAAAGCAACACAGCTCATCACCCTGAACACACCATCCCCACTGTCAAACATGGTGGTGGCAGTATCATAGTTTGGGCCTGCTTTTCATCAGCAGAGACAGGGAAGATGGTTAAAATTGATGGGAAGATGGATGGAGCCAAATACAGGACCATTCTGGATGAAAACCTGTTGGAGTCTGTAAAAGACCTGAGACTAGGATGGAGATTTATCTTCCAACAAGACAATGATCCCAAACATAAAGCAAAATCTACAATGGAATGGTTCAAAAATAAACGTATCCAGGTCTTAGAATGGCCAAATTAAAGTCCAGACCTGAATCCAATTGAGAATATGTGGAAAGAGCTGAAAACTGCTGTTCACAAACGCTCTCCAACCAACCTCAAAGAGCTCGAGCTGTTTTGCAAGGAAGAATGGGCAAGAATTTCAGTCTCTAGATGTTCAAAACTAATAGAGACATACCCCAAGCGACTTGCAGCTGTAATCGCAGCAAAAGGTGGCGCAACAAAGTATTAAGGCAATGGGGGCCGAATAATTTTGCACGCCCCACTTTTCAGTTTTATTATTACAAAAAAAAGTTTAAATGATCCAATAAATTTCGTTCCATTTCACAATTGTGACCCACTTGTTGTTGATTCTTCACCAAAAATGTAAAATGTTATATCTTTTTGTTTGAAGCCTGAAATGTGGCAAAAGGTTGAAAAGTTCCAGGGGGCCGAATACTTTCGCAAGGCACTGTATATTCACTACACACAGAGTGATCTATTTCAAGCATTTACTTATTTTAATGTTGATTATTATGGCTTACAGCTAATGAAAACTCAAAAGTAAGTATCTCAGAAAACTAGAATATTGTGAAAAGGTTAAATGTTGTAGACTCATGGTGTCACACTCCAGTCAGCTAATCAACTCAAAACATTTGCAAAGGTTTAAATGGTCCTCAGTCTGTTTCAGTAGGCTACACAATCATAGGGGAGACTGCTTACTTGACAGTTGTACAGAAGACAATCATTAACACTCAACCGGGAGAGTAAGCCATAAAAGTTAATTGCTAAAGAAGCTGGCTTTTCTCATAGTGCTGTATCCAAGGTCACAAGCAACAAAGATTACTGCAGCCTTGAAAGGTTTGTCAAAAATGGGCAAGTCAAGAATATGGGGGAGATTCGTAAGGAGAGGACTGCGGCTGGAGTCATTGCTTCAAGAGCTACCACACACCGACGTATCCAGTACATGGGCTGTTGCATTCTTTGTGTCAAGCAACTCATGACCCAGAGACAATGTCAAAAGGGTCTTACATGGGCTAAGGAGAAAAAGGACTGAACTGTTGCTCAGTGTTCCAAAGTCCTGTCTTCCAATTAAAGTAAACTTTACATTTCATTTGGAAATCAAAGTCCCAGAGACTGGAGGAAGAGGCACACAATCCAAGTTGCTTGAAGTCCAGTGTGAAGTTTCTACAGTCAGCAATAGTTTGGAGAGAGATGTCTTCTGCTGGTGTTGGTCCACTGTGTTATATGAACTTAAAGTCTGCATAGCCATCTACCAGGATTTTAGAGAACTTCATGCTTCCCTCTGTTGAAAAGCTTTATGAAAATACTGATTTCATTGTACAACAGGACTTGGCACCTGCCCACACTACCAAAAGTACCAATACTTGGTTTAATAACCATGGTATCACTGTGCTTGATTGGCCAGCAAATTCACCTGAACTAAACCCCAGGGAGAATGTATGGGGTATTGTCAAGAGGAAGATGAGAGATACCAGACCCAACAATGCAGACAAGCTGAAGGCTGCTATCAAAGCAACCTGGGCTTCCATAACACCTCGGTAGTGCCACAGGCTGATCGCCTCCACGATACTCCGCATTGATGCAGTAATTCATGTGAAAGGAGCGTCATCAGGAAAGGGTTAAATTTGCAGGTAGAGAAGAAGAAAACTGGGACTTTACAGGGATGCATGGCTCAGAGAGATTCGAGTTCAGTTTAGAAACTTTATTGATGCTAAAAAGGCAACTAATTTCGGGATTAAATGGATCATTTCATCAGGCACAGTACACCATCTCCTCTTTTTATTTCAGATACTACATTTTTAAATTTAAGATGTATTGGAAAAATACAAAATGATATATAGCAATTGTGTTGCTCTGCACTGCATAGCCCTTATAGAAGAAACCGTAGGGGTTCCTGTTAAAGTTGGAATAAAAAGAGTGTAGAGTGACACTTTATTTTATGTGTGTTTTCCACTTTCTATGGGTAACACCTTTATGCATCTATTTACATCTACTGCTTCCTAACTTCAAAAATAGAGATCTAACTCCACTTATTACAGCAATGGAATTTAGAAGAAGCTTATCCTCTATTCCATAATCATAAAGCAATGCTACTCACAGCAGGCCTTCATTGCCCTTGTAAAATCTTTTCTATGTTGCCAATGCAGTAAGAAAAAAAAGGACTTGCATAGTATAATAATTGTTAGAAGGGATTAATGATGATTACACCACAGGTTTTAAACTGGATAGGATTTATCAAGCTTTAGTCTGTAGTTTGCTGAAAAAGTGGACTAAAAGCCTATAAAATAGATCTTTCTTATCACGGTATCCATTACCATTAAGTTAGCTGTTTGTGACAACTTATATGTTCAGATTCTCTGTATTTATCCATAAAGAACAAAAATACATAAGCAGTTTCCTCCTTTGTGACATTGCCACCGTGCCAGTCATGTGTGTGCAGTGCCGTAGACAATCATCAGAATAGGTGATCTGTAGCAGTAATGGTACAACCACATAGCGCAGTCGTGGCACGGTCGCAATGCGGCCACACTGCGATTGAGTACTACACGACTGTATGTGCCGCAGCTAACTCTTGTTAACTAGGGAAGATTGCACTGTTTAGTTGGTCAGCATTGAGCTACAAGAGAGTATCAATATAGTATATCATATTATACTTTTTATCATGTATGCTTGTTTCTTGTTTTACAGGCATGTAAACACAATCGGAGAGCTTTATCAAACTGGTGTAAAGTAGAACTGGCTTAGTTGCCCATAGCAACCAATCAGATTCTGCTTTTCATTTTCCAAAGGAGCTGTCAAGAATGAAAGGTGCAATTACACCGGTTTGATAAATCTCCCACAATATCGTTGACCCTAATGCAGATATGTTCAGTTGGTACAGCAACCGGGATAATATACAGCTCTGGAAAAAAATACGAGACTTGTTACGAGAAGCGGGTATAGACCCAGTGTGCCAACTAACCAGTTTGACTGTGGGCTAAACCTAAGAGCGTTGTACTGGCAATTCCCTGTTATTGACCCTTTAACCCCTATACAAGGAACTGGACTTTGCATGGGAAAGCAACCAGGCTGCTACCTCCTGGAGTAGCCTTTGTGTAGATAGCAGTTGACCCACAGGATTCAGAGTCACCAATGCAAAGAACTAAGGACTCAGGCAAAAGGTGTAGTCTGAACAGACTTGGTAGAAGTTGATGGACTTATGTCTTTTTTTCAACCATATTAACTATGTAACTATGTAACTATTGTACACGGGTAGTCAGACGAGAGACCACACCTTAGCACGAAGTACAACTAAAGTATTTTTTTTTAATTTATGTCCTCTTTCTGTAATGGTCATTTTGATATAGGGGGGTATATGGTTTAGGTCAAGGGGGTTGGGGCTAGTAGCTGCAGGGTGGCATATTTTTTTAACCTGTTTCTGACCGCCTTACGTAGATATATGTCAGCAGGCACCTAGGGCTAAAGTCCGTGAAATTTTTTATTGCTGATTTCTCTTGTAACTGAGGCTGCAGGGGTTTCAACAAGGAGTTTGAGCCTCACTGCAGAACTGATCTGGGTCTACCAAGCCCCACATAATCACTAGGACTGGAGCAGGAGGTGCCACTTCCTGATTTGTATACACAGCGCTTATTAGGCGCTGAGTATATAAATGATGGGGAAGGCATGGGAGTTATAAAACCTGCCCCTGTCTTCTCCATGGGGAGCCCAGCTGTCACTGAGAGCCAGTCTCCTGCTCCCACAGCTGCAATGTCTACAGGGACATTTTAGTCTACAGGCGGTACACAAGTGGTTAAAATCTGGACTAGTTGGGAAGTTGTTTCATTTGTTACTCTGGATGCATTGCAGCAAACGATAAAATGTTTTTTTGGACTCATCTAAGCACTGACAATATGCAGTATGATGAATAATAGAGATGAGCGAGCATACTCATCCGAGTTTGGTGCTCGTTCGAGTATTAGGGTACTCGTAAGTACTCGCCGCTCGGACGAGTATCTCGCCATACTCGAGGAAATGGCAACTTCCGCATCGTGCTTTTTTGGCGCCTATAAACACAGCCAATCACAAGCCAGGAGACTCTACAGTACACCCAGCATCACGTGGGGCCCTTACATGTCGATAGCAGGGGTTGGCTGGCCTGATCAGGTGACCCTGGAATATACTAGTGACTGGCCGCGGCGCTCGGCTCAGATGCCGTCTGGATGTCGTTAGGGATAGAGCTGCTGCCTTTCAGGGACAGTGTTAGGGCCTGAATTTAGTTCTCAGTTAGGCAGGAATCACCAACAAAGAACCCAACAGCCCTTCTAAGGGCTAGAAGAATTTTTTTTTTGTCTCCTGGCTTGGCTGGCTGGCTGGCACTAGTAGTGCAGCTATCGCCATACCTAACCCTGTTTTTTTTTTATTGTCTATCTCAGTGATACAAATCCATTGCACACAGCAGTGTGGAACCATTTTGTGTGTCACAGTTCAGCACTGACTCACTCCCATCCATATATACTGTCCAGGTGACACTTTCTGTATGTCACAGAATACAACCAAGTCATTTGCTACCAATATCATCTACCGCTTGATCCAGAAAACTCTCTGTGCGACATTTGTCTGGGTCGCAGACTAAATAGCCACCGTTAACAGGGTGTCAGTCAGTTCTACCATATTTCCTGCACGTCACGTTCCCAAAAAAACAAAATATAAAAAAAAAATATATTTTTTCAGTTGTTTTAGCTCAGTGATACAAATCCATTTTACTCAGCTTTGTGTAACCTTTCTGTGTGTCACAGTTCAGCACATTCGCTCCGATCCGTATATACTGTCCAGGTGACACTTTCTGTACGTCACACAATACAACCAAGTCATTTGCTACCAATATCATCTACCGCTTGATCCAGAAAACTCTCTGTGCGACATTTGTCTGGGTCGCAGACTAAATAGCCACCGTTAACAGGGTGTCAGTCAGTCCTACCATAGTTCCTGCACGTTACGTTCCCAAAAAAACAAAATTGTAAAAAATATATAAAAAAACAAATATAAAAAGAAAAATTATTTTTTCAGTTGTTTTAGCTCAGTGATACAAATCCATTTTACTCAGCTTTGTGTAACTTTTCTGTGTGTCACAGTTCAGCACATTCGCTCCGATCCGTATATACTGTCCAGATGACACTTTCTGTACGTCACACAATACAACCAAGTCATTTGCTACCAATATCATCTACCGCTTGATCCAGAAAACTCTCTGTGCGACATTTGTCTGGGTCGCAGACTAAATAGCCACCGTTAACAGGGTATCAGTCAGTTCTACCATAGTTCTTGCACGTCACGTTCCCAGAAAAACTAAATAAAAAAAATAAATTATTTTTTCAGTTGTTTTAGCTCAGTGATACAAATCCATTTTACTCAGCTTTGTGTAACCTTTCTGTGTGTCACCGTTCAGCACATTCGCTCCGATCCGTACATACTGTCCAGATGACACTTTCTGTACGTCACACAATACAACCAAGTCATTTGCTACCAATATCATCTACCGCTTGATCCAGAAAACTCTCTGTGCGACATTTGTCTGGGTCGCAGACTAAATAGCCACCGTTAACAGGGTGTCAGTCAGTTCTACCATAGTTCCTGCACGTCACGTTCCCAAAAAAACAAAATATAAAAAAAAATAATATTTTTTCAGTTGTTTTAGCTCAGTGATACAAATCCTTTTTACTCAGCTTTGTGTAACCTTTCTGTGTGTCACAGTTCAGCACACTCGCTCCGATCCGTATAATCTGTCCAGGTGACACTTTCTGTACGTCACTTAATTCTACCGGACTTAACAAGTTTGTGGGTTTCAGTATACCAGGCCCGTGTAATTTTTTTTTTTATCATACACCTATATATAAAAAATTTTGAACCCCAGGGCTAAGGGTCGAGGGCAAGGGCGTGGGCATTCAATTACTGAAGGGGGCAGAGGCCGTGGTCCTGGGCAGGGTGAGACAGTACCCGCTGATGAGGGAGCAGGGGAATTCCGCAGAGCTACACTCCCTAGCTTCATGTCTCAACTTACAGGGACACGTGGTAGAGGACTGTTGAAAACACAACAGTGCGAACAGCTGATGTCGTGGATTGCGGACAATGCTTCAAGTAATTTGTCCACCAGTCAGTCTTCCACGCAGTCCACCCACGTTACCCAAGGGAGCACTCCTCTGGCTCCTCCACCTCAACCTCCTTCCCCCCAGTCTGCCCCCTCCCAGGAAAATTTGGAATGCGATCCGGCATACTCTCAGGAACTGTTTTCTGGACCCTTCCCAGAGTCACAAACCACTTCTCAGGTTGCTGCTGACCTCGTTCCCGATGCCCAAGTTTTCCAACTGTCGCAGTCTGTGGGTGATGATGATGACAATGTTGAGTTAGTGGAAGAAGTATGTAAAGAGGTGTCAGACGATGAGGAGACACGGTTGTCAGACAGTGGTGAAGTTGTTGTTAGGGGAGGAATTCCGAGGAGGGAGCAGACTGAGGAATCGGAGGATGACGAGGTGACTGACCCAAGCTGGGTTGATATGCCGAGTGAAGACAGTGCTTCTGAGGCGGAGGCGAGTGCTGCACCAGAACAGGTTGTAAGAGGCAGTGGTGTGGCCAGAGGGAGAAGCAGGGCCAGAGTTGGTGCATCTTCAGCAACTGTTTCACGTAGTGAAGCTCCCGTGGTGAGGCCTAGATGTTCGCAAGTCTGGAGGTTCTTTAAAGAAAGTGAGGATGACCGACGGACTGTGGTGTGCAACCTGTGCCACACCAGGATCAGCAGGGGTGCCACCATTACTAGCCTAACCACCACCAGCATGCGCAGGCATATGAGTGCTAAACACCCCACTCAATGGACCCAAGGCCGTTCACCACCTCCTGCGGGTCACACCACTGCTCCTTCCCCTGTGTCACTCGCTGCCTCTGCTAGTAAACCCCCCGCATCACTCGCTGCCTCTGCTAGTCAACCCCCTGCCCAGGACCCCAGCACGAGCGCCTCCCGCCGGAAAACCACACCTTCGCCTCCACGATCCTCCACAGCGTCCACCAACGTGTCCCAGCGCAGCCTTCAGCTGTCTTTACAGCAGACGCTGGAGCGCAAGAGGAAATACAGTTCCACCCACCCACATGCCCAAGCCCTCAACGTCCACATCTCCAAATTGCTTAGCCTGGAGATGCTGCCCTATAGGCTGGTAGAGACCGAGGCCTTTCGAAATCTCATGGCGGTGGCTGCCCCTCGGTATTCCGTCCCCAGCCGCCACTATTTTTCCCGATGTGCCGTCCCAGCCCTACACCAGCACATGTCACAGAACATCATCCGTGCCCTGACCAACGCTGTTTCTGAGAAGGTCCACCTAACCACGGACACGTGGACAAGTGCTGCCGGGCAGGGACACTATATCTCACTGACGGCACATTGGGTTAACTTGGTGGAGGCTGGGTCCGAGAATGACCCTGGGGCCGCTCATGTACTGCCCACACCGAGGATTGCGGGGCCTACCTCGGTCACGGTCTCTCAGACGTACTATGCCTCCTCCTCCTCCGACCCCTCCTCCTCCACCGAATTACCATCCGTGGGCACGGCGCCTTCAGTCGGTAGCTCTAGGCGCAGCAGCAGTGCCGTGGGTAAGCACCAGCAGGCGGTACTCAAACTGCTGAGCTTAGGTGACAAAAGGCACACCGCCCAAGAGCTGTTACAGGGCATCACGGCGCAGACCGATGTGTGGCTGGCACCGCTGAACCTCAAGCCAGGCATGGTTGTGTGTGACAACAGGCATAACCTGGTGGCGGCTCTGCAACTCGGCAGACTGACACATGTGCCATGCCTGGCCCACGTGTTCAATCTTATAGTTCAGCGGTTCCTCAAGACATACCCCAATCTGTCTGATTTGCTCACCAAGGTGCGCCGCATCTGTGCACATTTCCGCAAGTCGAGCACAGATGCTGCCACTCTCAGGGCAGCACAGCGCCGCCTACAACTGCCCGCTCACCGACTGTTGTGCGACGTGCCCACGAGATGGAATTCCACATTAAACATGTTATCCAGAGTTTACCAGCAGCGCAGAGCGATTGTAGACTGCCAGATGTCATCTTCCACCAGAACTGGTAGTCAGGTCTCTCAGATTCCTCAAGTCTACAATGAGGAGTGGACGTGGATGTCTGATATCTGCCAGGTGTTGAGCAACTTTGAGGAGTCAACACAGATGGTCAGCGGCGATGCCGCCATTATCAGCCTCACCATCCCGCTGCTTTGCCTGTTGAAAAACTCACTGCTCAGCATCAAGTCGGATGCTTTGCGCTTGTCACAAGAGACGGTGGAGGAAGATACGTCGCTTGATAGCCAGAGCACCCTCCGGTCTGTTTCTCAGCGCGTATCGGAGGAGGGGGATGAGGATGAGGAGGAAGAGGAGTAGAATGTCGGCGAGACAGTCGAGGGTACCAGTGCTCAGTTCTTAACTCTTGAGCGTGTATGGGCTGAAGAGGAGGACTTGGAGGAGGAGGAGGAAATGGAGAATCAGGTCAGTGAGGAGAGGGAATTCTTGCGTGTTGGGACTCTGGCGCACATGGCAGACTTCATGTTAGGCTGCCTATCCCGTGACCCTCGCGTTAGAAGAATTTTTTCCAACACCGATTACTGGGTGTTCACTCTCCTGGATCCACGGTACAAGCAGAACCTTTCCACTCTCATCCCTGCAGAGGAAAGGAGTATGAGAGTGAATAGGTATCAACAGGCCCTGGTGCACAAACTGAAACAATTCTTCCCATCTGAGACCGCTAGCGGCAGAGGGCATGGTTCTGTGGGCCAAGTAGCGGGGGAGAGGAGGCGAGCAGGCAGCTTGTCCAGCACTGGCAGGGGAACGCTCTCCAAGGCCTTTGCCAGTTTTATGTCACCCCAGCAAGACACTGTCACCTGTCCCCAGTCTAGGCAGAGTAGGGGGGAGCTTTACAGAAAGATGGTGAGGGAGTACCTAGCTGACCATACCAACGTCCATAGCGATCACTCTGCTCCATACAACTACTGGGTTTCAAAGCTGGACACGTGGCCTGAACTGGCGCTGTACGCCTTGGAGGTGCTGGCCTGCCCTGCCGCTAGCGTGCTGTCAAAGCGGGTATTCAGTGCAGCTGGTGGCGTCATCACCGATAAGCGTACACGCCTGTCAACTGACAGCGCTGACAGGCTGACGCTTATTAAAATGAACAAAACCTGGATTTCACCGGAATTCAAATCTCCTCCGGGGGAAAGCAGCTAAAGATTTAAATAACTTATGTATCCGATTCCTCTTCTCTACTCCTCTTCTCTACTCCTCCTCCTCCTCCATATCGTCTTTGCCTAACGCTGACCCAAAAAACAATTTTTCAGGAGGGCCCCCTACAGGCCCTCTATTCAAACAATTTTTCCAGAGGTCCACCTACAGGCTTTCTATTCAAACAATTTTTCCAGAGGTCCACCTACAGGCTCTCTATTCAAACAATTTTTCCAGAGGTCCACCTACAGGCCCTCTCTTCAAACAATTTTTCAGGAGGGCCCCCTACAGGCCCTCTATTCAAACAATTTTTCCAGAGGTCCACCTACAGGCCCTCTATTCAAACAATTTTTCCAGAGGTCCACCTACAGGCCCTCTCTCCAAACAATTTTTCCGGAGGTCCACCTATAGGCCCTCTGTCCAAACTATTTTAACGGAGGTCCACCTACAGGCCCTCTCTCCAAACAATTTTTCCGGAGGTCCACCTACAGGCCCTCTGTCCAAACAATTTTTCCGGAGTTCCACCTACAGGCCCTCTCTCCAAACAATTTACTTCGTTGTCCTATCTTTCTCTCTCTCTCTCTACAAACTATTTTTCCGGATAGCTGCCATATAAAGTATTAAACTGAGTAGTATACATAGAACACATACCACACTTGATCAAGCTCATAATTTACGACTGTACCGGTTGATGCTAAATTTTTAAGTTGGGGTCCTGCGTCGTCATTCTAAATACATCCGGCTGTTGTCACCACCACACACGCTGGCCCAGGGGGCACTCCTCTGGCTCTTCCAGTGAAACCTCCTTGCCCCAGCCTGCCCCCCCCACCTACAGGCCCACTCTACAAACAATTTAGCCGGATAGGGGACGTATTAGAAGTTGTACTCATGTTTGTTTTTGTTCTTCTTTTATCTGCCTCATGACCTGTGATAGGCAGAGCATGGACACGTCCCCTTAGCTGCAGTGGGAAAGACAATCCCCTGGCCAGAGCAAGCTCTTTTTTCGTTTTCCGTGTTCGAAAAATCCATTAAATATAGGGTCCCAAGATAGGGGACGTATACGGTATTAAACTGAGAAGAATCAATACTGCACCGGCTGATGCTAGAGTATTTCCAAATGCATTCCGGCTGTTGGCACCACCACACACGCTAGCCCAGGGGGCACTCCTCTGGCTCTTCCAGCGAAACCTCCTTGCCCCAGCCTGCCCCCCCCCCACCTAGAGGCCCACTCTACAAACAATTTAGCCGGATAGGGGACGTATTAGAAGTTGTACTCATGTTTGTTTTTGTTCTTCTTTTATCTGCCTCATGACCTGTGATAGGCAGAGCATGGACACGTCCCCTTAGCTGCAGTGGGAAAGACAATCCCCTGGCCAGAGCAAGCTTTTTTTCCGTTTTCCGTGTTCGAAAAATCCATTAAATATAGGGTCCCAAGATAGGGGACATATACGGTATTAAACTGAGAAGAATCGATACAATACAAGTTAAAGCAACAGTTTTTCCAAATCCATTCCGGCTGTTGTCACCACCACACATGCTAGCCCAGGGGGCACTCCTCTGGCTCTTCCAGCGAAACCTCCTTCCCCCCCACCTACAGGCCCTCTCTCCAAACAATTTTCCCAGGTAGGGGGACATATTAGATATTGTACTGATTCTGAATTGCCTCCTGCGATAGACAGGAATCGAACCCAGATCAACTGCTTGGGAAGTAGCTATGCTCACCACTATACCACCAGCAGGCACAGCAACTGATAAGAACAGATACTAAACTTGATTTTAGCTGCAGTGCCAGCATGAGCAGTGGTGTCACCTGCAGGCGGTGATGGACCTTCGTTGCACCTAGTTGGGTGCTTCCCTAACATGTGATGGGTATTTGCCTCGCCTTTCTTGGTCTGGGTGAGCACAATTGCCATGAGGGTAACCACCAGGCTGTTGCCTGAGAATTTGGGGTAATGGTGGGATTAGGCAGCCTCAGAGGCATCCATGCATGCTGCCCCTGCTGTTTCCTATCCATTTCCGTGGTGTTTCCATCATTTTCTGAGGTTTCCAGGTTTTCACCCAGCCTTCCCTAGGCAGAGCCTTGGTCCCCCGCAAAAATGCTCGAGTCTCCCATTGACTTCAATGGGGTTCGTTATTCGAAACGAGCACCCGAGCATCGGGAAAAGTTCGACTCGAATAACGAGCACCCGAGCATTTTAGTGCTCGCTCATCTCTAATGAATAACCATTCACTGCTGTGATTTTCTACACATTTTACATTAAGTCCAGGTTTATCAAGCAAGTGCAGGTGAACTTTTCTATGCCCATGGACTGCCCTAAAGTCATTTGTAACAGGAAAGACGCAAGAGGTAGCTGTGGTGCTCTATATCCCAGTGCCTATCTTCTTTCTGCCTGGCTTTTGTTCACCGCTCATTACAAATGAGCAGCAGAATGGTTTTATTTGGAGGTTAATTAATTAACAAAAGAGAAAAACAAAAACCTGTTACTTCCTTGGCTCCCTCTCCCCTCCCTTTTCTTCTCTCCTCGGTATAGTATTGTGAAATTTGATAAAGTACAAATGCAGAGCCTGGTGGCATATCTCCAAGTTACTGTCATTTGTCAAGCTCCAAGCCATGAACCTCTGTCTCCTTTTCCCTATTGTAAAGAGGGCTAGAGGTGGGAGGAGGATGTGTGTATATGAAGGGGGATATTGAAAGAGGAGAATGAGCTGTGACTGCCTGTAAGAAACCGACTTTATCTATAGGACCTCATAGAATATCTGTCTTTAGGATTGCGGTATCCAGTCCAATAGCCAATCCAATCTACCGGGGACTGAGGTTGTAATTCTGTAAACCAACTGTATCCTAATAAAACTCAGACGTAAGACGGACAAGAATAGGACACGTTTTATTTTTTTTGCTGGACTGCGGAACGTATATATGGACGGCACGCGTTGGCCTGACTGCATGTTTTGTTGACGGCACATTTAAATGAATGGGTCCGCATTCAAGCCACATAAAATCCGCATCTGAGGCTGACCAAAAATAAAATAGTGTGAAAGGGACTTTAATGGCTAGTAACACAACATAGAAAGCATATACAGTGAAAGTATGGTAGTTAGACATGAGCAAATCATTCTAAAATCCAGAAATTCAACCAAAATTTCTATCATCTCTAGTGGTAGATAACTATTTATGGTAGAGAAGTCACTAATGTGACACTGATGTGAATAAAAAACCTCAGCCTTAACATTTGTAACATTGTTTAACTGAATAATTGACATTATACACCTGAGTAGTTTACAGTAGAGATCTGCACAGTTTCCAAAATTTGTTTTGGGACCAACTTGGGTGATTTAGAAGTGTCACTGTGGTCTCCTATGACTTACAAGCTGTTTAAATCCAAAAAAGAATTAGTAATATCAAAGTGACATATATATGGGTAGGCAGTGGTATAAAAACAGCCCAATAACACACTGCACTGTTAAATTGTTTTTTTTTAATTAAAAAAAACGGGCCAAATAACTCTTTTTAGTGGCAGATGCCTTCTTTTCTGTCTTCTGATCTATAACATGGTGACTGCCACAAAGGTTTGAATCTTTTGGAAAATTTGATTTGTGTAGAATTGATTGCTCATCTCAGGTTTATAGTTGACTAAACCTGTTAAAAGACTATGGTATATGTGTGGGGTTTATTATCAACATACAATGCATTTGGAAAATCCTCAGACCTTTTCACTTTTTTTACGTTGCGGGTTTATGATAAAATAATTAAAAAAAATCTAGTTTTTCTCCATCATTGTGCACTAAATACCTCATAAAGATAAAGTGAAAACAGAATATTAGAAATCTTTGTTAATTTATTAAAAAGGAAAACCTAAACTATTGCATTGACATGAGTATACAGACCCTTTACAGGGTTCTTAGTTGGGTTCAACCTTCTGAGGCTTCATGCCACAAGGTTTGCACATCTAGAGTTGGAGAATATCTGCCATTCTTATCTGCAGATCCTTTCAAGCTCTATCAGGATGGATGGGGACTGTCGGTGGATAGCCATTTTTAGCTCTCACCACAGAGACGGTTGATTGGGTTCAAGTCAGCACTCTGACTTGCCACTAAAGGGCATTCACAGAGTTGTCCCTAACCATTACTGCATTGTCTTGGATGTGTGCTTAGGTCATTGTCTTGTTGGATGGTAAATGTTTTGTTCAGTCTGAGCAGTCTGAATAAGATTTTTATTAAGAATATTTATTTACTTTACTCTATTCAGCTTTCCTTCAACCCTGACCAGTCTTCCTGTCCCAGTAACTGAAAACACTTGTACCCAGCGGTGTGGACCCACTGTGCCAACTAACCAGTTTGACTAAACCTAAGGGCGTTTTGCTAAACCTACGGCCTCGTTCACATTTCCGTGTCAGTGCCATGTTCATGAAAAAAGCGTATGTGTTTCATCCGTGAAGATGTCCGTAAAGGATCCGTGGTTGTCCGTTTTTACCATCCGTGTGTCATCCGTAATTCACTGATGTTGCTCAGTTGAAAAATCTGCTATTAGTCATCAGTGAAATCTCCTATTAGTCATCAGTGAAAAACGGACACAACACAGATGTGTGTCAGTGATTTTCATGGACCAATAGACTTCAATGGGCATGCTTGGTCCGTATCACGGATCAAAGTAGTGCATGTCCCCATGATTTTTTTACTGACCCAAGGTCAGTAGAAAAATGCTGAAATGTGAACAGACACATTTAAATCAATGTGTGCGTGTGCTGTCAGAAGAAAATTCGGACAGCACACATCAGTGAAAAAAAGAAATGTGAACAAGGCCTAAGGGTGTTGTCCTGGCAGTTCCCTAGTATTCACACTTTAACCCCTATACAGGGATCTGGACTTCACCGCAGGGAATCAGCCAGGCTGCTACCTCCTGGGGGTCAGGGACACTGATGTGAAGCACCAAGGACTTAGGCACAAAGCATAGTCTGAACACAGTCCAAAGTCAGGACAGGCTGAGTATTTACGTATATTACAAATAGCAATTCCAAGGTTGGGGCAAACAGCACATGTGCATAGTCGAGGTCACAGTTCCAATATTAAGGCAGGTAGCAAGGAACACAATCGGTAGATAGGCAAGGATTGGTATATGGATATTTAGACAACAAATCACCTTAGTTGATAACTAACTTAGTTGATACCTCAAAACTCAGGCGAGGAGATGGATCCACAGCCCAGCCCAGGTAATCAGCTCCTTAAACAAAAGCTGGGCTGAGACCACAAGGAAGGGATTAATACTTATACTGAATACTAATATATAAAATGAGAATGCTTGGCCTGGCAGAAAATGTCTGTATGTGGGTAAGTAACTGGCTCAGTGATAGAAAACAGAGGGTGGTTATTAATGGTACATACTCAGATTGGGTCACTGTCACTAGTGGGGTATTACAGGGGTCAGTATTGGGCCCTATTCTCTTCAATATATTTATTAATGATCTTGTAGAAGGCTTGCACAGTAAAATATCAATTTTTGCAGATGACACTAAACTGTGTAAAGTAATTGACACAGAAGAGGACAGTACACTGCTACAGATGGATCTGGATAGACTGGAGGCTTGGGCAGAGAAGTGGCAGGTGAGGTTTAACACTGACAAATGTAAGGTTAGGCATATGGGAAGGAATAATCTAAGTCCCCAGTACATACTGAATGGTAAAACATTGGGTAACTCTGACATGGAAAAGGACCTAGGAATTTTAGTGAACAGCAAACTAAGCTGTAGAAAACAGTGTCAGACAGCTGCTGCCAAGGCCAATAAGATAATGGGTTGCATCAAAAGAGGCATAGATGCCCATGATGAGAACATAGTCCTCCCACTTTACAAATCACTAGTCAGACCACACATGGAGTACTGTGTACAGTTCTGGGCTCCTGTGAACAAGGCAGACATAGCAGAGCTGGAGAGGGTTCAGAGGAGGGCGACTAAAGTAATACCTGGAATGGGTGGACTACAGTACCCAGAAAGATTATCAAAATTAGGGTTATTAACTTTAGAAAAAAGACGACTGAGGGGAGATTTAATAACTATGTATAAATATATCAGGGGTCAGTACAGAGATCTCTCCCATGATCTATTTATCCCTAGGACTGTTACTGTGACGAGGGGACATCCTCTGTGCCTGGAGAAAAGAAGGTTTGTACACAAACATAGAAGAGGATTCTTTACGGTAAGAGCAGTGAGACTATGGAACTCTCTGCCTGAGGAAGTGGTGATGGTAAGTTCACTAAAAGAGTTCAAGAGGGGCCTGGATGTATTTCTGGAGTGTAATAATATTACAGGTTATAGTTACTAGAGATGGGTCGTTGATCCAGGGAGTAATTCTGATTGCCTGTTTGGAGTCGGTAAGGAATTTTTTCCCTAAAGTGGGGAAAATTGGCTTCTGCCTCACAGGGGTTTTTTTTGCCTTCCTCTGGATCAACTTGTAGGAAAACAGGCCGAACTGGATGGACAGATGTCTTTTTTCGGCCTTATAAACTATGTTACTATGTTACTTGCAGTGCTGAAGGACAGTTCATTGAGCACTAGTCCTAGTTCAGAAAGGGAGAGTAGAGTGATGTACGCACCTGCCCCGGACTGCAAGACAGCGGTGGACATGGAATGCCAGTGTGGCAACACTCCCAAAGCATGATGCTGCCATCACTATGCTTCACTGTAGGGACGGTATTGGACAGGTGATGAGCAGTGCCTGGTTTCATCCATTTCGGTGGCCTTTTACTTTGTCTTTTACTAACGGTGGCTTCTTTTTGTCTAGTCTCCAATAAAGCCCAGATTGGTGGAGTGCTGCAGTGATGGTTGACCTTCTTGAAGTTTCTCCCATCTGCATACAGGATCTTTGGAGCACAGCCAGAGTGATCATTGGGTTCTTTGTCACCTCTCTTACAAAGGCCATTTTCCCCCAATTGCTTACTCAAACAGCCAAATGGTGGGGGTCCCGGGTATTGGAACCCCATCAACCACATACTGATGACCTATCCTAAGGATAAGTCATCAGTAGTAAAATCCTGGAAAACCCCTTTAAACCAATCATGTGCTATGGATTCTCATGTACTTGAGTGCCAACCATTGAGTATTGTATGAAGTAGGTTATTATGGTGATATGTGTATTAGTGGCAATTGTATTAGTAGCTACCTTTAACAACACCATTTGTATATGAATTATTTGATGTTTCATTTATGTATCCTAGCCTATAAATTATATTATCAACCGGTGCTAATCTTAAATACTTTGACAAGTGATATTCATTCATGCTATTCACCTCTCTTACCAAGGCAATCTTTCATGCTATTCACCTCTCTTACCAAGGCCATTTCCCCCAAATTGCTTAGTTTGATTGGGTGGCCAGCTCTAGGTGGCCTGGTTGTACATAACTTCTTCTATTTAAGGAGGCCACTATTAGAGATGAGCCAATCTATGTGCCGCTTCGTAGATTCGTATCGAATCTTGGACATTTTCAGCTGCTAAGCGAATCCGAATTTCTTTGGATTCGCTTCGTATTATTCGGAAATCTTCTCAAAATTTAACACGCTAACGATATGTACGATACGTATGAAACGTACAAAACGTACACATTCTGCGTGAGGTGGGACAATGACGATATGCCCACCAAGAGCAGGAAAGTGAAGATACGCCTCCCTCAGAACTGGAAAAAACCAGCCCGGCCCACCGTGATCTAACTATTTTGCACATCTAGGGAGTGAAGACTCCTCCCTCAGTAGTCCACCCTCCTCTGAAGTCTGAACGACCTCAGAGCAAGAGGCCAGCATCATCAGCTAGCAGGCCAGCAGCTAAAAAACAGCTATGCCCAAATTGGAATGAAATTTATTTTGGGGACGAGTTCCCTGAACCACCGCCTGCTCCAGAAATCAGGGTGTCACAACTCTGCCAGAGAAACCCAGCTTCAGTGCCTGTCTCTTCCTTAACACCTGCTGAGGTTGCTGTTGCTGCGACTCATGAGGCAGCTGGAGCATCTGCTGTGGCTCGTGCGGCTAGAGCGTCTGCTGTGGCTCGTGCGGCGGAGGCGGCTGGAGCGTTCACTTCGCCACCCAGGAGGAGATCTACCCCTTCCATACACCAGAACCCAATTGTTCCACCATCTGTGACGGCCCATGCACAGACCCTTTGGGACTATAAAACCGCAGTGGAGGACTGGGTCATCCAGGTACTCAACCACCCTAGGCTGGGAGATCCTTCATTGGAATGCCGAAAGGGAACTGTGCTTTGGTTTACTGTTGGGAGAGGGTCTGGCTTCCTGCAGGATGACGAGGATGGAAAGGAATATTTTGTGGGCCGCAGGTTGGTGAAATGGCCGTACCTGCCACAACATCGTCATAGCCTGTACGTGGGGGATCAGGTGGAGTACACCCCCATGGCATCCCTGAAAGGCACATTTGCGACCGGGGTTACCCTCCTTTCAAAGCCTCTGGTGCCTACAACGGAACCAGAAGTGTGGCCGGATGAACCACCAGGTCCAGGACACTTGCACTGCCTGCACGAGTTCCCAGATGGCGTCCTCAAGGAAAAGCCACAGCCTCAGCCGGAGCCTCTGATTCCTGGACTGCCAGCATCACCACCACCACCACAGTCCTTACAGCTGGGTCAGCTGACCACGATATCGTTCACCTTCCAAACAACGGTTATCCACCAATACCAGCTGCCATGGAAGATGAAGCCACCAGCAGCCAGGGAAGCTGGGTCTTCTTCCCTGGATGCAACCTTTCCGGAACCGCTGCAGCCGGAAGTCCTTACCCCTGCTGTCCTGGCAGGAGGATCCGGAAAAGCGCAAATGGCTGCAGCGCTCGCCAGCATCACCGCAACCCGGACCTTCCTAAAGTCCAACTTTAGGAAGAAGAGGGCACTGGAGCTCCACCACCGCAGTGAGGATGGCCTTCAAGAGGCAGGAGTGTCCTCTGATGAGCTTCAGCAGCAGCTCGAGTGAGGAGGGCTTCAGGTCCCTCAACTTAGAGGGACCCAACTACTGGCAGTGTCAAGGACACTGCGGGAGGACCTATGGGAGCTTCACCATGGACTGCACCTGACGGGTGAGCTGCTAGTTGGCAGTTGTTTTTGTTTAGTTTGTGTTGCCCCCGTTTGACTCTCACCCAGATGGGCATGGCTGTCAGGACTCCCCTATTCTGCAGAAAATTCCCTGTTGCGCCGAAGTGCGCCTATTTTACCTTTATCCCCCTTTTCAGGTTATTTGGGAGCCCCCTTTGCAAAAAGGGTTCTCTATTTGCTGCTCTTCTCTATTATCCATGTGGATTACACATTTCCTGTTTGGATTACAATTTTACCTCACGTGGATTACAATTGAACTTTGGAATATGTGTTCCAGACAGACAGTGTTTTATCATTGCCAACTAGGAGCCATAAGGAGAGACTCAAACGTATATCTGAACCTTTTATGCTTGCAAATGTGAAATTGATTGCACTAAAATGTTTGCATACTTATGTCTTTGCTGTATTTTAGCTACACTGTTTTTAATGGTTCAGCACTTTAGCCCATTGTGTGTATTCTTTTTCTTGTACTGCAATGTATCCTATTATGCACTTATTGTACGGTGTTTTTAGTGAATTATTCACTTATTGATAGCTAGCAGCAGTGAGCACCTTATTTTTCTAGTTCATATGGACTGCCTCTAAAGACTGTGCGTTGCGGCCTAAGGATCCGTACGCACTTTTGTACACTAATGCTTACGTATTGCATACTTTTAACTACGCTGAGTGTACGTACGTAATTTGGGCAGGAATGTTCGCAACACAACGATTTTTTTTTTTACGTAGATTCGACAAATAAGTTCGTTTACATACGAATCTTGTCAGAAATTCGGCGAAGCAAATTTTTAATGATTCGCTCATCTCTAGCCACTATGCTCTGGAGAACTTTCAGTTCAGTATAAAAATTTCCAGACCCTTTTTCAGATCTGTGCCTCTATGCACTCCTGCTTCTGAGCCCAACAGGTAGTGCTTTTCTCCTCATGGCTTGGTTTTTGCTCTTTTGCTCATTGCCTTGTCAGCTATGAGAACTTATATAGGCAAGGGTGTGTCTTTCCATTTCATGTCCAATCAACTGAATTTATCACAGGTGGACTCCAATCAAGGTGTAGAAACATCTCAAAGATGATCAATAGAAATGGAAAGCCCCCAGACCAGTGCTACATTTCAAGTGTCATACTAAAGGGTTTAATACTTACAGTCATGGCCAAAAGTTTTGAGAATGATACAAATATTAATTTTTACAAAGTCTACTGCTTCAGTTTTTATAATGGCAATTTGCATATACTCCAGAATGTTATAAAGAGTGATCAGCTTAACAGCAATTACTTGCAAAGTCAATATTTGCCTAGAAAATGAACTTTATCCCCCAAAACACATTTCAACATCATTGCAGCCCTGCCTTAAAAGGACTAGCTAACATCGTTTCAGTGATTGCTCCATTAACACAGGTGTGGGTGTTGATGAGGACAGGGCTGGAGATCAATCTGTCATGATTAAGTAAGAATGACACCACTGGACACTTTAAAAGGAGGCTGGTGCTTGGCATCATTGTTTCTCTTCTGTTAACATTGATTGTGCAAGAATGGACTGCTATCAGTCAGGATTTGGTCCAGAAGTTGATTGAGAGCATGCCAGGGAGAATTGCAGAGGTCCTGAAGAAGAAGGGTCAACACTGCAAATATTGACTTGCTGCATTAACTCATTCTAACTGTCAATATAAGCTTTTGTTACTCATAATATGATTGCAATTATATTTCTGTATGTGATAAAAACATCTGACAAACACACATAAAAACCAGAGGGCAGCAGATCATGTGAAAATATAATATTTGTGTCATTCTCCAAACTTTTGGCCATGACTGTACCTACATGCAAAATTTTAATTTTCCCTTTTTAATAAATTTGCAAAACTTTTTGCTTTAGTGTCTGTAGGCTTATAGGTCATACATGCTCCTTTGGAATTCTGGGAGGAAGGGATGCAAATGAGCTCTTAACTAACTATGTGGTCTGTCTGTATATGTCTTTTATTACTGTTCAGTAAACTTTTTATTCACTCAGTATTTGTAAAGCCTATTTTATTCCCATATCTTAAAACCTACTGTAAAACAAAGAGACACATTTTGTAACTGTTGTCCACTCTTATAGATTAGGTTCCTGAAAGGTGACCCCTTTCAATCTACATAGAATTTCCTTACAAACACTACTTGAAAGTTAGGTTTTCTGAAAGCTTTTTGTGTTCATAGTAGTCTCATAAAAGAAATGTGTTAATTTAATAATATTGCATTAATGAAACAAAAATTAAGAAATATTCCTTGTTTTGTATTTTGTAGTGGGAATGTCCCAAGCTTTGGACTGTCTCATTATGTATTCCAAGGGTTTTGAAACTGAGCAAACACATATTCCATAACCTTCCTTCATTAGGTCATACTATAAAAAAAGTTAATACATTCCCAGTAAAGAATAAGAATTGTTTTCCATAAAATTAACTTCATTAGCTTTAAAAGAGAGATCAGAAAATATTGTTTGACTAGTTTTTTATGTTAAACATATTTTAAATTCTCAATTTGGTTTCATTTTCTCTAATTTTCTATGGCAATCTCTGTTTAAAATAACCCTGAAGTATTGCAGTTTTCACAATGAACACTGAGCATCACAATGAGCTAATTTGCTGATTCTGCTCTGCAGAGATCATCTTCATCTCATAATTATCACAAGCAAGACTACAATGATAGGTAAGGCTAGTTTCACATCTGCGACGTGTATTATGGCAGGCTGTTTTGGCAGAAAACAGCCTGCCAGAATTCTCTGGGTCCATACTGCCGGATGCAAAGGGAATGCCTGCTGGCCCCATTATACTGGGATCCAGCGAAGATCCGTCCGCACTTCGGCCTTCTCTGTCTGATCAGTTGGCCCGATCTCCATGCTGCAGATGTGAAATTAGCCTAACATCTTTATATACTGTAGATAACACAGGATTGGTCATTGACGATAGAAGATGGATATAGCTCATCTATTCCCTTCCCTGCACAGTGATTTTTGCAAAAGTCTAGATGTTATGAATCATCTACAGACACTAATTTTCTATGGCCATGTGGTTGCTGTAAAGCATATCTTCGAATTGCTGTTGACAGAGAGGCAGTACAAAGAAGATGGATGCCTCCATAATTATTCACGGAAATTTTTTTTTTTTAAAGAAAACTCCACCGAGTCCTTCAGTTTTTGAACAGAGGATACAATTGCTTCTTTGCCATTTGTTTCTCAAGGGAATGACTGTCATCCATATGTCGAGAATGGCTCCTTGTAATCTCTTTTGAGGAGCGGTAAAGTTCTCAGCAAGTGATGTATCATGAAACTTAAAACATCTGTCAGCAGTTTTGGCCAAGACAAACTGCTGACAGCACTAAGTAGGGACTGGGGAGATCAATACAAACATACTTTTTATGGAACTTGTAAAATATATATGAACTTTTTTTTCTGCCACATTCTGCTTCTATTGTGCTATGAACTGCTTCACAGCTTGTCCCTCTACTCTGAGTGATAGCTCTAGTGGTCTCCTGGTTTGATGTCACTCAGCGCACAGGATGTGGCTTGTGAAACAGTTTTATTCAGAGAGCGCTTTACAGTGAGCTCCACCTCCAGTGCACTTAAGGAGCAGTATCTGGCAGAATAAAAGTCCTATTTTCATACTAGTCTTGATGATAAAAGCCCCACAAATGGAATGTTTGTACAGTTCTCCCCAGCTCCTGTCAAATACTCTCTAGTTTAGCAAAAACCGCTGACAAATTCCATTTAATCTTCAGAAAACCCTTTACAGAAACTTTCTCATCATGTCCAATGCTCTAATGCTCACCATATCTAAATGATGTGTCAGAAAATTCTGGAACAAAATTCTGCATGAAGGACCTTATATCTGGTGATGTTAATTGTGACTCTGGACTTGCATTTGACAGAAAAGATGTTCTATGCACTGCTTTTTTCTCTGGCTATCTCCAGCTATGGAAACCAGATTGGTTCAAATTGTACAAAATCATGAGTTGTTTCTAGCTCAGGCATAAAACAACTGGTGGCTGAAATCAACTGCTATATGTGAACCTGCATCTGCTGTTGTGTACGGCGAGCTGGTGCTGTATGAGTAACCTTAATGTTGATCATGTTCGACATGATGGACATGATAGACATGAATTGAACAGTAATATTCTTTCCGTATTACCCGTGCTGCGGTCCGCACTGTGCTGAATTGCATGGTCACTCTGGTGGACCCACTCTCCATTGCATTTGAAGTAGATTTGTGTGGCTGGGGTTGCTTTGCAGCTCAGAGTCACCGGCTTGTTCTTCACAATGAAAACATCTTCGGGTTCTAGGAGGAAGTGCGGTAGCAATTCCCCTCCTTGTCCTCCCAGACTTGCTGAACCAGGCATTGGCATGGGAAAAGGATTCACTGGCCCCGAACTCTGCTGGCAACCTGAAATCAGAGAACATGAGGAGGCTATTGAGTGTATTGGTCGCCTACTGCTTGCACATTGTATGCATTAGCCCTGCTCCACATCTCTCCCTATCTTTCTCAATCACCTACAAGCCTTAAGCTGTTTTACGCTGCTATATTCATCTTGTTATTGATTTTCATGTTTTAAGCAATGACAAATGTTGCATTAAAAGATGCAATAAAAGGATTGGACATTAAATGAAACTATATCCATGTTACACTTTTACAGACCGCTGGCTTACAAATGTTTTCTTTGTTAACTATTTCCTTCCCACCAGCTGATAAGCATAAAAAGTACAATCCATTCAATGGATGCTATAGTCAGAAGTCTAACCCCAAGTCTACTTATTATTTCATATCTGGTGGGACACTATTCTAACATCCAGTCATATCAATCAATATCCAGTCTGGATCACTTCTTAGTAGTAATAGAGACAACGCTTTATAATAAAACAGTCACAGCATGCCCTCATCTCTTTTCCAATGCTGTATATAAAAAATCCTAAATAGCTAGCTATATCCCAGGTCATAATAGTATCTCTGAAGTCACCTGTACACTTTCAATAGCTGTCAGTTGAATGTTTGTTTGGCTGACAGGTCTCTCTCTCTTGACTCCCCCATACATATACATGCTCAGCTGATCATATTTGTGTTTTCAATGGGAAGAAAGGAGAAAAGTTCTGCCAGACACCTCTGGCAAAAGAATATAACCTGGGGGAACAAATGGATTGGGCGTTTAAATTCAAAGAGCCTGATCCACCAACAGGATGATTTAAAGGCCCCCATACACATAAGATTGAAAATGGGCTTGGCCGACAACGCTATGATGTGCATGGGGGCCTTTAGACTGAGGTTATAGAGACTTTGACATACAGTAGATGCACACACAGATACGTTCATGTTCACAATAAAATGATTGGCTATTATTCAAGTATCAGTAATGAAAAAATACATACTATTCCTACAATCTTGCCCTCTTGTCCCAGTTACTGGGCTGTGTTGCATTCTTAAACTGCTAGCATCACATCATCATGTGATTATGGTATTTCTGGTACTATTATAGCATAGTAAACCTTGTTTTGTTGCATATTTTGCACATTTACAGATCAGTTGGAGGTTACTAGATTGCTGGTCAGTAATTTATGGACATAAATACTTTTAGACTTGGTTTTGCAGTCTATTGATACCAATGCGAAGGCTTTTTCTTAAAGGGGTTTTCCAGGATTTTACTATTGATGGCCTATTCTCAGGATAGGTCATCAGTGTCTGATAAGTGGGGGTTCAACCCCCTTCTTTGGGGCTGAAAGCGATACCAAGCACAGCCTCTATACAATGGATGGTACTGTGCTTGGTGAGCACATAGAAGGCTACAGCACTCAGAGGATTGCCGGTGCCTTCTCAAATAGCTGATCAGCTGGGTCCTGGGTGTCGGACCCCAACCAATCAGATATTTATGCCCTATCCTAAGGAAAAATCCTGGAAAACCTCTTTAAATCAATCATGTACAGTGGATTCTCATGTATTTGAGTGCCAACCATTGAGTATTGTATGAAGTAGGTTATTATGGCGATATGTGTATTCGTGGTGATTGTTACGTGCACATTGCTTGTGGCAATTGTATTTTGCATGTGGCAAAATATCTTTTGACGTTTTATTTATGTATCCTAGCCTATAAATTATCTATCAACCAGGGCTGATCTTAAATACTTTGACAAGTGATATGCATTCATACTAGGATATGGACCTACAGTATGTTTCTGAACTGCAGTGCCTGGGAAGTTTCTTTGCCTTGTTGTTCCCTGAGAGTACAAGTGTTCTTTTTTATTATTCCCAAACATTACACCTGTTTGGCTTGGTAGGCTTTCCAAAAACATCTTTTACTAGGAGTGCAAGCATGAATACTGTTTGGCTGTACTAGGATTGTAGAGAGGATGTCCATATGCAGGTTCAGGAAAGGGAGATGGAACTAAAATGAGCTTGGCAGCTTTATTTTGAGTCCCAATGCAACTGTACGAGCAAATATATATGAATTTGACTGCAGTTGAACCTCTTACTAGTGAATTAACCAGGTGAATGACCCAGAGATATGAGGATACAATGCAAATCACAATCTGGAGAGAACCATCTCACTATACAAATAAATGCTCTATTTTTTAAAAATAATATTTAGATTTCCTGTGAGGAGGAATGCTATAATATATTGTATTCAGTGGCACATTTTACTGACAAATAGTAGGCTCAGGTATAGATTAGTACCAGGGCTCTGATGCTTCCACAGTGCATTAGGTGGATTTTCCTGGAATGCACATTGATAGCCTATGCCTAGGAAATGCCTTTATGTGAGTTTGGTGGGGTCAATGAATAAAGCTGAGCTACAGAATGTGCGTATGGGTGTGTATGGAAAGACATGAATCTTGTCCACACTTCCGCAAGCGTTGCCGCACCTTTATTCTGCTGATCAGGAGTTGGACTCCCACTAATCATGGATCACTATTCTAAGGAAATTCTATTAGTGTGTTGTTCTTGGGGGAAAAAAATAAACTTTTATTTTTGCTCTAGTCCACACAGAGATGTTATTGTTCATAGAAACCATTTATAGCAGCACTATTTACTGCTACATTGTGTAACAAGAGTGGCAGCAGAGCTTACAATTAGAGATGAGCGAACTTTTGAAAAGTTCGGTTTGGCTGATTTGCCGAATTTTACAAAAAAATTCACTTCGTGAAGAATTACTTTGCCACGAAGTGCATTTTTTTGTAATTAGTGGTGCAATGACAGGGAGCACCTTCCCCATCATTGTACCACTCAGATGCCGCGTTCATACATGATGGCATCTGAGTGCAAAAAAAAAGCGTAAAATTAACATTAAAAAAATAATAAAAAATCATACTTACCTCCTCCATTTGCTCGCCACGGGCCGGCCGCCGGCATCTTGCTTGAAGATCTGGCGCGAAATCTTGCGCGGCGCGAGATTACGTCATCACACCGTCCGGCATGGTGACGTCATACGTCACTATGCATTGGGATTTCGGCCGAGATCTTCAATCAAGATGGCGGCTGGTTGCCTTTCACGAGGAAATGGAGAAGGTAAGTATGGATTTTTTTGTTTTTTACACTATTTCAGGTTAAATCGATTCGCTGACACGAAGCGCACGAGGAAATTCGGCTTCTAGGCAAATCAAATTTATCCTGAAACTCGGATCAAATTCCACTTTGTGGGATTTGATTCGCTCATCTCTACTTACAATCTATTTGAAATAATGGAGTATGTTCTCCATGGCCACCAGAGCTCCTGCCTGCTAGGTATATAGAAATCTCTTGACATCAGTCCCATAAGGTGTCAGCTATTTGCCATTGTGTCAGTGCAACATCCAAATGTGTTACCAAATGGCTGCATCTGGCCAATTCTCAAGGTAGTTGTCCACATTGAACAGGGGCGGATTGGCCATAGACATTACAGGGAAATTTTCCAGTGGGCTGATGCCCAGGAGGACGCCCATATGGTATTTTGCGCTATGGTATTAATGACGCACCCCTACTTGTGTTGCCCCACCTCCTGTCAATTTAGACACTCCTACTGTTTTTCTTTTCAGGGCCACTCAATCTCACAGTCAACGGCTGTTTTGTGTCATCTGACGCAAAAATCTTTCTCAAGGCCTCCTGGGATTTAGTGTCACCATACAGTTTAATGACGTGAAACAGCTGTTGGCCTTGTGTTCTGGATTCCCTTCGTTATTCTCTTGCACTGTATGTTTGTTAGAAATGAAATTGGACTTCTTGCTTATGGTCATGGAACCTCTTTTGTTTGTGAACCTGCTAATATGGTTGCTGCAGATTTTCACAGCCACTTGAGAGTATTCATATGTGGCATAAGAAAATACATCATCCAGTAATTTCAGTTTATTCTTATACATTATGTATAAACAAGGCAATACGTTGATAGGAGCTTCAGGTTCTCCTTTGATTCTTCTAACTATGCACACTTTGATCTAAGTGTACTCACATTTCATTTTGAAACATACACATTTTGCTGTCTAATGTCTAACATGATTTATTCTTTCACTTCTGTGCTAGAATCTTCCAGACGTCACTGCTTGTCACATCACACTTTTCGCTGCTTTTCCAAATAGATGCTCTTGTATCATTAATGTATCTGGTTTACAGGTGTAAGTGGGGGATTTTAGGCTTCAATGTGTGGTATCAAGTGGTTTTCTGATTTTAAGGATTACATTTATTTCTGTAGAGAATACAATATGGAGCATTTTTCTAATTTACATCTATTTAATATTTTGCTCACAGACCTTCATTATATCTATGCATTTGCCTCTCCCTAAAGAAAAAATGGTACAGTTCGTTTTAATTCTGTAAAATGCTAGATAGTACTGAAAGCGGCATCAATCATGTGAGCAACTATGTGACCCTCCCAAGTATCATGAGACTATGCTTTCAGTTAACTGCCCAGGTATCTAACAGGTGAATACTACTGTACTGAGGGGCAGAATATGTGCAGTATATATACAGTATTGCTCCCTGCAGCAGCACCTCATCGTGTCTGATGTGCTTGTATAGAACCAGATTTCTATGGGTGCTGTTTTTTACACTAAACTTTATTCACAAAATGACATCACTTGGAGACAAGCAGCTATTTTACAAATCACTAAAGACAGGCACACAATGTTGTAGTTAGTGTAATAACCACAATAAAAATCATGATTCCACCACTAGTTCTATTTACTTACCACATGGATGTGTTCTGTGTGGTGTCCCAGCACATGTATGTCATGTAACACTGGTGCTTACTGAATATCAGGGTGTAAAGAAAGACTGATGCCATGTTTCAGTGAAGCCACAGATGCATTACGTAGGATTCATACATGGGTTATACCCAGGGGTGTACCACCAATGAGGCAAGGTGAGGCGACTGCATCAGGCAACACCAGGTAGGGGCAAGAGGGGGGCAGCCGATGGGGGATTATCTGTTTCTGCAAAATAGTATTGGGAAGCAGAGAGGGCACAATATGTGGTGCTGCATTACCCCATATGTTTTGTAACTCTGTATGCTATGTTTTCCAAGTATGTCTTTAACAGTAGGGTGACGGCAAAGCGGATGGACATCTCACCTTTAGGACCCATGGCAATACGAGAATGAAGGGATAAAAGTTGCATCTTCAAAGAATTGCTCCTGTTCACTCATGTTGCAAGTAGATAGGATTTTGAATCACCATCCACATATACAGGGTGAGCCATTTATATGGATACACCTAAATAAAATGGGAATGGTTGGTGATATTAACTTCCTGTTTGTGGTGGGTGGTGACCATGGCGGCCATTTTGAATTTGGCCATTTTGGATCCAACTTTAGTTTTTTCAATGGGAAGAGGGTCATGTGACACATCAAACTTATTGAGAATTTCACAAGAAAAACAATGGTATGCTTGGTTTTAACGTAACTGTATTCTTTCATGAGTTATTTTCAAGTTTCTGACCACTTATAAAATGTGTTCAAAGTGCTGCCCATTGTGTTGGATTGTCAATGCAACTTTCTTCTCCTACTCTTCACACACTGATAGCAACACCGCAGAAGAAATGCTAGCACAGGCTTCCAGTATCTGTAGTTTCAGGTGCTGCACATTTTGTATCTTCACAGCATAGACAATTACCTTCAGATGACCCCAAAGATAAAAGTCTAAGGGGGTCAGATCGGGAGACCTTGGGGGCCATTGGTGTTGCTATCAGTGTGTGTGAAGATTGGAGAAGAGGGTTGCATTGACAATCCAACACAATGGGCAGCACTTTGAACACATTTTATAAGTGGTCAGAAACTTGTAAATAACTCATGAAAGAATAAAGTTATGTTAAAACCGAGCACACCATTGTTTTTCTTGTGAAATTCTCAATAAGTTTGATGTCACATGACCCTCTTCCCATTGAAAAAACTAAAGTTGGATCCAAAATGGCCGACTTCAAAATGGCCACCATGGTCACCACCCATCTTGAAAAGTTTCCCCCTCCCATATACTAATGTGCCACAAACAGGAAGTTAATATCACCAACCATTCCCATTTTATTTAGGTGTATCCATATAAATGGCCCACTCTGTATTTTGCTGTAAAATGCTGCAGACTTTTTGTGCCGAATGCACGACAAACATTTGCAGTAATTCTCAGCACTTGTGAATATGACCTTAATGGTCCGCTCTATTCTGTTTTGCAGAATGCATCCATTTTGTATTTTTAAGAATTTCCCAAAGTTCAGTTCATGCTATAGATTTAATAAAAAGTGAAACTAAACTTGTATATTTAGGAATTAGATATAAATCAATTTCTTCATATCCTTCTAACATTGGAATTTCTCCGTTTATGAGAGGGAGAAATTCGATAACAGAGCCGAGAAGCCTCAGGGAAATCACATTTGTAAACGACATCCTACATTCTGCTGACGGATTCTCCGATCATAAAATTCCCTGCAGTTGTTCTACTCTGGGACTGCTCCCCATCATAAAAGAACCACAGAGATGAAAGCAGCATATTGGAGAATTGCAGTAAATGCAATTCCCTACTTTTAAAGTAGAGGTTTATGAAAGGTGAGCCGACTTTGTAAAATTTAGTGTCTCTTAATCAACCGCAGTCCAAAAAAAATGGCCAGACTATTTTATGACTTAACGTTCAAGCATTTTTTTTAGTTTTATTTTTTTTTTTCATCATCATATTCCAAGAGCCTCTACGTTTAAGGACTTATGGATTGTATTTTTCAATGGTGCAGTTCTGTGGTATATATACCTTATTCCTTCCTGGGGGGGGGGAAGCAAAAATAAATCTGAAAAGGGGCTTTTAAGGGGCTATATACAGGAGTATGTGACTGTAAATAATATCGTAAGTGATAACCAACATGGATTTACCAAAGACAGAAGTTATCAGACTAACCTGCTTTGTTTTTATGATGAGGTAATCCTGGACAGAGGGATGGCTGTGTATATAGGAAATGTATTATCCCCCCCCCCCCTTTTATGTAAAAAAATTGCAAACTCTGTGTTTTCAACTTTTTAAAGAGTTGCTCTTATAAAGACAAGGGAGCACTGCCTCTGTGTGGAGAAAAAAAGATTCAAAATCCAGAGGTTTCTTTACCATAAGAACTATGAATACGTAGAATAATCTACCTAGGAGTTGGTCACAGCAAAACCAGTTGATGGCTTAAAACGAAACAGAACAACATGAACACTTACAGAAATTCATGTAACACTTCTTTCCAATTCCACCTTCTTTTATCCACATCTTCTGCCATATCTTTATTGCACTTAATAGATATATGTCTTTTTCAACTGTACTAAGTATGTAACAATTTTTACTGTTCTGCATCAATAAGATTCTACCTTTATTTTATTGGTTAGTGCAGTAATGGCAATACCAAATGTGTATAGGTTTTTACATTCTACTACTCACAATGAATACACTTTTTTAAACAAATATTAGCTCTCATTCAGAGAACCATTTTTTTTTAAATTTTCTATTGATGAAGCTTTGTTTTCATTGCGGCTATTATGGGGTACAAAGACTCACTTTCAGTGAGAAAACAGAATGCACCCTGGCTTCGACAGGGCCTAACAGGCTTCTATAGATAGCAGGCCTGAAGGACATTGTTAGTCTCCGTGCAGCCTTCCCAGTCCATCTTTACCCTGCAGTCACATTGCA
Organism: Rhinella marina; assembly: GCA_900303285.1. Classification (NCBI taxonomy): domain Eukaryota; kingdom Metazoa; phylum Chordata; class Amphibia; order Anura; family Bufonidae; genus Rhinella; species Rhinella marina. Next base: position 12,155 of record ONZH01013211.1, on the reverse strand, counting down.
GTGGGCCAATAGAGGTTGTCAGTTTTAGGCCCCGTTCAGACAGCCGTATTTTTGCGGGTTCGCATTACTGCGGACCCGCAAAAATACGGGGGCCGCCCGGCATGTGTTCCGCAGCGCTTGGAACACATGTCGGGCGGCCCCATTGAAAATGACTATACTTGTCCGTGCGTATGGACAAATATAGGACATGTTCTATTTTTTCTTGCTGAGCCACGGCACGGTAGTGTGCCGCCCATAGAGGTGAACAGGCTCGCCCCTATTCCGCAAATTTTCACACGACCGTGTGAATGGGCCCTAACTGTCAAACCTCTTAGATGCCATGGTTGCTATGACCATCACAATCACATCTAAGGGGTTAATGGTGTAAAAGGCTATTTCCATTCAGCTCACTACCCTCCTCTGTGACAGTACTTGGTGGGCATGAAGAAGATGAGAGAGGGGGAATCCTAACACTACTATCCCTGAGGGCAGCTGCACTGCCATTTTACATCCTTATGGAGGGTGGCATGTCTATTATTATGTGAAAAGACAGTGAAAAGATGGGAAGCTATTATTCTGATTATCTCACCAGATGACCCAACCTATGGGTAAACCAATCTTTAGCTTGTTAGGCTAGATTCACATCTGCACTTTAATTTCTATTTTTTTCTGTTCCGATATAATGGGGGGTCTGTCAGGATCCGTCACAATGTCCATCACTTTACCGGAAAAATAAAAGCATTGCACTACGCTATTTCTTTAAACTTTTTCAATGGAATCTACAACAGAGGCTCCTAACAGATCTTTTGATGGGGGAGTGTGGAATGGTTATGTAGCCATAACACAGACCAATAATTAGTTTAATGCTTCTTACTAATACTCATCAGAAGAAAAATCGGAGAGAGTACAGTATGTAATCACATTATATTCAATCTTTTACCTCTGTTCTATTTTTGCTTTTGCAAGCAGTCAGCTAACACCATTATAATTATTTTATGATTTGTTAAGACATATAAACTGGATCTTTACAACTATTCAGTGTTTTCTATGCTTTCAGAAATACAAGCATCATTAATTCACAGAAACTGAAATATGGTTACATTAGTAAAAGAATTCAGCTGTCCTTTAGAATTGGAATACAAAGCCCAATAATGACAAGCAGGCAGTACCCAACGAATGAGTATAATACATGGAAGGCTGGTTCTTTCTCCAAGATGGAGCAATGGGTATAAATAGCTTTTTAAATGAAATCTGATAAAAGAGATTCAGGGAGGCATTTCTACTCATTTTTTAAATCTATTTCTAACAATATATTGAAATATTTGAAGTGTCACCTGACAATTTGTAGTCAGTAAAGAAGAGCCAAAGCAAAGTCTTCTATTGGATCCATACAGAGTCAATATACGGTAACGCATGTCCAACAAGAAGTATGTTAAAACCAAGTGCAGAACATACATCTTGGTGCCAAAGGATTGTTTGACAAAATGCAGAATAGGTTAGAATCACAAATGTGATTTTCCATACAAATTTTTGAGCCAAAGCCAGAATTGGACTAAAAAATAATGGGATATAGAAAGGGCATATAGTATATATAATTCCTGATGGATCCACTTCTTACTTTTACTCAAGAATGGTATTGAACATTGCATGTGTGATTCCAGCCTTACAGTAATAGCCACAGTGCCTCCATATCAGTCTCAGTAGCAAGCCTCACATAGTTTTTTATACCACATTGCCCCAATGTACAATGCCATATGCATGTGCCTCCATACCAACTCCATGCCAAAATGTGCCAGTCATACTGCTCCATAATTAGTGCCGCATTAGGATTAGTCACAATGTTTCCATGATCATCAGCCAGTGTCCTTATGAGTGTCAGCCACAGTGCTCCTATAAATACCAGCCACAACACTCCCGTCAGTGCCAGTGACAGTGTTCCCATGATCACCCGGTCCACCAGTGTCCTCATGATTATCAGCCACAATGCTCCTTTAAATACCAGCCACAACACCCCCATCAGTGCCAGTAACAGTGTTCCCATGATCACCAGTGTCCACCATGCTGGGAGTTGTAGTTTTGTAACAGCTGGAGGGCCGCAGGGTGGGCATCCCTGGTGTAGACGGACCCATTCAAGTTAAATGGGTCTGGATCCGTTGCGGCTGCTGCACAGACGGTGCCCATGTGTTGCAAATTGCGGTCCCCTTTGTACGGAACGGCCGCACAATGGCCGTGTGAAAGAGGCCTAAATCTGAGAATCTCCTTCCATCCTACTCATAGTCACTGACATGACCCATGTGGGCAGACACCAGACAATGCTGAAGTTGTATATTTCTATTCCTGCACTGATTTCTATGATCTATATCATCCTGCACTGATCTCTATGATCTGTATCATCCTGCACTGATCTCTATGATCTTTTCATCCTGCACTGATCTCTATGATCTGTACTGATCACTATGATCTGTATCATCCTGCACTGATCTCTATGATCTGTATCATCCTGCACTGATCCCTATGATCTTATCATCCTGCACTGATCCCTATGATCTTATCATCCTGCACTGATCTCTATGATCTGTATCATCCTGCACTGATCTCTATGATCATAGATAATGGTGCAACAGTTCTCTGACAGCAATCAGTTCCACTTCCAATGTTGGTGAACAAGCTGCACCTTTGTATGGTTGTTTACCCTGCCTAACATTCAGCATCTAGAGTCAGACCCACACAGCTTCCTCTAGCGGTACACAATAAGAGTGTATACTGTAAGCACTTTTAGATTTTTTGCTTAAGTTATTGTTCTCTTTCTTTTTTCTAACAAGTTATGTAAGCCACATTGATTACCTGAAGCCACCAGCCCTGAAACTACTATAGAGTATGGTGCCAGAAGTACAGCTCCAGTCAAAGTGTAATGCATTCACTTGAATGGGAGCTGAGCTGCTGTAACTTGGCACCACAACTACACTTAAAATGAAGCTGTGCTTCCGATTCTGTTCTCAATGGTAGTTTCACTGCAGGTGACAGCTGATTGGTGAGGGTGCCCTGTATTGGACCCCCATTGATCTGATACTGATGACCTATCCTGAGGACAGTAATAAATATCTAGAACCCTGAAAATCCCTTCAAAAACGTTCCATAATACAATGATTACATTTTGTGCCTTAATATTTGCAGTGTTTTTCTTTAACTCCTTGCCAACGCAGGACGAGAATGCTCATCCTAACCAGAACTTAACACATTAGGACAAATATTCTTGTCCTGTGGTTAACCAGCATTTCCTTACACGTGCTGTTGATCTGCTGAAAGGCTCTTGTTAAAAACATGGATGCGGGCAGATTAACCTCCTATATGCAATGATTAACACTGACCGCAGCCTATAGGAGGTTCGCAGAGGGAGGGGACTTCCTCTCACCTCATCTCACCCCTGTGAGATGGCAATGGCAAGGTCCACATGGCTGCCATGGCAGCCCCAAGCCTTGCAAAGTCCTTGGGGTCGGCAGCTACCAGGCTTCCCCCAGGCTGGTTCTCATAGGCAAACTGTGCAATGCACTGACAGTCAGTGCAGTACAATATGGCATAGTGGAACTTAGTTTCAAGTTAAAAAAAAGCACCCTTTCCAATAATCATACTATGTACAATACAAAAAAAAGACATATTAGTTATTGGCTCATCTGTAATAACCAGCTGTATAAAAATATCTCATGTTCTACCCTGTCAGGAGAAGGTCATAAAAATAAATAAATAAAAACTGTCAGAATAGCCATTTTTGATCACATTGCCTTACAAAAAGTGTAATAGAAAGCAATCAAAAAGTACTATGTACCCCAAAATAGTGAAAACCTCAAATCACCCTGCAAAAAATGAGCGCCCACACAAGGTAGGCTCCTTTCACACTAGCGGCAGTCCGGATCCGGCAGGTGAAGGGTGCCGTCGGATCCGGACTGCAGCAGGGACATGTGTGGGGCCGGACATGTCACACAGTACCATATACAGACATACATACATACACACACATACACACAAACACATACATACTTACATACTCCAGGCAGGCCACACGTCTTCACGCCCAGGAGGCGCGCAGCTATGACGATTCCCCACAACGCCCTCTGCTGGGCATGAAGACGTGCGGCCTGCCTGCCTGGAGTATTTAAGTATGTATGTGTTTGTGTGTATGTGTATGTGTGTGTGTGTGTATGTATGTCTGTCTATCTGTCTGTATGTATGTGGTGACGGATCCGTCCTGAACTCCATTGAAAGTCAATGGAGGGCGGATCCGTTTACCATTGTGGTCACACCAAATGGATCCGTCCCCATTGACTTGCATTGGGGGTCATTCCGGATCCGTCTTGGTGCGGATGCCTGGACCGGAGAGAAAACCGCAGCATGCTGCGGTTTGTTCTCCTGTCTGAAGACTGAACGGAATGCTTTCAGGAGCATTCTGTTGTCTTCAGTTCAGTTTTGTCCCCCATTGACAATGAATGGGGACAAAACTGAAGCGTTTTATTCCGGTATTGAGCCCCTATGACGGAACTCAATACCGGAATTTAAAAACGCTAGTGTGAAAGTAGCCTTAATCACCAGAAAAATTTGAAAAAATGACTCAGAAAATGGCAACACAAAAATAACATTTTTTTCAAAAAAGCTTTTATTGTGTAAGATTGCAAAAAAGAAAAAAATACACATATTAGGTATTACCACATCTTTAATGACTAGCTATATAAAAATATCACATGATCTACAGTATCCAGTTAGATGAAAAAAAAAGTGTCAAAAGTCATTTTTTTTGTCACCCTGCCTTAAAAAAGCGTAATAGCAAGTGATCAAATGTTCCCCAAAATGGTACCAATGAAAAAAGTGGGTATTGGAATTTTTTTTTTAAATTATAAAATGTGTCTCTAATATTCAAAGCCTTCTAATGTTGCCAAAAAATAAAATGACATTTATAAAATGATGCCAACAAGCATATGGTGAATGTTCATTAATAACTATTTTATCAGGTATCACTATCTGTCTTAAAAGTGGAGAAATTGAAATTTTGAAAATTGCTAATTTTTCCAAATTTTCTGTAAATTTGGGGGTTTTTTTATACATAAAAATAGGTGAAACATATAAACTCAAATTTACCACTGTCATGAAGGACAATGTGTCATGAGAAAACAATCTCAGAATGGCTTGGATAAGTAAAAGTGCTATTATACATAAAGTGACACTTATTGGATTTGCAAAAATCGGCCTGGTCCTTAAGGTGGAAAATGGCTGGGTCCTTAAGGGGTTAAAGTGGTTTTTGGAGATTCAGATATTGATACAGAACTCAATAGAGCACTGTGGCTTCCTCAAACAGCTGATCGACAAAAGTCCTGGGTGTTGAATCCACAGTAATCTGATATTGATGATTTTTCCTGAGAGTAGGTCATAAATATCACAAAGTGTGCCGTCCGCATCCGCAATTCCGTTCCGCGGCTCCCGAAAAAAATAGAACATGTCCTATTCTTGTCCGAATACACGGACAAGAAAAGGCATTTCTATTATGTGCGTTCCGCAAATTGCGGAATGCACATTGCCCGTGTCCGTGTTTTGAGGATCCGCAATTCGCGGATCCGCAAAATACGGACGTGTGAATGTAGCCTTATAAAAGGATGTTTGGAAAATCTCTTCTAATGTAGATGCTTTGAAAATACAAACATGATAATTAAAATAATTGATGTAGTAATTGTCACGGGAGGCCGGCGGCGCGCTCCCCGCTTGCAGCGCCGCCGGACCTCCGTATCCACGGAGCGAGGACGCGACAGGCGTCCTCGTCTCCACAGCAACGAGAGGCGGGGAACGTCGGGCGGGCTTCCGGATGCTGTGTGCCCGGCGTCCCCGCCCCCCTAGACACGAGCAGTGGGTGGTGCTGAGCGCTGGCCCGGCAAGCCAGCGCTCAGAGTTATTGTATATTGAATTTACTGGGTCATGTGGCGCTGGCCACGCCACATGACCAGACTGTTAGCATAATTGAGCGCTGGTCATGTTTGGCCAGCACTCATTATGCAAATGAGGTCATGTGACGCTGGCCCCGTCACATGATCCATTGGAGGGCTTTTTAAAGCAGGCTAGCTGCCCTCTCAAATTGCCTGTGATTAGTCTCCTTTGATCAGTGCTCGTGTGACCTTTTGGATTAGCTTGGATTTTTGAACTTCGGATTTTGGACTTGACCTCTCTCTCGTTTCACCCCCTGGCATTGACGTTACCTCCTGTGTTTGACCCGGCTTGTTGACCTTCCACCTGCGTGTTAGTTCTGTCTGTGTTTGTCCGTCCCTTTGTTCCCTTTCCCTTCCTGCGCACTTATCCAGTGTAGGGTCCGCCTTCGTGGTTGTCCGCGGCCGCCTAGGGCCGACTGAGGCAAGTAGGCAGGGAAAGACGGAGGGGTGCAGTACAGGGCTCACCTACCCTTGTCTCCCCCACGTGACAGAATCACAGGCCTTATCTCATGGAGCAGTTGCGGGCCCTCACGGACCAGGTGCAAGGGATGGCTCAAGCTATCCAGGATCTGGCCGAGAGGCTCCAACAGCAGGAGCAGCTTCAATCCGCTCCAGTAATGGGTCCCTCCACATCTAACCCTATCGTGGAGCCCCATGTTAAGCTTCCGGACCGGTTTTCGGGAGACCGGAAGACCTTCCGCTCCTTTAAGGAGAGTATAAAATTATATTTCCGCCTACGCCCCCACTCCTCGGGTTCCGAGCAGCAGCGGGTGGGAATAATTATTTCCTTGCTGCAGGGTGATCCGCAGGAGTGGGCCTTTTCGTTACCCCCTGACTCCCCAAGTTTGCTGACTGTGGACGCGTTTTTTCTGGCCTTAGGCCTATTGTATGAGGAGCCTGACTTGACCGCTGTGGCCGAGTCTCAACTCAGGGACATTCGGCAGGGTAACCGTCCAGTAGAGGACTATTGCGCAGAGTTTAGGAAGTGGTGTGTCTCTTCTGGATGGAATGACCCAGCCTTAAGAAGTCAATTCCGGGTGGGGCTGTCTGACCAACTAAAAGACCTTCTGGTATGTTATCCCACTCCTGACTCCTTAGAGGCGACTATGACCTTGGCCATTAAACTAGACCGACGGGTGAGAGAGAGGCTGAGAGAACGTTCTAGCATTCCGCAGGGGGCCGTTTTTCCTGAGCTTCCTCTTCCGAGTCCATCGCCTGCCAGAATTCCGGAGGAACCCATGCAGTTAGGGGGGACCATAAGGGACCAAAGACGCCGAAAGGGAGCCTGTTTTTACTGCGGGGAGATGAACCACTGGCTCCAGCAGTGTCCCAAACTTCCACCTTCTAGGAGATCTCCGGTGGGAAGCAAGGTAACTCCGACGGTGGTAAGAAGGAAAATTTTGCTTCCTATTTCTGTTACTTATGGTCAAATTAAGGGGGAGGGGCAAGCATTTGTTGATTCAGGTTCTGCCGTTAGTTTTATTAATTTTGATTTCGTACAAACTGTTGGTATTCCGCTAGTTCCTCTAAGGGAGGTAATCCAAATCATTGCCTTAGATTCTACCCCATTGAAGAATGGGCGAGTGGAATTTCGTACGCCCGAGGTGTCCCTAACGGTGGGGATTGCCCATACTGAGACCTGTTCCTTCCTTGTCCTAAGGGATTTACCTGCTGACCTCGTCTTAGGTCTGCCATGGTTACAGGACCACAACCCCGTGATCAACTGGCCTGCAGGTGAATTAGAGAAATGGGGAGGGGATTGTTCCAAATGTTGCAAATCAATTTTGCAGTTAGGAGGTACTACTGAGTCTCTGATCCTGCCTGAATACATCAGAGATTTTCAGGATGTATTCTCCATGTCCGAGGCTGAGTTCCTCCCTCCTCACAGGCATTATGACTGTGCTATTGATATTATTGAGGGTTCCAAGTATCCTAAGGGCCGTATTTACAATCTCTCCACTCCTGAGCGGCAATCCATGAGGGATTATCTTAAGGAGAGTCTGGCCAAGGGTCATATCCGGCCTTCAGTTTCCCCCATGGGGGCCGGATTTTTCTTTGTGGGTAAGAAGGATGGAGGATTGAGGCCCTGTATTGATTACAGGGAACTTAACAAGGTCACGGTCAAGAACAGATATCCGCTGCCCCTTATCCCAGATTTACTAAACCAGATTCAAGGCGCCTGCTGGTTCTCTAAACTGGATTTAAAGGGAGCTTATAACCTGATTAGAATCAGGGAGGGGGATGAATGGAAGACGGCCTTCAATACCCCTGAGGGTCATTATGAGTATTTAGTAATGCCCTTTGGGCTAAGCAATGCACCCGCTGTGTTCCAGAATTTTGTCAATGACATTTTTAGACCTTTTATTGGGAGGTTCATGATTGTCTACATTGATGACATCCTTATTTTTTCTGCGGATTGGGAATCTCACGTTTCTCATACCAGACAAGTGTTAGAGGTGTTACGTGAGAATAAACTATTTGTCAAAGGGGAGAAGTGTATCTTTGGCGTTCAGGAGGTGGCCTTTTTAGGATACATTTTGACCCCTTGCTCTTGCAAAATGGACCCAGTTAAGGTGCAGGCCATCCTCGATTGGGTGCGACCTTCCTCCCTTAAGGCGCTCCAACGATTTTTAGGGTTTGCGAACTTTTATCGCAAATTTATTAAAAATTTTTCATTGGTGGTCAAACCAATTACAGATCTGACTCGCAAGGGAGCGGATCTAGTTAATTGGCCCTCTGCAGCTATTGAAGCCTTTGAGAAGCTAAAGCAATGTTTTACTAATGCCCCTGTGTTAATCCAGCCTGACCAGAATGAGCCCTTTATAGTTGAGGTGGATGCATCTGAGGATGGGGTAGGGGCAGTGTTGTCCCAGGGATCCTCCACCCTAACTAACCTTAAGCCTTGTGCTTTTTTTTCCCGCAAGTTTTCGTCTGCTGAGAGGAACTACGATATCGGGAATAGGGAGTTATTGGCCATTAAGTGGGCATTTGAGGAATGGCGTCACTTCCTGGAGGGGGCATTACATCGCATTGTGGTCCTCACGGATCATAAGAACCTTATGTTTCTAGAGTCTGCTAAGCGTTTGAATCCCAGACAGGCGAGGTGGGCTTTGTTTTTTACTCGTTTTGATTTTTGTGTTACCTTTAGACCAGGAAGCAAGAACATTAAGGCTGACGCTCTATCCCGGAGTTTTCAGGCATATCAGCCTCCTGACGTCCTTCCTGAGCCCATCTTGCCGGCTGACATCATCGTAGCCGCTACCTCGTCTGATCTGGCATCTGAGATCTCGACAGCACAACATCTCGCTCCCACTGGTACCCCCAATGACAAATTGTTTGTGCCGGCTCATTTGCGTTTGCGACTGCTGGGTGAGTGCCATAACTCTGTATTATGTGGACATCCTGGGATCAATGCCACCAGGGAGTTAGTCTCTAGGCAGTATTGGTGGCCATCGATTTCCAGGGACGTTCAGGCTTTCGTAACTGCATGTAATACTTGTGCTAGGTCCAAGAATCCCAAGACACGACCTATGGGCGAGCTTTGTCCATTACCCATACCTAGCAGACCATGGTCTCATTTGTCCATGGACTTTATCACGGATTTACCTTGTTCTGAGGGTAAAACGGTGATTTTGGTTGTGGTTGACAGATTTAGCAAGATGTGTCATTTTATTCCGTTGGGTAAGTTACCTTCTGCTAAGGTTTTGGCGTCCGTCTTTTTAGACCACATAGTTAAACTGCATGGTATTCCAGAAAATATCGTATCGGACAGGGGGGTGCAGTTTGTGTCTAAATTCTGGAGAGCTTTCTGTAAGAGGATTGAAGTATCTTTGTCTTTTTCGTCGGCCTTTCATCCAGAGACCAATGGGCAAACTGAACGTCTTAATCAGTCCGTTGAGCAGTATCTCAGATGTTATGTTGCAGATAACCAGCATATGTGGGCCAGATTCCTGTCTCTGGCCGAGTTCGCGATTAATAACCGTGTGAATTCGTCTTCTGGGGTATCGCCGTTTTTCTGCAACATGGGGTTTCATCCGCGCTTTGGCTCCTTTTCTCCAGCTGTTTCGGCGGTCCCAGAGGCCAATGCTCTCTCTCAGGAACTGTGCACAGTTTGGGCACAGGTTCAGTCGAACCTGGAAAAAGCCCAAAGAATTCAAAAATCTAAGGCCGATAGGAAACGTTCTAAGGGTGTGAATTTCAAGGTGGGGGACATGGTATGGTTGTCAACTAAAAATCTACGCATGAAAGTACCATCCTATAAGTTTGCGCCTCGCTTTATTGGTCCATACAGGATCACCAAGGTGATCAATCCGGTGTCGTTTGAATTGTGTTTACCTGACTCCCTTCGTGTTCACAATGTTTTTCATATGTCTTTGCTCAAACACTATGTTGCTTCCGCTGGTCCAGAGGAACTGTCTCCGCCTCCGGTCGAGGTGGAGGGACAAGTGGAGCACGAGATTCATAGAATCATTGACGTTAGGAAGGTCCGGAATTCCTTCCAGTACCTGGTACATTGGAAGGGATTCGGGCCAGAGGACAGGTCTTGGGTGCCGTTGACCAGGATGCATGCGGATTCGCTCATCCGGAAATTCTACCTGCAGCATCCTGATAAACCTGCTCCCGCTGGTAAGGGTCCGGAGGCCCCTCGTGAAGGGGGGGGTACTGTCACGGGAGGCCGGCGGCGCGCTCCCCGCTTGCAGCGCCGCCGGACCTCCGTATCCACGGAGCGAGGACGCGACAGGCGTCCTCGTCTCCACAGCAACGAGAGGCGGGGAACGTCGGGCGGGCTTCCGGATGCTGTGTGCCCGGCGTCCCCGCCCCCCTAGACACGAGCAGTGGGTGGTGCTGAGCGCTGGCCCGGCAAGCCAGCGCTCAGAGTTATTGTATATTGAATTTACTGGGTCATGTGGCGCTGGCCACGCCACATGACCAGACTGTTAGCATAATTGAGCGCTGGTCATGTTTGGCCAGCACTCATTATGCAAATGAGGTCATGTGACGCTGGCCCCGTCACATGATCCATTGGAGGGCTTTTTAAAGCAGGCTAGCTGCCCTCTCAAATTGCCTGTGATTAGTCTCCTTTGATCAGTGCTCGTGTGACCTTTTGGATTAGCTTGGATTTTTGAACTTCGGATTTTGGACTTGACCTCTCTCTCGTTTCACCCCCTGGCATTGACGTTACCTCCTGTGTTTGACCCGGCTTGTTGACCTTCCACCTGCGTGTTAGTTCTGTCTGTGTTTGTCCGTCCCTTTGTTCCCTTTCCCTTCCTGCGCACTTATCCAGTGTAGGGTCCGCCTTCGTGGTTGTCCGCGGCCGCCTAGGGCCGACTGAGGCAAGTAGGCAGGGAAAGACGGAGGGGTGCAGTACAGGGCTCACCTACCCTTGTCTCCCCCACGTGACAGTAATATAATCAATATTGAAAAGGCACTGTAAATATGGAAGAGAACACAGCATAAAGTAAAAATGTCCATTGGGAACTATAATTCAAACAGGGCCCACAAGAAGGGGACTATTGAGAGTGGCTTGTATGCATAGTCTGTTGAGTATCTAGTTCTACAGAACAAGAAAACAGAAATAAATGTATACTTGCAGTGAAATTTGTATTGTCGTAAATGAATATATACTGTTCCACCTCCCTCTTCACACTCATTTTAATGCTCTGCGTGAAAAGGTCATTGTGAAAGCTATGCATCTGGGTAGCCCAACACAATCTCCTAATTGAGGGCACCTCACTGTGTTTTCCTTTCCGGTAAGAATTTGCATGGAGGGCTCTGTCAATTTCGCTTGCCACCCTTTGCGATAAGCCTACAAGATCACTATTGGTTTCTGCACTTAATAGAGATAACTAGCTAAATGGTAATCCAAATGGTATTGGAGCTCAGCTGGAGCTCTGCCACATCTTTGGCAATTTAGTGACTCATAAGGTGGTCATTGTTTTGAAGGGAAAGAAAGTATCATTAGAAAACAGCAAATTATCAAAATCAGGTTTTTTAAATAAATACATTTTTATACATTTTGGAGGTTTTATTCTTCATGCAACTATTTATCTAAAAAATATCCTAAACCTTGCAGATTTTACATTAGTCCTTGGAGCACACACAATAGCCTGACATGTCCTATTTTCTGCATCTTGTTTTTCCATTTTGCTGTATAGACTTAGACGAAGTTAGCAAAGTCATCTCACAGCAGTTAGAGGGTTGTCCGAGTTAAAA